>JARWLC010000012.1:61717554-61880054 GCA_033318265.1 Phyllotis vaccarum
AAGGTTGCTTAATCACTTTAAGTCTGTCCTAGTTTGGAACTTTTCTTCTTCCTCCTCTTCCTCTTCCTCCTCCTTCTTTTCTTCTTCTCCTTTTTTTATTTCCTTCAAGACAATGAACTGGTAGCTACTGAGTATAACGGCAGGCAAGGTCTCATGAAGACACACACACATTCTTACTTGCTCTATTTGTACCTATGTGTCTCTTATGTTTTAAGCTAAGCTGGAACAAGGGGGGGTGGGTATTATTATATCCCAGATCGTGTCGCTCTGTGGTTTTATATACATATGCAATATCCCAGATACAGTTATCAAAACACAATGTACACACTAACTCCAGATAGCTACAAATGTCTGAAGGATCTCAAGCATAGAACAGAGTCCCCAGTAGACTTGCCAGAATTCCTAAACCACATATCTATGAGCCACATAAATGGTTGTTTGCAGTCTCTAAGTATCAACTTGTTTGATTACAAAACAAAACACAAGTGACCTATTTTGTGACAACTTATTTATGCTAATACTAAATCCAGAGCAATGATTTTCTACATTAAGCGTGTCACCCTTGTCTTTACTTAATGGCATTTTCAATTCAAATGCATAAATATCTTCCACAAGAGCTTAAATATTCAATGAATACAGATGGTCTCTAGTTTACTATCATTTGACATAATTATTCAAACTTTTAATGGCTCAAAACTGATATTCATTTGAAAAGACTACATTTTAGCCTTAAATGTATGTTAATGATGCATAACTATACATGGAGTATATTATTCCCTATCAGTGCAGATTTGTTATAAAATAAGTTTTGGTTTTAGTGACTTTGTTAGCATTCTGCACACTGTGGATGTAGATGTGGCTAGGCTGTGGTATTTTTAATGTTAGTGATAATAAATGCTTTCTTGGCTTAGAACAATTTCAAATTATGGGTCAGAACATAAGTCCACTGTAAATCAAAGAACAGCAACTGAACATATTACCACTTCTTGTAAATTTCAACTACATAAATGACTAGTTATTCTAACATATAACTTGTTTTACCTTATCAGAAATATCTCACCTTAATTCATGTCATACATTTTCAATTCACGTATACTTTATGGAAGGAAGTTGAAAGAACAAGCAATATTTGCAATGTTACTAAAACTGTTGTTTTATTTTATAAAAATCATTAGTATTAGAAATTAATATATTATTAATAGCTGTAGTAAAATTATAGCAATATGATAATAAAGTGCTGAGGCTGTAGTGAAATCTTTTTGTCTATAATATTCAGCCTTTACTAAGAACCTCAATGATAAGTATTATAATAGAAAATTTTGTTTGTCTTAGCTAGGGTTTTATTTCTGAGGGGAAAAAAAAGCTTCGAGAAGAAATGGCATATTCCATCTAACAACTCTCAAGTCATATTCCTTCACTGAGAAAAGTCAAGGCAAGACCAAAGCAGGAACCTACAGACAAGAACTGATGCAGAGGCCATGGATGAGTGCTGTTTATTTGATTGCTCTTTCTGGAATGTTCATCCTGCTTTCTTATACACTCAAGACCAAATTCTCAAGGTAACATCACTTACAGTAGGCTGAGCTTTTCTACTTTAGTCACTAATGAACAAAAATTATTACAGACTTGCCTACAGGCAAATATTTTGGAGGCATTATCTCAGTTATGTCAAATTGACACTGAACTAGTCAGGACAGTTTTCTCTCTCTTAAAAAAAAAAATCACAACATGAGCAGCAGAACTTATAACTTTGTACACGTCAAGCATATGCTTGGCCACTGAGAACACTCAGCTTCTCATCTCATCCAATAGAAGATTTTGTTTTGCTATAGTTTGGCACTTAGTACTAGACTTAGTTTAAACACTTTTAGAAAACAAATTTGACCCCTTCACAGATGTAAAGATGTTAAAATACTAATGGAATTTAAATGATAACAGATGGTGGTTGCAACATTTTCAACATTTAAAAAAATTCTAACTTTTGTTTTCATTTTTATTCTTTGAAATTTAGACACTCTGATCAACTGATAACCAAATTTTCAGCAAAAGGCCTCTTCTTTTCTGAAAAGAAAGGGAGGCAGAGTGGATCTAGGGGAGAGTTGCTGTCCTGGGAAGGAGGAGGGAGGGGGAAACTGTGGTTGAGATGTAATATATGAGAGAAAAATAAATTTCCTACAGTAAAACTGTAATGTCATTTCACAGATCCTTATATTAAGAATCTAAACTTATTTCTTTATTCTGAATTTTAATTTGTCTGTAATGTAACATGGTCTGAGATCCGGAGAAAGTGAGAGACTGATGGACATGACATGGCACTCAGACTAGGGCTCTTCTCCTTTTGCTCATATTCATGGACGCCTGCCTCAGAGAGTCTACTAATGTGGCCAACTTCACCAAAGGATAGAAGCATGGACCAGAGCAACTAAATTTCCCTGTTAGGCTTTACACTCTATTTACATGAAAGCCCACAAGCTGATTGCAGAAGGTTGGACTGCAATAGCTGGACCAGTGTCACCTACCAGATAAAAGCAGAACCTTGTGAAAGATATCAGTCCAATGAGCAACAATTCATTTCCTTTAAGTAATTGTGGTTTGAAGTGGATTGTGAGGCACCAAAGAGATATGAAATGTATATAAAATAACTGTTTATATTTCTTTCTGGCATAAATATTTTATAAAATTTCACAGTTTTATTATTTAAATAGTAATGCTTTCTTCATTAATAGATCATATTATTTTATATTTTAAGACACATGCTTATATGAATTCTAATATTTATTAATTTTTTGAGATTAATCATATTAAATAAAATGACTTGATAAGATTTTTTTCTTGTTGTTCTTAAAAAAGCATTGATACGCTTTCTAGATAGCACTTAAGAAAATGTTAACGTTATGAAACTACTTTGTGGTTAAAAAGAAGTTTCTGAAATGTATCTTCAAAATGTTTTAAGACTCTAACCTGATGTCTTTACCATTTAAATATGAAGAAAGCATAAGTTAAAGGAACCAAATTAATTGTCAAATATTGACTGTTTCTTTATGCTAAAGAAATTAAACATTTAAGTATCTGCTTATTTAAAAACATTGTATTAAGAATAAAGCCAGAAAAATCACAGCAAATGAAAATGATTTAGGAAATTATCATTTTTACTTAGATGAGACAAGCCCTTGCTAACTCTGAGCATATTCTCTGGAATAGGATGTTTACTCTGCTGTGGTTAGGATAGCTATTTACTGTTAGTATTTCCTCTGAAAAGTCACATATGGGAAAATAACATTTACTGAGCTTATTGACTTGGCTCAGGAATTGTGTTATTACTACTAATGACTCCTAGGAAAAACAAGCAGTAATTGTTTCAATTTTTTCCCAATTCTGAGCACGGCTGATGTTTGCATGCTAGCTTATACAGGTGCTGTATATGTTAGTGGTTTCTCTAAATGCTACTTCTCATTAATGTGTCCTTGTTCTAGCTGACATTGCCATTCATGACTACAGAAGACTGTAAATGATAGTCTAATGTCACTTCTCTAATTACTTGGCATCTTGCACTAAAGTTTAATCACCCTGGGTCAATAAATTCTCTGGGCTTGATATTCAATAAGCAAGAATAGATATGTATGTGAGTATATCTGTTGGGGACAGGGTTATAGCTGGCATTTTAAGGTCCTTATTAAGTGTGTGTCTTTGATAAATCCTGACTGAACCAAAATGTTGATTTATTAAGGACAAACATTAAAACTCTGCTTGAATACAACAGAATCTGAATCAGAATGTACTGTGTGAAGTGATTTATGAAAATGTAATAACCTAATGCTTGAATACATTTGATTAGTTGAACCACACCCAATTTCTTCCAGAGACATTTTTTTAATTGTTGCCTTTTAGTGGATGAAAAAACTGAGATGTTAGGCAGTTTGCCCAGCTCTGTACCATAAATCACCAGCATGGCCAGGATTAGCAGTCAGTGAACTTGGACTCTGTTCATAAATACACGTCACTCAATCTATAGGGCTGATGGGGGCCTTTTAGAAGCTGAATTATGATTACATCAGCAAAGGGTGCCTATCTCTCAAAATTACACTGTCTTCAACTATTCTAGTACAATAAAATGATAGAACAAAGCAACATACACCAAGTAGAACAGTGGTTAAGACCATCACAGCAGTCTTCCTGAATCTGCATAGGACCTCATTGAGTCCCCTGCTTCTCATGAAGTGGGATAGCATGTAGCATGCACAGTAGTAAGGGAAGCGAACAGACTCACATCACCAAAATTCATAACCCTATAGTGTGCCTTCTTTAGGTGTCAAGTTAGTTGTTTCTGTTTTTTATAAATTTTTCAGAAAGTATTTAATGATCTAGGAAGAGATAAATTGAAGCAGTTCATGGCAAATCATTTGGCCTTTTATCCTTTGGCATTTCATTTTAAACTAATATCAAGCTTATAATATTAACATTAACATACTGCATAACAGCCCACAAGATGTATTTGAAGACACAACATCTTCTATACAATTATGATGAGTAATTTATACAGAAGTGAACATTTCCTAAAGTTTTTTATTACCACCTATGTGGTGAGGAACAAATCTTAAAAAGTCTGATGCCAAATATTTATTTTTACCCCTCACTAATTCAACAAACTTTTTAACACATGTCCTTTCTTGTAATATTTTATTTGTTATTATCAGGCAAAAGTAAAAAATAAATAAATAAGAATAAAATATTTTATGTCTCTGGAGGTACCTAAGATAAACTGCTTAGTTTCCAGTGGAATCGTTTTTGGTTTTGTTTGTTTGTTTTTTCCCTTCAAATTTAGGAGAAGAAGGAGTCAACTCAAATTGAGTTTTATTGTTTGAGTCTTTCGTGTTGTAAACTGAGCTAGACTGAGTGTAGTTACATAAGCAAATATGCTAAACATCTTTTT
The DNA here is from genome assembly GCA_033318265.1 of Phyllotis vaccarum. NCBI lineage: Eukaryota > Metazoa > Chordata > Mammalia > Rodentia > Cricetidae > Phyllotis > Phyllotis vaccarum. Next base: position 61,722,485 of record JARWLC010000012.1, read on the forward strand.
TTTCTGTAGGGAAATTCATTCTTTTTACAACAAGGTAAAGAAAGTAGAGTTAGAATTGGGTGACTAAGTTTCCTAAACTTTACCAGATGAACAATCAGGCTGCAGAAACTGGATCTCTACCTGTTCTTGAAAAACGACAAATTGTTATTATTTCTATATAAATTTGGTTGACATCAATAGCACTGATCATATTCTAGGAACATACTTATTTTAAAAATAGAAAATAATCTAAGAATACTTTCAGTTTTAATTCTACAGAAACAGTACATGAAGAATTCTGTTTGAAATGTGAAAACAGTCATACTCCTTACTTCATGCTCATGAAAATTTGATGAAAGTAAAAGGAAAAACATGAATGTAAATTTTGATACGTTGCTCTTGTGTTCTTGCTTGAAGTTCTTTAAAGTCACAGGAAACAATCCATAAGTATTTCTTGGGACACGACCCTACTTATTTTCATTGACTGTATTTGAAAGGGAAGAAAAGTGGGTATGTAAAGGTCCCTTCTATTACATGCAGGCTCATAGCTCAGTTTCTCTGCACAAACTAAGTTTTTTTTTAATAGAAAATTTTGTTTAACTATTTATTATTTTCACCTGTGTTCAAACCTAATTATCATCAAGAGAATTAAAAAAGGATCTCATTCACCAGTTGTACTGAAAGTGGGAAGAATAAAATTGAGATAACACAATCCCGAGTTCTTGCTCTTTCTGAATTAGAGAAGAGTATTTGGAATGATGGCAGCTTTTTGTTAAATTATGATTGTGGAAACAGTACTTCAGACTTACCGTAATTAGACAGTCCTCCCCTCCACTACCCTGCCTTACCATCCCCTGCTCCCCCCCCCCCCCGCTCCTACCCCTTCTTCTATGACCTCTTTTCCTCTGGCTTTGTGGAAATCTGTGAGCCAAGTAGCATTTGATTCTATTATAGAAAAGGTTACACTCTTGGAAACTGATATATAACCAAGAACATTGCTATCATTTATAAGTTGTTGAAAGCTGAATAAAATTGAGCCCAGAGTGAAACAGCAATTATCTGTAGCATTCTCTCATTAAAAACAACTTTCATTACAGTTGGAAATTTGTATTAATTTTTGGAAATTTCCTTTTTTTTAGAAAAATTACTTTAATAATGATAAGATACCAAAGTAATGCCACAGTTTGGAAATAGAAAATGAACAGGAGATGAGCAGATAAAATGTTTTTCATCCTAGTTTATGAAGGTTTTCTTCATTCTGTTATCTGTTGAATCCTGCAGATTTTAATAATACTTCTATCCAGTAGAGTTGCTTTATAGGACAAGCTGGAATGAACTACAGACAACTGTATTTGTTTACTTACTTTTATATTTATTTTTATCGACAGTTTGTTCAGTTTGCCTACAGGGTCACTTTATCTTGCACTGATATAAAATGAAGACATATGTAGATAATATAAATTGTACTTGGGCCCCATGTGCTATTAAGACTTGTTCTATCCACAGTGCTAAAGTATAGTTTTACCCAATTTATTTTTTTCTCAGTTACCTCTCACTTGTTTTTTAATACCATTGTCTAGATTCAAGTTTGAAATCCTATAGTGTGAATTTAAGTTTGAGTGTTTTAAAAAATAAAATAAGTAAGCTGTTAAAGGGTAAAATAATCATAGTATATTATCTATATCTATGAAAATGATGTGATGGATTCCATTATTTTGGACAGAAACACACTAACAAAATTATCACAATTTAAGCATTAACTATAATACATTTTTATTTTAAGAGCAATAGATAATATTATGTTTACAGTAACTTAATAATGTACTCTAAAATATCTGAGGAATACATATGCAACAGAGGAATATCTGTTACATAACACTGTAGTAACAGAAAACTTGAGTTCATGCCTAAACTGGACACCAAATCAGCATTTTGGTAATTTCCCAGTGTATAGCACTGGGCACAGATCATACCTAATCTGCATAAAACTCTCCAAATTACAAAAAAGGATGGACAGCTCTTCAATTTGATTTCTGAGGCTGATAAATTTGATTTCAAAACTTAACAAATGAACACAAAAAATACAAATTTAGAGGAAATCACACAAGCTAAATTCAAATCAACAGCCAATAACACTATAAATCTGACATATACATGTTAAATTTTACTTTATAGGTATGTAAATTCAAATAAAGCATTGTGAAGACTGATCTATTAGAATAAAGATGACAAAACCTAATGAAGAGATCATCAATTTTTTCCTTGTGCAAAATAAAAAGATTTAATAATAAATTAATTTAGAAGTAAAATGTCATCTAGATATTAATATTAAAATTACATGGCAACCAAAATAATTGAGAAAATATTTATTTATGTTGTTTAAATTTGGTAGAGAGAATAACATGCTTATAGAGATTCTAATAAAATATATGATAAGCAATCAAAATTTTATCTAAATAGGTCAGGAAAGTTCTATCAATATTATTTAATAAGGAAAATTCTAGAATTCTCATTGAAAGTAATATGAAAAAGATACAAAGATTTTTATCTATAAATACAAGTAAATGATAAAATTTTAATTTTGGTTGAAAATAATAAAGATAATACAACAGTTTATAATGAGAACTACTAAAATAAAATTAAAAGTTATCACAAAATTATAGGTTTATTGTATGTCAGTAATATCTTCTTCAAAATTAAACAGGAAGAATTTAAGTGTAAAATATAAGTAAGATTGTAAAATATGTTTAAGTGTAATTAGAAAAAAATGTAAAGAAGTATAAAGAAGTGAAATAATGAGAAAAATTAAGTGAATAGAGAAGCATATAATGCCTCTGCATAAAAATTTCATTCATGTAATCTATTATTTCTTCCCTAAATTATACATAAATTAAGGGTAATCATTAAGACATTATTCTGAAGTTTTAATGTGAGCTGTGTTTTTTTTTCTAAAACTCATCCAAAGAACAAGCATTTCAAAACTGCTAAATTAATTTGTGAAAACTGCGATAGAAAAGAGAGATTATAAAACATCAGTGATACCAACTTATTATTTATTATAGATCCGAACATTTGCCTGCAAATTTCAGGATGTCTTTTTTTTTCTGTTGTGTATAAACCATTTTTTTTTCAATTTTATTTGAGGGATATCTAGGCTGTTTCCAGGTTCTGGGTTCTGGCTATTACAAATAAGCTTCTATATAAATAGTTGACCAACGTGCTTGTGGTATAAATGCTCATCCTTTGGGTATATGCCCAAGAGTAGTATTGCTGAATCAATACATGGTTTAATAAAAATGAGTTAAGTTTTAAGAGCTAGCTGGTAATGAACTTGCGCTATAGGCCAAAGAGTTTGTAATTAATGTAAGCATTTGTGTGATTATTTGGGACTAAGCAGCTGTGGGACTGCAGTCTGGACCTCTGGGCTAGGCTGGACCAGAAACTTCTTACTATACTCTTTAGACTTTTCACAGATATTGAGAGAATGCAGGGTAACTCTTGGAAACTCCCCATTCCCAGAGGCTAGTAATACATTAAAAACTAGGCACGCCACAGTCATATTAATTGAACCCTGAGAAAAAAGAAAAGAACATGAGAGGAAGACAAAATATACTCAAATAATCCAGAGATCTACAAATCCCATGTTTCAATGACTGCATCTTGCTCATGACAAATATACCTATAGTGAACCATGTTAGTAAGAGGAAAAGTTGAGTATCACAATGGGATCGATATACATTTGCAACTTTTCTATAAATGCAAAATTTTCTTTAAATTAAAAGTTTGTGTTTAACATGGTTGTGGTTGCATCTTAGTTTGGCGAGCATCACAATTTGAGCATTACCTTAAAAAACACAGCAAACCACTTAGAGATACCATGATAGATGATTAAAAATTGGCACTGTTCCATATGATAAGAACTTCGTAGACTTAAGTTATGTTTGCACTTGCACTCACATCCACTTTTGTGGTTAAAACACAACCTTTCTATTGAAATTGTAGACAAATAAGAGAGAGCTACAAATATAGTTTAAAAAATAACCTGCTTCTAAGAATTCATAAATGTTTCAAGGGGAAACAAAACTACCCATTGTAGTATGCTATGGGCATTTTTACAGACTAAACTACCAACCTTTCTCTGCAATCATTGAGTCAAAGAGAAAGAAAACTTGCCCTATTTTGACCACATTTATGAAGAGTCTCTCACTTGCCTTCTGTTAATTATTAAAATATAATAAAATAAAACCAAGTTAGGAACATTTTGAGAATTAACAAGGCTCACACTTTAATTCTCTATTCTAGTCATCAGACTTTCTTCTCTCTTTTCATTTTTTTTCTTTTTAGTTTGGCAAGTATTCACTTCTCTGCAGTACGGAAGTATGTATCTGTATCTATATATAGCAAGTTAAAAAAGAAAAGAACTATGCAAGGATCTCAAATTTAAAATGTATTTTGTTATCCACAACATGATAAGATGACATTTAGGAGAGAAAAGTGTCCAACTTAGTTATACGTTTCTCTCCAGCCAGTTTCATAACAGTTGAAATGTTAATATTTGGGGGCTGGAGAGGCTCCTTATAAAGTTGATGTATAAATGTTTGATCTTTGTCTTCTTTGTGACAGTGAAATTCTAATTGCCAATATATTTATCTTCGTGCCTTTGGCCTTTACCTAAAACTCACTAGCTACAAACTCACCAATGAGCCTTACCTTTCTGTGTAGTGATATATTGTATATCTAATAAAGTTTGCCTGAAAAATATTGAAGGACAGAGACAAACACATTTATCTATGGAAGTTAGGGAGTAGAGAGACATAGGCCTTTAGTCCCAGCACTCACAGATGCTTTAGATCTCTGTGAGTTCAAGGCCAAGCAGAACCAGGTAGAAGTGGTATATACCTTTAATTCCATCACTAGGAAAGTTGAACTAGGAAGTGTGATAACTGGAAGAGGAAGAAAGGCAGAAGTTCAGTGTTACAGTGAGGTTTCTGGGTCTTGGGCGGCCAGGGGTCTGGACCCACAGACCTGCTGCCCTAGACCCTTTAGCTGCCCGCTGCTGCTCAGGCCCCAAAAATGATTCAGACACTTATATTAACTTCATGCTGTTTGGCCTATGGCTCAGGCACATTGCTAGCTTGCTCTTACATCTTAACTCAACCCATTTCCATTAATCTGTTTGCCGCGTGGTCTGTGACTCACCTGTGTTCCTTACATTTTCATTCTTTGGTGACTGGGTCAGTCTGCCCTGACTCTGCTCTTCTTTTCTTATTTATTCTGATTCCCCACCTACTTTTTTTTCCGGTGCCTGTCATGGGCCAAAACAGCTCCTTTATTTAAAGATTGATATTCACAGCACACAGAAAGACATTCGCACATCAGTTCAGGTCTTCACCTTTTCAGTTGAGGACCCAGAGTCATTTATGAGGGTACATGAGGAGTGGGCAGATGAGAAGTGGCTGTAGCTCATTCTTCTGTCTCTCTGATCTTTAAGTTTTCCCCCAGTTATCACATTAATTCCAGGTATGTCAGAAATCATCACAAAAGCATTCAGGTTCCTATCATCTTGATTTTTGTATGAAGAATTCTGAGACTTGTACTTATGTCATTGTTTCCAATCATGAAATTAAAGATGATCACTGTATTTGCTAGGTTCCAATACTTTCCAAACCCATTTCTCCATCATCTATAAGTTGATTTCTTTAAATTCCTTGGTCTTAAATTCACAGTTTGGGTGTTTTGATCAGTAGAGGAATCACTATGAAAAGTTGTAGTAGTGGGGTTTCTCGGTCCCGGGCGGCCAGAGATCCGAGACCCACAGACATGCCGTGCCAGACCCCTCAGCTGCCCAGCCACCCAGGTCCCCAAAAATGACTCAGATGCTTATATTAACTTTATGCTGTTTGGTCTATGGCTCAGACACATTGCTAGCTAGCTCTTACATCTTAAATCAACCCATTTCTATTAATCTTTCCTGCCACGTGGCCTGTGGCTCACCTGTGTTTCTTACATGTTTCTTCTTGGGTGGCTTCAGCTCGATCTGCCTCTGACTCCGCCCTGCTTCTCCTCCTATGCTTTGATTTCTCCTCCTACTTCTTCTATGGTGCCTGCCATGGCCCAAAACAGCTCCTTTATTCAAAGATTGAGATTCACAGCATACAGAAAAGCACTCCCACATCAAAAAGTAGTCAGGGTGATCATAAAAAGGTGATTAGAAAAGATTAAGAAGTGTTTTACTTTTAAATACATGATACTCCATGATTCAATGGTTGTATAAGATTTTAAAACTATTTGAGCAACAACTCATGTCATGATTGAATGACATTTTTAACAGATTTCCTTATTTAAGGATATAATCTAAAAAAAATCATTTTTGATAAGTAAACAGACTACAATAATGCACCTGTGTCTCCAAAGGTACAGAATTTCCCTAGCAAAAGGAAATAAAATATGATATCTGCACATGAAGCAGACATTCTCTCCTAGAACCTAAGAGAAGAAGACTCCATCCAAGTAACTGATAAGTTTGTCCCAAACTTACTTCTAAAATGATAAGACTTTAGGGCTTTATTCAGCATGAAAGAGAACACAAGATATAATACTAAGTTACTTATTAAACATCATGATAGACACATCTCTCATACTTTACTATTTTCTATAAATGTATTCTATGTCTACCAGAATTTTAATTGGGGTTTATTTTCATTTACCAGGTACAATTTCCAATAATAATAACAATTTCAGTAATTTTGGTATTGCATGTTTTATGATGTCAGAGTTTCTCTCTCATCTTCATAGCTGAGAAGCCACGTGTCTTCCTTTTGTTTGTTGCTGTTGCAGTCTATAAGCACATTGGAGCTTCACAGGTCTAGAAAGAGCCATGGTGTACTACAGAGAAACCCCAGAAGGCCATAACAAGGACTTAGGGATAGTTGCAGTAATTATAGTAATGAAAGCATGAATGATAATTGTATTAATAACAGCTTGTGTTTATTATAGGGTAATGTAAGGGCATGCAGCATTGACTTTTTTATGTGGGATACCTTATTTAATTATTCAAATAACACCCTGAAAATGGTTTTTATTCTGATCAATCTGTATGTGATGAAACTAAGGTTCAAAGCAGCCAACCTCATCTTCTGTGGTCAGTGATGTAATTGAGATAGAGTTGTATCAAAACATAAAACCTGGAGTTCTTACTGGTAATAAGAGAGTGCCTGATTGCTTTGAGGTTAGTGAGTGTTTCTGAAATATATAAGCAACATTTTAGTAGCTAGTTGAGTAAGCAATCTAAATCTGAAAATGAACATATAACTAGCATAGGCTTGTGTGGTGGGATATCTACCTTCATACAGGAGATAAACGCTACATAATTGCCTTTACATTTTTCTTCTGTTGCATAATGAACTTATCCTTTTAATTTTTGTGCTACTGATTGTTTCTTAGTTGAAAATTAGAATTTTCCTTTTCTAATGCATATTTGCAGGGCAATTACAGAAGGTGTGGGACTTCTAAAAGAAAAACACATTAATACAATTTTATCATTTTACTGTCTATCAAAACTAACACTGTAATAAATATCAACTCTATTCAAATTATATTATAAATTGTGAATCATATGATTAATTTGCCATGAACTAAAATAACTAATTACTTTACTTGTACAAATAGCTTCTCATGTTGATAACATAAAAAACTATATTTTTCTACTCTCCTCTATACTTGCTATATAAATCACATTCTTAAACTAAAGCCACATTAGTAAATAACTAATGTATCACTGTAATTCTTTTCCTACAGGGAGGTATTTATTGTCATTATGTCTATGCTTTCTTGCTATCTATTGTTTGCAAAACAGGAGGTTTTGTTAAAGTCTCCAGGATCGTATCATTTAATGGAAATTTTGATATGTTCATTTATATTATTTTATCTTTCTTGATTCTATAATTCATTAGGGAGATCTTTTTTTAGAGTTTCTAGCACAGAAAGGAATTGAAAGAGAAGAATTGTCCTGGGTATAAACCTTATTAACAACTATTCAATGAATTTAGTCCTTCCTGAAAGGCTGCCACCATCTATTTTTGGCATGTTGGCTTATATTAAATTTTATACTGCTGGATTTCATGTACACACCAGAAGCATTCTCCTAATTATCAAAGCACTTGAGAAAATTCAACCTGATTTGACCCTCGTTTCTATTATAAAATGGCATGGAAAATAACATTAAAAGTTCTTATTCTATCATTGGGAGATAACAAAAGCAAGAGAAAGAAAGGGAAAGGGAACTGCAGTATGTACAACAATGTGTTAGAAGTTTAAACTGCTGCGGACAATATTGGTCACACAGTGGCAGTGAGGCAAAGATTTTCCAGTTGCTATCACCGCAAATATTAAACCTTTCCAGAGTGACTAAGAAAAGCCAATGCTAAACTGAAATTTTATTCGTATCAGAATTTTCATTCTCTTATTCTACTGAGTTCTTGAATCCATATATACTTTGATATAATACACAAAGTAAAGTCAGAATTACATGCATGCCTCCTAAATCTGATGAAACAATCTGAGAAGAAAATATGGTCTAAATGAATAAAGTGTACATTAATTTTTTGAAGCCTTTGTTTAAATTCAAAATGTTTCTTAAGTATCATCTATCATCAAAATGGCATATTGGGTTTCAGTTCAGGTCAATATATTAGCTACTTCTGTGTTACTGTGATAAAATAAGATGACCGGGTAAATTCTAGAATACGGTGTTTATTTTGGTTTTCTATTCCAAATGGTCTGTACCGGTCATGGTAGGGAAGCTTGGCACAAAGTCCAAGATGCTGAGCGCTAACATCCTTTCCTCTATGTTTGTAGTGGGGCACACAGACTAAAAAGTACAGAAGGCTGTTTACTCTCCAATCCCACTGCCAGTAACATTCTACTTCCAGCAAAGCCACACCCCCTAAACTTCACCAACTGGGTGGTTAAATGTCTGAAATAATGGAGGACAATTCTCATTCAAATCATCACATCTTGAAATGTCAATTAAACTGAGAATTAAGAAAAAAAAAAGTATGAATCACAGCAAATAAAAAGTATCAATAAATAGGAATTCATTTAATGTTTTCCTAATCAAATATTTTTAACGGAAAATAATTTAAATCACTTCATTTACATCTTCTTTAAATATCTGATGAAGTAAAATGTATATTTAATGTTGAAGAACCAAAAGGTTTTTTCTTTAATGAAAAGTTAATTTTAGAAAGACCTGAAAAGGTAGATAGAAAATAACAAACAAATACAAAAAATATTCTTGCAAGAAAAATGTATTACCAAGACTTAGCCTCTAACATTTCACTTTTGTCAGAGAATAATGTTTGTGTTGCTTGAATCTTTGGGAGCTTTTAAATATTAATTTCTTTTTATTTCATTTACTTGTGGCAGCAATATTTTAAAAAGTATGTTTTTATCATGAATCATACAAATGCAAAGTAATGCAAAGCACATGTTAGTGTTTAGGGCTTACCATCTGTTTTTTTGTTTTGTTTTGTTTTGTTTTGTTTTTAACACATCAATTCAATTCTTTGTACTTTTACTTGTGAGAAATGACTTAAAATCTTTGAGACCTCTCAACTTTCCTCTACCTTTTCTTGCCTTTGTTTATTATTATATGATTTTCTTTATTTTTATTTTGTTGATGTTTTTGTTGTGCTTGTGTGGAATTAATTATCAATCCTATTCCCCCAGATTCTAGCACATAGTCTATACAGATGTGTATATAGCAGAAATTGAAGTGTTAAATCAAGATGAACAAAGCAAAAACACCCACGTTCTGCACAGCCAGCCAGTATGTTGAATTGCATTATTACCCAAGAACACCTTGAGCTCTTCTCACTGACTTAGGAACACATAGTCAGTCTTAAAAAAATCGAATTTAACTTTTAGTGCTTTGACAGTGCATAAAGATATTTATGCTGTCAATTTATATAAGCTAATAAGGTGTTTGTAAAATTTATTCACATTTCATATCACAAAGGCATATCATGTTGATAGTCCACATGGCCCTTTCATTCAAAGAGGAATTGCTAGTCACTGATGGGTTGTGTGAAAGCAAATAGCCCCCAGCTGTCACCTTTGTCATGTTCTGTTTTGGCTATACATCATTTCCTCACTCTGTTTTCTCCACTGGAACAGCCTACATCTAGTTACTAAGAATGGCAGGTGGTACACAGAAGCCACAATTTTAGCTCATATTTTATTGGAATGCAATCCGTTCATCCATCCATCCATCCATCCCTCCCTCCCTCACTCCTTCCCTCCCTCCCCAGCACTTCCCTCCCTCCTAACTTCTTCCCTTTCTCCTTCCTTCCCTCCTACCTTCGTCCCTCCCTCCTTCCCTCCCTTCCTTTTCCCTTCCTTCTTTCTCTCCCACCTTCTTCCTTCCTTGCTTTCTTTGATCCCTTCCTTCTCTTTCCTCACAATACATCCCATTCTTTTGTTTTCCATTCACTTTCTTTCTTAATTTTAATTTAAGTTTTATTTAAGTTGTATTTGCCTATTGTGTATACAGTGTTCTGTCTGCATATATGCCTTCACTGCAGTTCAGAAGAGGGAACAGAATAGAGGGCGCCATGTGGTTGCTGGGAATTGATCTCAGGATCTCTGGAAGAGCAGCCAGTGTCCTTAACATTTGCACCGTCTCTCCAGCCCAGATTTATTTTCAGATAGGGTCTCACAATGCCCGTACTTATTTTTAATTCAGGAACTCAAATGTCTTATACTTCTATGAAAGACATAGAGATTGATCTCAAGTATTGACTATTCCAAAGATAGAGCTGTTAGGAACATTTCAGGTTAAATCTCTGGGATTATATATTTAGAAGTTAAATTGGTAGATAGCATCCCTCCCTCCCCCCTTTATTTCCCTCCCTCCTTTCTTAACTCCCTCCTTCCTTTCTCCCTCCCTCCCTCCCCCTGCCCCTTTTTCACTATATGCCTCTGTCATTTTGTTGTTCTGTCTCCTTCTTTCTTTATATTTTTCCTGCTATTTTCTGGACATGTTAATACAAAATGCCTTTTTATTTTGCTAATATCTGAAAATTCTAGCTGTTCTGTACATTTATCAAATCTTGATATGCTTAGTCATTTATATTTTAGATTTTCAGTGACTATGTAATGGATTTCTCAATTCAATTTATTTAACATTTCTCTAATGACTATATCAAAATTTCAAAAATGTGTTGAACACATGTATGTATATTAATGTAACTTTTCTGCTTATATGATGGACTACTGAAATTTAATTGAACCATTTACTATTCATATTTATTTTATTAGTGCTTCTTCTTATGGAAATATATATATATATTCAGATTTCTGTATTGCAAATGGCTTCTGGACTTTAATTTTTCTATTCCCATAAAGATTATTGTAATTAACTGAAGTTCTTACTTTTAATTTGGCCTAATCATGAACATTTTCTTCGAGCTAATGGATATTATATTTTATTGAGTTGTATATTTCATTTTAACAGATGTTTCTTACCCTAAGAAATTATTGACACCATTGTTTTGCTTTTTTATTGGAAAGTGTTTGTTCCTTCTATGGTGTGAATGATTATACAGGTCTTTTGATTTCTACAGGAAAATCCATTGAATCCGGTATTACGTTCCCTCTCTGAGGGTGGATACGGGATTGTGGAGATAGAAGGGAACATCAAGAAGCTGCTGAAAATGTCTCAAGGATGATTTTCAATCTAAGAATGGGACAAGTAAAATGGTTAAAGTAGCAAAAGTATCGTGATAGATGAATAATTTGTTCAATGTTTTTCTTAGAAGATAAAATAAAACTAGAGGAAAAATCACTTACTGTGAAGATGGAACCCTGGGGATTAGTCAAAACATTCATTACAGTTTTATTCATTTACTTTGTGGTACTGTGTACATATGTAAATACACATGCCACAATGTACCTATGGAGCTGAGTACAACTTGTAAAGATCTTTCTCTTTTTCCACCATGTGGGTTCCTAACATTGACCACAGTTTGTGCAGCTTGATGCTGGTACTTTTTACCAGATACTCGGTAAACGATTTTAAAGAGTTTAATAAAGATGCCAACAAAAGCCTTCGTATGTTTTGCTTATTCATTTGTTTTCTGATATGTCAGATTTTCTAATTTTTTTCTAAAGCCCCTCCTGCTGGCCCGACTCTCATGTCTGTCTGCCTAACTCAGGAAGAAGTATTTCTGCTTTCCTTTTTTAAACAGCTGCTGAGATTTACAGCTTGCTTGCTCTGGGACTCTGGGATGTTCATCTTTTAAACTCCAATAAAATTGTCCTTGAGCTTTCAACACAGAGAGAGAGAGAGAGAGAGAGAGAGAGAGAGAGAGAGAGAGAGAGAGAGAGAGAGAGAGAGAGAGAGAGAGAGACAGCCATACCAAAACTCTCTTACAAACTAACATATGCATACGTACATAAACTTATAAAAACACACAAAAGACACACACACACAAATACACACACAGACACTCCTCACAAATTTTAAATTATCCCAAACAGAATTAAAACAAGCATTACAATATAAAGATTACGGAGAAATTCCTGAAGGCAATCCAAAAGATAATAACAAAATGCCCAGTACAAACAAAAAAGCAGGCACATTATATCAAGCATCTCAGTATGAACCGTAGAAGCCAAAGGACAGTTGATTTTCCTTTAGTGTTCTCTCCTCTATCACAATGATGCAGTTTGTATATTCTGCTCCTGCTTAGCTGGAAACGATGGATTACTTGGTTTTTGTCACTTTTCTTCCCATTGTTTTTCATATTGTGTGATTTGTATATTCACACTGTGTTTACATAATTTTCACTCCATTCTGCTTTTCTCCGCAATGACATTTATTGTTTATTCTTTGTTTTTCCCCATTTTAGACCGTTCCATTTTTACTTGTTCTATTTTCTCATTGTTATAAACTTTGCTTTATTTCATTTGGAATAAATATGATATGCATTAAGGATATCAAAAGCGTATTTTTTTCATTCACTTAAGTACCAGATTTGGTAAATATTTTTCCAAGAAAGGCATACATTAAATTTCTCTATTCTTCTTCAGATATTGAGGCATTTAGAATTCTATAGTGGACATTATTAGGTTGTGGAGATTGCAAATTGTACCACATTTCTTGTAATATGACAGCCTCTCTATTTGTCTATTTGCTAGGCATTTCACTTCCTTGTTTGATTTGACCTGCATGCTCTAGTTTAGGTGTCCACTGGAATTTTATTTCCCCTCTTTGGGGAGAGTCAAAACCCGTGTGGATAGTATTAGACTTCTCTCAACTGGACCTTTCTTCTATGACATTCTTCTGTCATTTTCAGCAGTTATAATTTGTTAACATTGCCCCATCCAGAAACATTCTTTTACCAATTGCGCATTTGTAATAACCTCTCCTGCTAGTTATAATCATATAATAATAAACTAAAAGACAAGCATACATAAATTTGTCTCCCTAATTAGTCCTCCAAGCATTTGTTAGAATCCCATGCTTCTGCCCACCGCTGACACTTTTAGGTCATGATTTTGGAGCTTTGGTTGTTAAGGATAGGATTTTTTTTTTTTTTTTTTCTGGATGTTACCAGAGTTCCTAGTCAATCCACCATTCTTACAAAAAGCAATACATACAGTTTCAAGATCTGAACACACGCAGTCTCTATCCCTTTTATTTATAATGCTTGAAATGTATCATATTTTCTACTTTTATACTCTTTTAATTATTTTGTCATTACATTTAGGTTTCTAAATCTTGAATATATTTTTGACTAATTAAAATTTATATACAACTGAAAAATCTAAGCAATTTTCTAAAAACAAATATACATCACTTAATAATGTTTACACTCCCATTTTTCTCTGTTCATTTTTTAAAATATTTTGAGTGGGTATCTTCAAATTGAGTTCTATGGAAGCAGTTCCTCATGGTGTTCACTTCTCAGTAAATAATTTACCAAACACTTCTTGACAAAATCAGTTAGTTTAGTAAATGACTCTTGTCAAAACCAATAAAGAATTAAAATAGTAGATGAAGGAGAAATAAGCCAAGCCATGATGAACTTCTTGGTGATGTACTCATCTCAGCTATGAATAAAACATTGTATATAAATATATCATTAATTATATAAGTATTACTATATAAATATGATATCGATATTTATATATTACACATATCTTTCATATTATATATACATACATGATACATTCATCATAGTTTTGCCAATGGAAGCTAGACTTACTCTTGAATTAATCATTTATTGACTAAGTACTGCCTCTATTCTTTCTCTGCTTACTCAAGCAAATCTGTCTCAGTATCTGGAGAGAAGAACTCGAAAGAACAGTTAGCTAAGGGCTTATCACACACATGTTATCAAACTTCAGCAGTGTTACTTAGAAAATGAGGTCTGTACTAGCTATGTATGTTCACCACTGTACTTAGTACTTACCTTAAGCTACAAACTTTCTCTATGTTTCCATTCGATATATATTCACAGTCTAATCTCAGACCCTTAGTTTAGTCCTCATGAAAGTTAAATTAAAAAATTCTTGGATGATCCTATTTTTTTATTTTTTGTATTTCTCATCAATTAGAAGGAAATGCATATTTCAAAGAGATTTGAAATAATCACATCATGTTGATGACTAGTATTATAATAATAGTGTTAATATATTTATATTTTTCAATATGATCAAAATGTCTTGGTTTCATTTTAAGAGAATCAATTTAATTATGAGTAAAGTGAAACAATGAAATCTAGAGAAACCAAAAGAAATATTATTTCTAAAGCATATCAAACAATATTATAGCACACTAGTTAGTGACAGGGCTAGATAAATTTAGTGATCAACACCGTTTTTTAATTGGCTTCAATTTTACTTAGTTTTGAAGATCCATTGTTTTAACTATTACTACCTGAAATGCAAATGCTGAATAATTCTGTATTATAGTGGGAGAGAAAGATTCGTATAAGAGAAAGATAAGACATACTGCCTCCTAAGACAGAAATAGATTCATTAATGCTGAGTATATTTTGATTAGATTAGACCCTGTGGTTAGAGTACCTGTGAATTACTTTGTATTATCTATAGTGTACCACTCTACTTTGATATTCTTGAAATAAAAGCAGTGGGATTTAATTGTTCTATTAAAGTTCTTCAACCTACATGAACTAAATTTTCATAACTCAGTAGCAAATAAGAGAACTTTCTTGTGAAGATAGCAATCACTAAATTTTAGCTGAATTTCACTACCATATGAATGCTTTTAATTTTAAAAGTAGGCCAAGATTGTCTCAAGATTAGATTTCAATAAAGGGTTGTAAACACCACATTATTCTGAATTTTGATGTAGTTAGCAAAACTTAAGGTGTCTGAAAATTAATATTTCTAAGCAAAGCTATCTGATTATTTGATCATATATAAGTAAGATATGACTTGACCTGAATACTTTAAATAGCTTCGAATAAATTTTATTTTATCTGTGTGTACTTCTATATCTCTGGTAGTGTTTGTACACTTTTCTTCATGGTTAAAAGGAAGAAATGAGTAGTAATATTAATTGTCAAGTTGACTGGACTTATAAACCATGAAAATACACCTCTGAAAATGTCGAAGAGTATTTTCACTATCCAGGAATGCACACAGACGACTCTAGCCAAGATTCCAAACAATAGGGGAAGGTGCCTTAACTGGCTCTCCCCTGTAATCAAACTGATTAACACCCTAATTGTCATTATAGACTCTTCATCCTGCAACTGTTGGAAGCAGATGCAGAGATCCGTAACTAGCATGGAGCAAGCTCCCAGTCCAGCTGACTAGAGAGAGATTATATGAGAAAAGAGGGTCAAGTTCATGGTGAGGAGACCCACAGAGACAGCTGACCCTCTGAAATGACTGCTGAGGAACCTACATCGTATTAACTAAGCCCTGTGAATGTGGATGACAGTCAAATGGCATGGGCAGTGTGCAGAGCCTCTGGCAGTGGGACCAACCAGAATTTATTCCTGTTGCATGAACTGGCTTCTTGGAGCCTATTCCCTAAAGAGGAACAGCTTGCTCAGCCTCAATACTAGCAAGGGGGCAGAGAGTCTTGGTTCTACCTCAAGTGAATATGCCAGACCTTGCCCTGTCTGTGGAATGGATGGGGGATGAGGTGGGAGAAGCTGAGGGAACAGAGGTAGATATGCTTAAAAACAAGACTTCAGCCTCCTGAAATATTTGGTCCCTTAGTCCTTCTGTCACTTTTTTTAACCACTGTGAGAGAAGAGACCATATAAATCTCATTCCATCTTGTAACCCCAGGCCTAAAACTATATAAATACTCAGAAGGAATAAAATAAGAGGGAAAGAGAGGAAAGAGGCAACATATACAGACAGACAGGGCCATGTTCTGACAAACTAGGTTCAAAGTGGGCCCCCAAAATGGTACTGACACTGACACTGACATAAATGACATTTTAGGCTCAGCTCAGCCTGGACTCTGACCTCAGCAAGCAGAATGATTGCCAACAGATAACCAAAGCCTAAAATCAGCATTCCTCTGAAACTTGTGAAGCTGGCTTCTGTTTATCAGGAAGAGCCATTACTTCCCTCCCTTACCCCTACAGCAATGACACATCTAGTTTCCCATTAACACCACCTGTAACACATATCAAAGTTGCTTTGCAAACCTCTAAGTTCCAGGCTGTTCCCACTGCCCAAACATACTCTCTTAAAACTGACTTAAAAGATTGTCTGCATTTTACTCTCCTCACTGTTCCCTGAGAGACAGCCCTGGCAGTTTTAAATTTCCCTAAATAAACCTTTGATCCTCCCCCAGGAGTATTTTCAGAAGAGTTTAGCTGAAGAGGAAAGGCTTTCTAAATGTGGATTTTTTGGCTGGGACTGGAGACTAAATAAAAGGAGAAAGGCAGTTGAGTGCCAACATTCAACACGTTCTGCTTCCTGACATTAGATGTGATGTGATGAGCTGCCTCCTGTTCCTGCTTCTATGTCTTCCCCACCATGAGGTACTGAGTTTCATGGAGCTATACCATAATAACCCTTTCATTCCTTAAGTTGTTCTTGCTGTTCTGTTTTAATATAAACTTTTCAAATATATTTGAAGGAGAATGTTGAATTATAGTAATAACATGGTTTCAACTGATTGTCAATAAAAATAATAATTTCCCATGTGACCTAAATCCAGTTTATTAAAACTATCTAGACAATGTTTCCTGATGTTGGACTCTACTTGGTAGTAATGATCTATAGTTGGAAAGTTAAGCTGTCTACGTACACATACATCTCAACTAATAAATTGACTATAATTTCATCAATAGAAACAGTAACTGTACCTACTTCATCAATATTTAACTTGTTGATTCAGTATAATTGCTTCTATTAATGCATTAAAATGTCCTATTGTATATTCAAGATATTTTCCATTAAAGTCAATCTCTAAATCCTTTCCACATCATATCAAGAGTTATCCTTGTTAAAATCACACAGTATATATAGCTTATAATCTGTTTTGTGTATTGACTTGAACTGTAAGCACTTTGGAAGACAGGGAATCTATAGTGTGGCCCACTGAAACACACAGTCTACCCCATCTTTACTTGTAAGTGTTCATTGCAACGAATCATTGTTCTGGTTTGATGACACTGGCTTCTGCTACATCATGGATACTGGCTCCTTGAAGTGGTCCAAGAAAATACAACTCAATTACTAGTTATCTAAAAAAGGAAAAAACAAGAAATAAAATAAACTGTGACCATAAGGGAAAATGTAATATGACTTAATTTATGTTGGTAGATTATCAATAATTTTTAAATTATTACGCATAAAATAAAATTTTAATGCATAAACAACATGAAAGTTAGACAAAATTTAAATATGTTTCAGTAAATAATAGACAGAAGGAAGAAAAATGACACTGTGTTGAATAAGATCATTGGGGGAAAGTTTCTATAATAAGTGGGAGACTATGAGACACAATCAAGAGAGCAAATGGAATCTATGTAAACTAATAAAAATAGGACACTTTCTCATACTGAAAGACTAAGAAACAGTATATGTACATACAAAGGATAATGAGTATAGGGAAGGCAGAAATGAAGAGTTTACTTAGCATGAGAGAGGATTGAAAGTGGAATTTATGTAAGTCCAAAGAATGTGACAAAATGGTGTAAATAAACCTGATAAGTAACATAAAGGTAAATCAAAACTGTTCTTTCAAAGAAAGTACTTCATTATTTGAAGACTTCACTTCTTCCTTTTTTTCTTAAAAAGCCTTCTACCTGTGTCTTGGCCAACATGACTAAGGATTCCCCCACCAATGTCTAAACTCTTCTAGACAGTGGGACTGAATTTAAAGGAGCACACAAAATAATCTTCCTTCTCTTAATGTTCCCTATCATTTTCATTTGTATGGCTGTGAATTTTTCTTTTGACTTTTATCAGAGCAGTTATGGGCCCATCTAATATATATTATATTAAGAAGAAAAAATTGAGTAAGATATTACAAGTACACAGGTGGCCTCTATTATGAAGGATTAAAATCTCTCATAGGACATATGCAAGAATTTCCTCTCACTGTGTGAAGGTCTAAAGAGTCAGAATCCAGGTAAGTAGCAGAGAAGCATGAGGACCAACTTCATAAAAAAAAAAAAAAAAAAAAAAAAAAAAACAAAAAAAAAAAAAAAAACCTAAATTAAAAAAAAAACAACAATCAAAAAACAAACCAAAAAAACACATTTTGTTGATTCTTTGTGAATTTTATATCATGTATCCGGATCCCATTCATCTCCCTAAATCCTCATATCTGATTTCTGCTCTTGAAACTTCCTTACCAAATTAAAATTTAAAAGTACTCCCCCCCCCAAAAAAAGGCAAAGCAAACAAACAACAACAACAACAAAAAAAAATAGGAAAAATTCTTAGTCTGGAAGCTGTAGTATGGCTCAGTGAATCACTGTGCACTCTAAGTTTATACACCTTTACCTGTACATGTTAATTGCAATGAGTCATCAGTCTGGTTTGAGGCCTCTAGCTTCTGTTATACTATGGAAACTGTCCCCTCACTAGGATCCTCTTGGGCATCCTATTGTTTCCTTGTGTTGTGAAAACCCTTTAGCTCTGGATCTGCAGGTTTGTCCCTGTCACAGGCTCTAGCAGTGCACAGATGAGGTAGATGTTGGGGGTTAGCTTGCTCACAATCCTGGTTCTGGACAAGATAGTGGCTGGGTTTGAACACTCACCGCTTTCCTTCATCATCATCACCTTGGCAAGGTCTCATGACCCTGGCAGTAGCACTCAGGAGAACAGGTCCTGCACCTCTCCTGGGCAGCACAATACAGAGGTTCAGGCCTGCTCTCCTGAATGAATGCTGCTGCCAGTGCAGGGAAGAGACACAAACTTCTTAGGATTTTTTTTTTTTTTTTTTTTTTTTTTTTTTTACGTTTTAGTTATATGAACATACTGACTATACCCAAATAAAATCTGAAAATGTGTAATCATTAAAAACCAAATCAAACACACACTGTTAGAAATAAAATAATAGTATTTTAAGGTTGCATTAAGGATGGTTAATAAACTAAATGCCTTAAAGTTATACATTTAGTTTATAATCATTTTTGCTTTTGTCTTTGCATCTCATTTTAAAATATGAATATCTAGGGAGTCAATTAAACATGTAAAACTTGAAAACAAAATCCAAATGTTTATTTTCACATTTTCTTTGAAAATCAATGTAATATAGATAATGTGAGTTTGTTTGTGAACTGTTACGTTACAGGCAACTTGGGGTTGAACTCCATGTTCAGTGCCCTTCACAATAAAGAGGCTGAACAGGAATAGTTTATATTCCCAATAAGCATGGCCATCAGTGCTGGAAACAGACTGCTAAGCTATTTCAACTCTTTTATTAATACAATCAAGCTAACTACATTGTCATTTTAAATTTCAGCATGCTGTTCATTTTTGCAATAGAAATAGATTAATATCATGTTAATGACTACACAAATGTGAAGTGAACTGGGCCATGATATTGCACCAACAGCTGCATCTATTTAAAGTCTGTACTGGTTAATTTTATATGCCAGCTTGTCTAGGCCACAGCATCCAGAGATTTGGATCTCACACAGATGTCGCTAAGAAGACATTATTTTAGAGAAATTTTACATTCATATCAATAGGTTTTGAATGCAGTAGATTAATCTTCATAGTGTAGCTGGGCAATGGGTGCTGATCCATTAGTTGAAGGGTTTGAGGAAGAGCAGCCTGGCATCGTGTAAGCAAGGGAAATTCTATGTTCTTGCTCACTGCTTGAATCAGTAACAAAATTAACATTCTCTTGTATTTTCAGTTTGATGGTCTATCATGAAGATGCTGGAAATATCCATTTCTGTCATCATAAGAATGTTAACAATTACTTTAAAAAATCTCTCTCTCTTTTTCTCATTTTCTTTACTACAATACACATTTGAAAACATGTAGATATGTTGTTAGTTCTCATTGTCAATAAAGAGCAACTAAAATACTGAGATTGGTGCATGATAATGGAGAAGAGGGAGGGGGGAGGAGGGAAGAGAGAGCAGGAAGAGTGGAGAGCAGTGGAGAGGAGAAGGGAAGAAGTCAGTCTTGGCCTTGTATTTCATCTCTAAAATAGCTATGCTCTGTTTTTAAGTTGTATTTTGGTTTTGTTTCCTATGTCAGTGATTGAAAATAAATACTCTATTAACACAAACAAGATAGTTTTAATAAAGCCAATTTGATTTATTCATCTGTTGACAATAAAATATTTCCTTTTTAGAATATTGTGTGATGAAACTGTGACTGATGTGCTTTGAGTGACTGTGCGATCAGTACATGATAGTCAGTTTCAGTTTCTAATATCATCAAGAAAATTACAATGTAAAAAATATAGTATCTTTAACAAGATAGAGCTTTCTCTGAACAGACATTAATCTCATGGAAAGGGAAGCGATGGATTAAACAATACTCAGGCTTCCTATAAGAAAACACTTTCTATAAGAAATATACTCCTTTCATTAACATAATTTTTCATTCTCAGAAAACCATGATTTTTACTGAACTTATTTTTAATAAAAAATACATGAGTTTCAACTCTATTTAAGGAACAGTAGCCTGTTTATGGAGAAAGAGCTTGAGGAAGGCTCCAGGGGAAATGTCAGTACCTGTTCAGGAAGAATGCAAATGCCGTTTCCCATTTTGAGAAACATGATTGTGACTTCACTGTGAAATTCGCAAAGCCTTTCAGGGTAGGGGAAAATTTTACTTGATTAAGTGGTATCAAACATAGATGTATATATCAAATTATAACTAGAGTGCTTACTAGAGAAATGTTCTTTGACATCCAGGGAAGGAAAATCCCTGAATCTTGTAGCATGATTTATGTTTTCATTTGAGAGGGAAGATGGCACAGGGACCACAAGTTAAACTCTGTCAATGCTTGAGTTGTGGTTGTCTGCATGAATAAGCATCGCTTCCTAATAATAGCTAGCAAGCCTGTTCTTATTTGTAATGCTTTTCCTTTTGATAGAAGAACTATTCACACCTTTAAGGAGCCTGTACATCCCTTGTCAACTCTGGTCTTCTAGGCATTTAGTTACCCAAAACTGTGTTTGTGGTCAGAAATAGGACAGTTGATGTAGCATTGCATTCACAAATGAGGCTCTTTTACATTAGAGATAATAAGCACTTTTTTGTTGAGTAAGCTCATGAATGTATATTATATATTTTAACTTAATCCTTATATCTTTAAAATCAGTTTTATTTTTAATTGTGTGTGTGTTTCGTCAATTTGTGCATAGGAGTATGTAAAAGTGTCAGGAGAAGAAATTAGATTCCGTGGATCTAGAGTTATAGTCAGTCATTAGTCACCCACTTTGGTAATAGGAACAGAGCTCAGGTCCTCTATAAACCAGCTAATCTATTTTCCAAGCCCCTAGAGAATATTTTTTTAAACAAAATGTTTACCATTTATGAAATGATGCATTGTTTTATTTTACATTTGTGCTTTGTTGACAATATATTAAATGTATGCATTTGTCATTCTACTATTAGGGTCTAAGAGTCTCTTTACTAGGCAGTGTTCTCTAGAGGAACATAAGCAAGAGAAGGTTTATGTATAATAAAAAGAGAATTACTTGATTGACTTATACAGCAGGGCTGAGTACTTCAACAACTGCTGCTCGAACACAAGAAAAGCTGGGAAAATAGATAAGCTGGTTGTAGCTGCTAGTGCAGCCTCCTGGATGCTTCAGTTGTCTCACTGTGGTACTGAAATCCTGGAAGCTCCCTGAAGCATTGTCAGTATTGAGTCCATGCTGGAAGTCAAAAGAAACTGGAATATGGTGTCAAGTGAGCATGGCAGCAACAGCAGTGAGGACACTGTCCAGAAAGACCTAGTCAGGTGGCAACACACTGCTGTTTCTGTAGACCTCTTTATGTTTGTCTTTGAGCAGGGAGGTACCACGTTGAAGGTGACTGATTTTCTCTCTGCTAATCCTGACTAGAACTATGTTGTTATCCCTTCAAAATGGTTCAAATTCTGTCAATTTGACAGCCAGGATCAGCCATCACAACCTTCTGGGATAGTGTATGTACTGTTGCAGCTGTTCTAGGGACGTTGCATTTATTGGAATATGGTAATAGGATATAAGAAGAGGTGGTTTGGGGTAAGAATAATAAAGAGAATTAGTATTTTGGCAGGCATGAGTAGTAAACTTCATACCTTTTGTGGAACCTATTCAGCACAGAAAGATTCCATAATGAGTAATGCATGAATGGCTTATTTTCATAATGTTAAAATAAAAATGGACCTTTGGTATTATTTGAAAAAAATAAATTTATTTTCTTAAACTTGAAAATATATTTTTACATTTTTATTGATAACATCCACTATTTTACATAATGTGTCATATCCGTTGTCTTTATGCCAATTAGGATTTTGTTCAGTCACCAGAATCTGGGATAAAAGAGCAGGGGTACTTCATGCTTTATGGGTGATGAGGATCGAGATTTTACATAGCATTGCCAAGGATTCTGAGTGGTGCAAGGAAGCCATTCTAGCTCCTTTCCATTATTCACATTTCAAACAGAAAAAATAAGATACTGTTTTCCCAAAGGGACCATGGACATATATTAGTCATCTCAAAAAAGAATACTGCCAGCTGCCAAACCAATATTTCACATGTATACCAATGGGAAAACATTCACATATACTTTGTGAGAAAGCTGAATTATTCAGTGTTTATTATGGTTGTCCAAATGTCTAACTGGAATCTACATAATTTTAGATTACAAATAAAAACATCTATTTCTTAATAATAACTCATTTTTGTTCTTCTGTTTCTTTTTGGTTGAAGATAGGTTGTTGGATAGCATAGCAAGAGATGCTCATTCCCCCATTCATGAAAAGTTTCAAGGTAAAGAATTTGTAAACATGTTTAGTCTCAGTGTGTGGCAATGTACACTAATGTTAAAACAGGCTCAATCAGGGAAGCAGGAAAGCTAGTAGGACTTCAACAAAATGTTCACAATTATGGAATGCTGAGAATATGAGAAATGGTCTTTCCAGGAAGGAATCCCACCAATTGGTTATGTAGTATAGAGTGACCAGCCCTAGAGTGATTAGCCCTTAATATCAAGTACATATAGGTAACATTGTATGAACTGAACAGTGTGGTAGTATGTTTCTGGCCCAGACTTTCTGGCCTAGCCCTAATGTTTTGACCTGCTGTCCCACAGAAACACATAGAGGCTTGTATTAATTTTGTGGTGATTGACCTAGGGCTTAGGCTTGTAACTTGCTAACTCTTTACTCTTAAAATAACCCATGATTCGTATCTTGTTCAGCCATGTGGCTTGATACCTGTTCTCAGAGCAGCACTTCACCTTCTTTCCTCCCATTGGTATCTCTGGTCTGCTCTTCCTGTTCCCAGAGCTTTCTTAGTCTGGAAGACCCCCACACACTTCCTGTCTACCATCAGCCAATCAGCATTTGTTTTTTTATTAAACCGGTAGGAGGGACAATTATTTACAATGGAACAGAACACAATCCCACTATAGAACTGTTTATGTATTTAAGCATATATATGAGGAAGAGAGAGACAGAATAAGAACAAGAAGAAAGAGGCTCTAAGTTTGACAGACAACAACAGAGAATGCAGAGGCATCGGAGGGAAGAAAGGGATAGAAGGTAAATGATGTAATTATATTAGAAATTTAAAAATTATTAAAAGAAAAATTCCACTAAGAAAATCTATTTCTTTGAATTTAATTAAATCCTCTTACTAATTTTGAAATAATAGCTTCTTAAAATATAAAGTGAAACATTCTAAAATTTCTAAGGTGGCAAGTAGATGAGACATTAATTTTTAAATAATTAAATTTGATCTTTTACAATTTCATACACACATATAAATATCTCATTATTTGTGACTCACAATCTTTCTTTTCTCCCTCTTCATTCAGTCAGTTCTGTCTTCTCTCAAGTTTCCTTTCCTGTTTTCATGGCTTTGTGCTTTGTTTTGTGACACACTGAATTGGATCTGGGCCATTCATATGACCTGCATTTGTAACTATATAATTGAGCCTGGTGGGTCCATTGTTGGGCATACTCTCAAAGACAATGATTCTTCCCACACCTGAACCTATCCATGGTCAATAGTTCAGTAGGGAGTAATAGTGTAAGACAAGTCCAGACTGGGTGTAAGCCCAGTGCAAGGAAACATTGCCCATGTTCCTGCTTGTAATGACTACATTTTCCCTGGATTTCACAATTATTCTCCTAATTTTTTAATTTAAAATTTTTTCTATTGTTTCTATTTTTCCCTCATATCCACCACTGCTCTCCTGCCCCTTCTCCCAGTCCTCCCCATTCCCCTCCCCTCCCTATTCACTCCCCAGAGAGGACAAAGAATAACATGGTGAATCAACCTGGTCTGGCATATTCAGCCTAGGTAGAACCTCTCCCAAGTATCAAGGCTGAGAGAGGTGCCCCCACCTCCACAAGGCATGGACTCTGAGAAGCCAGTTCATGCACTCTGGATAGACTCTGGTCTTAGTGCAAGAGGCTCCAAAAACTGCCCATGCCTTTCCACTGTCAACCACATTCAGAGAGTCCAGTTGATTACATGATTTAAAAAAAAAATACACCTTATTCTACAACATTCTTGAGCCTTAGATAGGAGTGATCAATTGTATTAAGATACATGTTAAAACTTAAAGAATGGTTTAGAGAATTCATATGAAGTGATTAAGTCCCTCATTTCTTGCATATGTGAATAATTTTAAGTTTAGTGGCGATAATCAGAACAATGAAAAATGGGAAGAGTTCAACATATAAAGTAGAATATAAATATAATTTATAATAATTATGAAATGGATTCTTACAAATCTTATATTTCCAAAAAAGATACTTTGATACTTTCATTTTTAGACATTTTATTTTTTGTTTAAAAAGAATGTTATAACATAACCAACACTGTTCTTCCTCTCTCCCCTCTTCCCACCCCTTTCTCAGCCTCACCCCCCTCCCCATTCCCCCATCATTCAGGAAATCCCATAGTGGATCAGTTCAATCTGGCATATCCAGTTGATGTTGGTCCGAGTCCGTCTCCCAGTATCGAGGCTGAGTTGGGTGTTCTGCTGTAGGAAATGAGCTCCAAGAAGCCAGTTCATGCAACAATAATAAATCGTGATCCCATTGGCAGAGGCTTCACCAACTGCCCACACCATTTGACTGTCATTCACATTGAGAGGGCTTAGTCCAGTCCCATGTAAGTTCCCCAGCTATCATTTCAGAATCAGTGAGCTCCTAATAGCTCTGATCAGCTGTCTCTGTGAGTTTCCTTGTTCTGATCTTGACCCCTTTGCTCTTGTGTCTCTCCTTTCTCTCTTCAGCTGGACTGGGAGTTCAAGTCAGTGAAAAGATTTTATTTCAAAATGAATAACAGAGTCCAATTGAATTCAAAGAGATTTTTTAAGTGAAAGAAGATGTGTTTTTGTACTTTTTTTTAATTTTAATCTTGTAAATGTTGTATTTGTGCTGAATCCTCAACGGTACCTTCTTCTCAGTTTATTGAGGAGCCAATAGTCTCTACATTCACTGTCATTCATTGTAAAGAGATGCTTACCTGATTAAGACTGGGAACTTTTAACTCTTTCCATTTTCATTGTTTTGATCATTCACACGAACTCCAAATTATATATATATGTAGGAGCTGAGATTTACTCCACAATGACACTGATGTCTGTCATCATTCAAATGAATTCTTAAAACCATTCTTTAAGTTTTAATGCGTATCCGTGTATCTTAATGCCATTGATGCAATATTGCACTTTCCAAAGAATGCCTTCTGAAGAGGAGTAGAAGGATAGGGAAGCTGAGGAGAGGCAAAAGGGCAGTGCTAATGGTCTGTTCACTACCCATGAGAGCTCAGATAGCAAAGGAACCTTTCAGGCTTGTTTCTACATAGCCCTGAGAGGACTGGGTTTCACACACTAACTGAAACCTGTCCCTAGATTTACCCAGTTTAGTATAAGGACACTCTTCAGCCAAAAGAAAATGCGTAGAAGTGGCTGAAAGTGAGCAGTCTATAGTTATTCAGTGTTGTGGCAGAATCTAAGCAGTGACCCAAAGAACCAACTATACTTGCTCAAAAGCTTTACTGAGGAATAAAACCTCATCTCTGTTTTTGCTCTTCAGTAATTTGAGTATCATCTTGGATTTGTATAACTTATACTAATATAAACATATGTGTATGTATGTATGTATGTATGTATGTATGTATGTATGTATGTACATTATATTGGGGAGTGGTGCTGCGACTCCCTGATAATACAATCAGAACTGTATCTTCTTACTTTCTTTTCTAGTCAATGATACCTAGTGTTCCATAACTTAATTTATTTTCATTCCAGACAGTAGACTAGAAGTTAGTTATATGTGTAAAATCTGAGCTAGATATTTCTCTAAGAATTTCTTTTAAATATTAGTCAGATATAACATGTTTATTATCTTCAAGCACAGCCAGAAAATGTCAACTTTAACCTGAGCACACTGAAATACAGAAATGACATTGGGTTTGCTACTTTCTTACATTGTGGTTTTTTGGTCTCAGGTGGCCAGAGGTCCAGACTCACATACCTGCAGCCCCAGACCCCGTAGCCACCCATCGCTGCTCAGGCCCCAGAAATGACTCAGAGGCTTATATTAACTTCATGCTGTTTGACTTATGGCTCAGGCACACTGCTAGCTAGCTCTTACATCTTAAATCAACATTCTTCATTACTCTGTCTGCCACATGGCCCGTGGCTCACCTGTGTTCCTTACATGCTTCTCCTTTGGGCTTCTGGCTCCTTCTGTCTCTCTCTGACTCTGCCCTTACTCCTCCTACCTCTTCTGATTCCTCCTCCTACTTTTTCTATGGTGCCTGTCATGGGCCAAAACAACTCCTTTATTTAAAGATTGCTATTCACAGCATACAGAAAGACATTCCCACATCACTACTTCACAATAAGGGAACACTGAACTTGGGGGAAGATTTGCTTCTGCATTCTCTCTGGGATCTACTTCCATGTCTATACACCCACATTATTGTGGTATTTATGTGTATGTGTATTATATGTTTCTTTGGATTTATAGGTACTTTTTAGCTCTGGCAACTAATCATTTTATTTTTCAAGTTGATTTTACATATTACTTAATTGAGGTGGTAATTGATAATTACTTAATGTTTTTTCTCAATACACTTTCATAGTTAGTAAAGATAGTTTGGGGCTTGATGTTCTACTAAGCATTTAAGAGGGAAAAGGTCAAAATATGTGTGAATATAATGGTGTTAGTGATTAAATAAAGGAAAAATATCCAGAGCAGACACACAAGAAGATAAGCAGTGCTTTCATAAATGATGTGCTTGCACACGTAGACAATTATAAAGCCAATTAAACACTTAGAATAACTCAGTGTGGTGGGCAGAAAAGAGAACCAAATAACTAACTAGGTTTAAAATGCTTAAGGGCAAAATATAAATAATTAGACTTACTTAAAAAGGAAATAAAGTAGTAACAAAAATTAAAATTACTCAAACTGGTTTTGAGACTGTTTATTAATTTACTTAAGACTTCATTATTGTTTGGTGTGAGAAGTTAGTCACATTTGAATAGGGGTGCAGAAAGTGAAAGTGGGGAAGGTGGATTGCAACTGGAAAATACGGTCCAGCGGTAGAAGGAGAAAAAACTGCTCAAAGGAAGAAAAGTAACATCTTTTAATTAATTAAAATAAAACAACGCACTGAGCACCATTTGTCAAGTATTGGAGTGGACACTCATCTTATTGTCATGGTCCAATAAACCAGCTAAGAGGAGAGTGTGCAAAATGAAGAGTGATGTGCAGGATGTATACCCAACTGAGGAATGAGTTCAATAAGATGAAGACCAAGAGATAGAAACTGAATTTCACTACTGACAGAAGAGTGATTGAGCAACTCCTCACATGAATGAAGGGCTTTTATTTGAAAGGTGATAATGTTTTTCTTACACTGAAAACAGAATGTGGAAACTTGCTTACTCCTCAGCGTGCCAGGTTTGAGTTGATAGGCAGTGTGGCACTTTCTGACAGTAGGGAGTCACTAGGAGTTTTTTGAAGGTCCTTCAGACAAGAACAGATCTTTGCTTCTCTGTGATTCATCATGCATTGCCTGACTGCTGACTGAGAGCCTGCAGGAAACGATTCATTTTCACACTCCCAATTTCCTTATATAAGGCTTGAAGTGAGGGGAGGCATGGAAAGGGTTTCAGGGAGAAAAAAGAGGGAAAATAATATAATTGTATTTGAATTAAAACATTTTTAAGCAATGCTATATGACACAGCCTTACTACCAAATCACTACCCAATAACTAAAATTACCTTTCTATACAAAGTACTTGATAAAATTACTTGGAATGGCAATTCTACCTGTTTTGCAACACTAAGACTATTGATTTAAAATGTGCATTATTAATAGGGCTACAAAGAGAAAAACATAAACATGAAAACAAAAAGACACCTTTCTATAGTTTGTATAGTAAACTAGCATAATCATAACACTAGGTTTTGTATTTATCATAGTGGCTAATATTTAGGGCCAATAAATATTTAAAGCTTATGATATTTTAAAGGAAATTTTTTGATTGCTGTATTTAATATATAAATTATTTATTTATTTATTTTTGCTTGTTTTTAAAAGGTATTTTTTCCATGTAGCCCCTGCTCACCTACCCTTCCCTCCTCCCAACACCCCAATCCTCCACCCCCACCCTAAAAAGGGCAAGAAATCCCAAGGTGGGGTCAGCTCAGTGTGGAACATCCACTTCAGGCAAGTCTGATTTCCTCATCCCAATATCAAGACTGGGTTAGAAAAATATTTATAAAGGGCCAAAGTGGTGGCTGTGTCACTAAAATCATAGGCATCAACAAAAATATCCCATGAAGAGATTATAGACCGTAAATGGACTTAAAATTGAAAAATATCAATATCTTTTTTCAAGTTGATTTAAAATGAATGTTTTCATATAAGTAATTTAGAGACAATCTGATGGGCTCACTTGCCAAAGTCTTTTTAGGGGAAACTATCAGGCAGAAATGCAGCTCTGTATACATGTGTGGACATGTGCTCACATACATATGGACAGTAGAGGCCAATGTTGACTATATTCCTTAGTGGCCCTTTATCTTAATTTTGACAAAAAAAAAATTCTCATTTTACTTGGAAATGTGGTATATTAGCATGCTCATATCTTCTGGGGATCACAATGTCTCTGATTTCTCAGCTGGGAGTTTATAGGCATACACCTCTTCTCCTGACTTTACTGTAGACCCTAGTGATCCAACACAGGTCCTCAGGTTTTCATGGCAAGTACTCTACCAGATGAACCAACCTCCAAGGCCACAGCAAGGGTTTTTTAGACCCACCACCTATAGGCTGTTGACTTTTATTAAAATTTCTCCAAACAGCATATCCCTGAACTGTTCTCTCTAACCATACATTTTAATAGAAAAAAATTGGGGGATAAAGATTACCATTATTCATCTAACTTAAAGTGTAAAATATCTTCTTTTTTTTTTTTTTTAAAAAAAAAATATTCCACAGAAAGAAAATATATCTCTTGATCTAAGGTAACTGAGGGCAGAACATGCTATACGTGGTGTATAAAGAACAAGAAAAAAATTTTTTTAGACCTGAAAGTTTAATTTAAGCACCCAACGAATGACAAGAACTTTCAAAAGTTAGTGAAGTTCGGCCTATAAATCAAGTTTTGAAAATATCTTTACATATCATAATTGCATGGCATATACTTTTCAAGCTGTTTGCAACATCATTTTGTTTTTCATCCTTGGGTAAGATCCAACCCCCCCCCCTCTTGTGTAGGAAAATTCTCCTAAGCCTCCTTTTCTGATTTAGAGAGCTTTCATGAGATTTAGGCTTTGGGCATGATTGAAGATATTTCAGAAACTGACTATTAGCAGTCCTTGGTAATTACTTCTGTAAGGTGATGATTATTTCCTTCTGCTTTTGAAAAGTTATAAATCTTAATGCTTTTTTAAATTTTGTTTGTTGAAACACTAGGAAAAGCAAAGAATCTAGTTTTAGGCTACTTAGTGTACCAAGCTCAGCTATGCATTAACTTTGGCTCTTGTTACTAACATAAGATTGTATGACAAAGCTGACTAAACCTTCACAGAAATGCTGTGCACTCCTGGGTTTAAAGGCCTTTTTATCTATAAGGTAATTGAAAAGAAGACCCATTAAAAGTCACTGGAAAGACAGTCTTGGTGATGGTTTGTCCAGGCATAAGGTCATGCATGACTTTGATCCCCAGAGCCTGTGCCAGCAATCCAGGCAAGGTGGCTCTTCTGGATTGCTTTTCTATTACTGGGAAAAACACAGACCAAAAGCAATTTGTGGAAGAAAAGACTTATTTGGCTTGTAGCTATAGTTCATCAGGAAGGGAAGCCACTGCAGGAAATCAGCATAGGTAGCTGGAGGCAGGAATGGAAGCAGAAATCATGGAGAAAATCTGGCTGGCCCCATCTGGCTTGTTCTATTACCTGATTTTACACAACCCAGGCCCACATTCCCAAGGATGACACTTCCCACAGAGGGCTGGGCCTTTCTATATTAAGAACAATTAAGAAAATGTTTCACAAGTAAGCACACTAGCCAATCTGACAAAATTGATTGAGCAAACTGAAATTCCTTTTTCCCAGGAATGACTAGGTTTGTGTCAAATTGACAAAAATCATGGCATTCAACCTTTAATAATTTTGACACACAAATGCATATCTTTAAACTACACTCTTTCTTGTCCTCAATATCTCATGTTAAAAGTACAGTGTAAGACACAGTCTAACTGCTAAGGTCCCAGAGTCTTTAAATATATCAACAACTTAAAAGTCTATGATCAGCTATGTACGTATGTGGGACACACGCAGGACAGTGACAATAGCAAATAAAGAAAGGCTGGCATTAAATTAGTTCAAAAGAGAGCAAATGGAAGGTCTGCGTGAGAAGGCTGGAGGAAGAGGAGGAAAAATGATGCAATTCCATTATAATATCAAGACATAAAACATTTATTTAAAAATAATTCAAGGTCATTTAACTGTGGGATCATGTAAAGTCCAAATAGGTTTTGTAGTTTCTTATACTAAGGAGAAATAACCATGGCACAAATAAAACCAAAGCAACACAAACTCCAAATCAAACCATATAAATAGATTTGTCCAACCCACTCATCTTCTTGGTTCTAAAGAGCTTGGATAGCCCCACATCTTCAGCTCTGCCATCCACAGTGTGATCGTAACTTATCTGGGGGATGCAGATTCAGACTGGTTGTAGTCCACACATTTCTCTGTCCTTGGTTGTTGTTCCATAATCCTGGCATCTCCAGCATGCTAGAATATCCACTACATCTGAGACTCTACCTTCACCAATGACATTTTTCTTTTCTCTTCCAGTGCCAGGTATCAGCTGTTCCTAAACCTGTTATCATGTAGGAAACTTACATATTGCTAAGTTCATATCTCATTCTCTGTGTTAACCAGGAGATTTCTCCTCCGTGATGTTGTTGTATTAACTACAGGTGAGTTTTAAGTTCTAGCAACTCATGAGCATTGTCCCAGTAAATCAAAGATAAATTCACTTCACTTCCACAGATTCCACACCCACTACCGCTCCCTTCCCTCTCCTTCTCCCTCAGCCTCCTCCCACCCCGTCTCCCTATCTATTCCCCAGGGAGGGCAAGGAGTCCCAAGGTGAGTTAGGTAGGTCAGAGTCCGTCCCCCCAGTATCAAGGCTGAGTAAGGTGTCTTCTGAAGGGAACGGGCTCCAAAGTGCCAGTTCATGCACCTGGAATAAACTGGTCCTCCTACAACACGTCTTACAAACTGCCCAGACTGTTCGACTGTCATCTGCATTCGGAGGGTTTAGTTCCTTTCCATGAAGGTTTGTCAGCAACTATTTCAGAGCCAGTGAGCTTCCATCTCTATGGGTCTGACCTTGATCCTGCTTCCTTTGCCCTTCTTCTCCTCAGCTAGACCAGGAGCTCGACCTGGTGTTTAGCTAAGAATCTCTGCTCTGCCTTCGTCAGTTTCTGGATGAAGGTTCTATAGTGGCACTTAGGGCGGTCATTCATTTGATCATAGGGAAGTCCTGTTTAGGCACCCTCTCCATTATTGCTTGGGGACATCGTGTGAGTTCTTGGGTGTTTCCCTAGCACCAGGTTTCTCTCTAACCCCACAATTGCTCCTTAAATCAGGGTATCCATTTCTTTGTTCTCCCTCTTTGTTGTTCCTCCCACTCAACCATCTCATTCTCTTATGAGCTCTTAATTCAAATATCTCACACAAGAGACACTGATAGAGTACTTAGGGAATCCTCAAACTTCTTTCCAAAACTAGACCTCGCTATCTGCATGTCTCAGCATTCTTATCTTCACTCCCACAGATCACTAAGCTGTGAGCACGCAACGACTTTGCCAGCCTAAAATTACAAATACCTCCACTATCCCCTGCCCCCTAAACCCATCATAGTTCAGATTCTCATAGTGTGGAAAGTCTGGGTTTTTGTTACCTTTGGGGACACTGAAGGCAATAACTGAACGGTATAATTAAAACCTGGTGAGTGGTAAGTTCAAAGACACGTTTAGATTGTGGTAATTTATCAAGCCATGCACCTTTGATTTCTTTATGAGCAGACAATTTTGACTACATAACTTATCTTTTGACAAGAGCTTATTAAAAACTCACTGAATAATATTAGAAAATTTCATAACTTATATGCTACTAAAGAATTGTTGAGACTAGTAAAGTAGCAGGGTATATTTGAGGAAAATAATCATCTTTTAAAATTATTAGGCATAGAAATTTAATTGGATTTTTAACTTCATTTACACAGTGAGTTTCTACCTAAAATTACAATCATAAAGTGTAAAGCAACATAAATACAAATTGATAGCATTAGAGAAGCCTGTCAACTCACTGTGAATCTATAGTACTACCCCCTTGTTTCCAACTAACGAGACACTGGGGAAATGCACCCATGTTCTTTCATGTAACAATTCTTTAATCACATTCTGTTGCAGAGTGTTTTCAATTGCTTGAACATACATTGACTTATTCATTTTGTGATTAACAGATACAACTAATGTTTTTAGAAACTTTTTTTCATTTTTAGCTTTAATTTTGCACAAATGAAATTTATGTGGAATACTTTATTTTAAGGATAAGCGATTTTTGAGATATTAATCTGACCATGTCATTCTGGCTGGCCTTGAACTTGCTGTAGAGATGAAATTGACCTTTAACTCATAGAGAGATATACCTGTCTCAGCCACCAGTGTGTCAGATTCAAGATATGTGCCACTAAATCTCAAAGAACAGACATTTTTACATTAAAAATGAATCTAGTGTTCCAAAAAAATTACAGATATTTTAAGTTTCCTTTGTTCAGTCTTCACTGACATTGGCATTATCAGATTTTATCCAATATAGTATCTGTACAGTATTATTCTTACATACTTAATAAAGTCAATTGTGTGGTTCTGTGAATGAGCAAAACAAGATACTATTTGATCAGATAATACTGTGCTATATCTCATGGTACTTATTTCCCAAGATTATTATTTTAATAGTTCACTTAAAATTGGATTATTTTGATATCTTGATAGAAGAACTTTGTGCTTTCTATATTTTTTTTCTTCACAACTTCGACTGGTGTTACTCACCATGACCAGTTACTAACGTCAGTAGATTTACCCAGTACAATGAAAATGTCTATGTTTAATAAAGGCTTTCACTTGTGATAAATATATTACTTCTTAAGTCATAATCTTCTTAAATGAAAGTTCACAGCTGCCACACAGGGCATAGCTGCTTTAGATTTGCTTTCTGTTGGTGGGCATTTTGCATATAATCCTCATAATCAAACTCAAAGTATGAAGAATAAAACTATAATATGTGAACTCAAAAGAAAAGCTAAATATTTTAAATGTTCATACGAAAATAATTTCAATGCATTTTACAAAAGAAAATTGTGTGAAGTGTTAAGAATACCTAGGAACATTAAGAACATTACTCAGAAGAAGGATTCTTTGTTGTGTTTTAGAGAGATTTCTTTGGGAAGAATTTCTAACAATAAAGAACTAAAAATCACAGAGTTACTTAAGTACAGGATTTTGTAGGGATATTAGCAAACATATTATTTAACCATGGTACAAATACAACAATTCTGAATGTGTGTGGGAACACACTAAAGCTGTCAACAAATTTGGTACACACTAGAATGCTGTGATCCCAAGAGGGAAGCACAGCCTCATTTGTTCAGTTAAACAAAAAGAAGGAATTGGGACAAGATTGGTTAGCATATTAATTATTTTAGAACTATAAAGACTTCAAGCTAAAGAGAAAATGGAGTGAACTCAATTTGCATAAAAGAAATTCTGGACCTCTTTCTGTGTTCTCTTTTCCTCTTTAGAACACTGTAGTTATCCTGGAGATAGACTGTTCCTGTGTCCAAGTTCAGACATAGGTGCTTGATACCTTTACTGTCTGTAACTCTGACTCACCTTGTGATTCCCTGCCCTCCTTGGGGAAAGAATGGGGGGATGGGGTGCCTGGAGGCTAAGGGAGAACTGGAAAGAGGGAAAGAAGGGGGAGCAGTGGTAGATATGGAAAAAAAAACTTTTTAAATAAATAAAAAATTTAAAAAACAAAATATAATATAATTAACATACAAGATTATTGCAAAAATTAGCTATACTGTATTTTACAATGAGCTTTGGCTATGTGGGTATGGTTTTCAGGGGCATTTTAAATAATCTACAAATTTTATAATTAGGTTTTGAAATTTATTACAGAGTGGTGAAGTAAACACATTTGTGAGATGCCATTTTTCTGTGCTATATTTGTAAAGTAGGAATTTAGTGTTTCTTAACAATATTAATGTATGGCTTCAACTACAAACTATCAGCATAACCAGAAAATCCAAGAGCTCAAAGAATTTTTAAGATTTTTAATTTTTCTAGTTTATAAGCAATGATACCCTCACATCTAAAAAGACAAAACTAAAGAGACATAGTCAAGGTAGACAGCATTTTAAAGTGAAGTTTTCTATTCTTAAAGAAGCAGTATATTTATTTTTATTGAATTTTATACAATATATTTTAATCACATTTACTCCCTCCCCTAAGTCCTTAAGGTCCCTCCCAACTTAACTTTTTGTTTTTCCTCTTTCTTTTAAAATAAAAAGAAACCCAAAACAATCCCTACCACTTTACCCTCTCCCTGTCAAAAACTAAGAAACCGAAAATGATGTCCTCAGAAACAAAAGTTTACTCAAACAGGCCAAAAAAGGGTGGGAGGCAAAGAAGCAAAACAGTCTGTGTCTTTATTATAGAATGAGATGTAAAAATACTAATGTTTTTCCACTTTTGTACATTATAAAACTCTTCTCATGCTAACTGTGATTATTATCACATTAATATTAATTTTAAAGGAAACCAAACAAGATAATTTGAAGCATACATTGATTCAAATGCTACAACAGATGAAGTCCTTTTATACCTTAAATTGTATAACTTGATAAATGAAAAATATTACATACTTAGCCTAATGTTGAAAATTCTCCTTGCTCTGTCTGTAACACATCACCTTCCTCAAGCCCATTTTATGTGTTTCTGAATACTTTCTATCCTTTCCTTCTTTTGTGCCTCCCATCTTCCATTTTACCAAACTGACTTGAGAAATTGTCTCATTAGACATGTGCAGAGTTTTTTATGTTATGACACTACTGCACTGCTGGTACCATGATGATGCAATGAATTCCATAGCTGAGTAACAGCTATGAACAGCTTCCTAAGGATGCAACTTAGCTGGCAATTATTTTTCTACTTCATAGTAGCATGACAAAAACCCAGATATTTTAAATAAATATTAAGACAAAAACATTCTAACATATTTTTAAAAATTTAAGTAGAAATATATTTGAATTAACTCATAAATGTCCATTTAGTCACCAAGTGCTTAACCCAACCCACCCAGCTTTTCTCAGTGTCTTGTCTTGATATTTTCAAACAACATGAAGGTGGGATGAGGTCAGTATTACCTTCTAGAATAATTGCATAGTATTGGTAGTTCAGTGTGTGGAAAAAATTCAGTTTTAATATGTTCAATATCTCTGTAATTGAGATAACTTCCCTGAGTAACTGTGACAGCAAAACAATACAATTTAGTGAACATGTGCTTTGCGCAGCCCACATACATTTAAAATTCATTTGCCAAAATGTCTGGAGCATTATAAAGTGCTGGGTTTGAATGTGAACAGAGCATAAAGATCACCTGTCCTATTGACTCATATTTCATGACCTAAGCAGCAAATTTAAAGTTACCAGAAGAAAAATCAGGAAGCCTGTTCTGTCAGATGCTGAAGCTTTGTCGGCAATGAAAAACAGGTTTAAAATGTTCTAAGGGGGCTTGAAAGCCATAGAGAAGTGTAGTATGAGGTTTCTGGCCCAGACTTTCCGGCCTAACCTCAAAGTTTAGGCCCGCTGACCCGTAGACCCACAGACCTGCAGAACCGCAGTCCCACAGTCCCACAGAGACACACAGAGGCTTTCTATAGTTTTAGGCTGATCAGCCTCAGGCCCAGGCATATCACTTACTAGCTCTCTACCTTTCATCTAACCCATGTCTCTTGTTCAGCCATGCGGTTCGGTACCTTTTCTAAGGGCAGCATAGTTCTCCTCTGCTTCTTCTGGGCCTCTCTCTGGAATTTTCTCTGGTGTTCTGCTCTTAGAGATTTTCTTCGTCTGGTAGCCCCACCTACACTTCCTGCCTGCCTTTGGCCAATCAACTCAATCAACTCTTTTTATTAAACCAGTGGGTGGGACAATTATTTACCATGAAATAACACAATACCCCTACATATCCCCCTTTCTCTTTAAAACAAAATCTGGGTTAGATGAAAGGTAGAGAGCTAGTAAGTGATATGCCTGGGCCTGAGGCCGATCAGCCTAAAACTATAGGAAGCCTCTGTGTGTCTCTGTGGGACTGTGGGACTGTGGATCTGCAGGTCTGTGTATCTATGGGTCAGCAGGCCTAAACTTTGAGGTTAGGCCCGAAAGTCTGGCCCAGAAACCTCATACTACAAATGGCAGCCCAACGTGTGGCAAATATGCCCACATAAAGTCATAGAAAGCTTAAAAAATGGTCTAGAGCCCAAAGCAGCCTCTGAATTATGTCTCCCACATGAGCCTTGGTACAGAGACACCCTGGTGAGGCCTGTCGGCTTGAGCTACAATGGCGGGCTTTTGGAGTGCAGCTTAAGGTGTAAAATGACTGGTTCCTCAAGTCTCACAGGAGCCTCAATATAAGCAAAAGGTTATAAATGATTTATTTAAGGTTTACCTTCATAAGGAGAAAAGGGAAACAGAATCAAAGATGGCTTTCTAGTGTTGATGTTTTCATGGATCAGCTCTGTTTGCCTGAGGCAAACTAAAGCTTGACTTTTTAAAGAGAAACTTCCTGATTCAGCCTTAAAGGCAAAATACTTGTGAGTCTTTTAAAAGGCCCTGCTGCCTAATACTTAAATAGAGTTAATGAGCAGCAGATGACAGTTTGACTTGGTAATTATATAGACCCTAAAATTCCCCAGAGTACCTGGGTTAAAAAGATAAATTCTATGAAATTAGACTAGGAGCTGGGTGGAGCCATCCACCTATCACACCAGCCTTTAATCCTGGCAGATTAAAGGTGTGTTCAGAAACAGAAAGAAATAGAAGGATCTGGGTAGTCAATCATCCCAGCCAAGCAAAGGTTGGTCAGAGACAGTCAGAGATAGTGGCAGATTAAAGGTGTGGTCAGAGACAGAAAAAGTTAAGAAATAAATATACAGTAAAGACAGTTTTTTCTTAAAAAAGTCTAAATGGTAAAGAGTGTTTTGAAAATATATATACATAGGCATAAAGAAAGAAAAAAGAGGTAGAGAAAGCCCTTAAAGAAATAGAATAAACAAACAAACAAACAAACAAACAAATAAATAAATAAATAAATAAAAACAAGCCAAGTAAAGATGGAAAATACAAAGAATGTCTGGATACTGTATATTACTGTCTTATCTTTAAGCTTCTTGACTGAAAATGACTTAGTAAAAGCTGCTAAAAGACAGTTGATTATAAGTGTTGGAGTAATTCAACCTATACATTTTTTAAATGAGTTTACTTTAAAATTGAAATACAAAGATACGCTAATTTGGAGAAGAGGTTTTCCTTTTATTTTCACAGAAAATGAAAGACTATAGATTTCTTCCTGGATAAAGAACATAAAGTTTGATAGAAGAAGACCCCCTGAAAAATCTCCAATGGAAAGGCATGGACCAGATGATTCAGCATTTCAGAGCACCTCTGTTGAAGTTCCAGAGCTCTGAATCCAAAACAATTTCAAGGAGACTGGCTAAGATGACCCAGCCTTAGCGACTAATCCACTAAAGACTTGTCCATAATCCTACATTTTTCTTTGGATTCCCATGAGATTGTCTGCGTCCCCATTCAGCAGGAAGTAGCCAGCCTAAAACATGGATTATGGATGTTTGTGTTTATTTATAGTGTTGTTTATAAGTTGTTATAGATAAGGGGGGGGGAAGAATTTTAGAATTAGAGTTCCTTTTGTTTTAAAGAGAAAAGGGGATATGTAGGGGTATTGTGTTGTTTCATGGTAAATAATTGTCCCACCCACTGGTTTAATAAAAAGAGCTGATTTGCCAAAGGCAGGCAGGAAGTGCAGGTGGGGCTACCAGACTAAGAAAATCTCTGAGAGCAGAATGCCAGAGCAGCACTGGAGAGAAGCCAGAGGAAGCAGAAGACAACTATGCTGCTCTAAAGAAAGGTACCGAGCTGCATGGCTGAACAAGAGACATGGGTTAGATGAAGGGTAGAGAGCTAGCAAGCTATATGCCTGGGCCTAAGGCTGATCAGCCTAAAACTATTGGAAGCATCTGTGTGTCTCTGTGGAACTTCGGGGCTGCGGGACTGTGGGACTGCGGATCTGTGGGCCTAGACCTTGAGGTTAGGCCTGAAAGTCAGGGCCAGAAACCTCGTACTACAGAGAAGTTCTGGGTAGAAGCTAGAAATGATCATGGATAGGTCTTGGATCTTTTCCTTGGGATTATCCTTCTGAAGGTTTAGTTCTACTAATTAATTTACTTCTAAGTTATAGATCAATAAATATATGCAAATTATATGTTAAAAAAGAATTTACACAGTTTATACATGTAACTCAGGAAGTTGTATCTGCATGTCCTTTGGGCTGACTACTCACTGACACCTCAATTTTGTGCTACTTACTCTAGTCACAGGCTGGAAATTTCTAGCCAGTCATGGTGTCTACTAGATTTACAAATTGTAGAAGTCAGAACAGTATAATATATATCTTTAAAAAATATCTATTAGGATTGTTTATGCTGAAGTAACATTTTAATATACTTTAGTAGCTCTCTTTTGATTTCATATGAGAAATTAAAATTATGAACCAGAAACCCACAGACCTCTGGCCCATAACAGGTGGGTGAAACCCCACCATGGCCAAGCAAAGACACAGTCTCCAAAACCTGACCCAGGGACACAGCCCTTGAAACTGCACCCCACCAAGCTTGCCCTAAATCCAAACTATTAGGAAAAACCCCTACAAGACCAAACCCCCACCAAAACTTAGCCAGCTAGATACTCCATCTCCCATTTCCAACCTATACCAACACAAGGCAAACTCAGCAACCACCAGAAACCCACAGACCCCTGCCCATAGTAGACAAAGAGACCTCTGACCCCCAACAGGCTAAGAGACCAAGAGACTAAGGGAATAAGAGAGTTTCCCAATTCTTATTGGATAAAGAACAACTACCTGGGACTCTAAATATCTTAGAACCTACTAGATCAAAAGTAGCCAGCTGAAACCAACAGTGTGTCAGCACTTCTTAGACAAAGAATACACTACCTTCAAGTGGACAAAGAACCGGAGTAGACCAAGAGGGTCTTCTTGGGATAGAGACACACCCAGAACAGATTGAACCAAAATCAGCTCTCTGAAATTCAGACCAATTCTGCAGTGAACTGAGGAAGCAATGGATAGATGCCAGAGAAAGAATACATACACAACATAAAGAACAACATAGCACTACAAGATTCTTCTGGTGGCTCTACAACATCAAGACCTGAGTGTGACAATGCAAAAGCAGAAGGAAATAAACTTAAAAACAACTTTATGAAGATAATTAGAAGCCTTAAAATACATAAAATTTTCTTTAAAGAAATATAAATGAATACAAGCAAAACATTGTGATGAAATGAACAAATCCTTTAAAGAAAATAAAGAAAAACAAGAAAAAGAAATCAAATAGCTGAAGGAAACATATCAAGATAAAGAAAAATGAAATAGAAGCAATAAAGAAGACACAAACTGAGG
The DNA here is from genome assembly GCA_033318265.1 of Phyllotis vaccarum. Lineage (NCBI taxonomy): Eukaryota > Metazoa > Chordata > Mammalia > Rodentia > Cricetidae > Phyllotis > Phyllotis vaccarum. Next base: position 61,763,493 of record JARWLC010000012.1, read on the forward strand.
CAATGTTGGAAATAGAAAGCCTGAAGAAATGAACTGAAACTGCAGATATAAGTATAACCACCAGAATGTAAGAGATGAAAGAGAATCTTTGGAGTAGAAGATTCAATAGTGTAAATAGGTATGTCAGTCAAAGAAAACACTAAAACCAAAAAAGACATAGCACAAAACATCCAGGAAATATGTGATACCATGAAGAGACTAAACCTGAGAATAAATGGAATCAAAGAAGGAGAATACCAGCTCAAAGGCACAGAAAATATATTCAATAAGATAATAGAAGGAAACTTTCCTAATCCAAAGAAGGAAATGCCTATAACTATACAAAAACTTACAGAACACAAAGTAGACTAGACCCCCCCCCAAAAAAAGTCTGCTTGCCACTTAATAACCAAGCCAATAGATCTACAGAAAAAAAGAAAAAAAAAATACTAAGATATATAAGGGAAAGTGCCAAGTTACCTATAAAGGCACACCCATCAGAATGGCACCAGATTACTCAATGTAAACAATGAAAGCAAGAAGATCCTAGTCAGATTTATACAGACACTGAAAGAGCATGGCTGCCAGTCCAGACTACTATGCCCAGCAAAACTGTCAATCACCAAAGATAGAAAAACAAAAAACATTTTAGGATAAAGCCAGATTTAAACAATACCTATACAAAATCCAGGCCCTAAAGAAAACACTAGAGGGAAAAGTATAACCTAAGAAAACCAGATACACCCATGAAACCGCAAGCAATAGATAATACCATAGAAGAAAATCCCAAAGAAGATAAAAACACATATACACTACCACTAAAAATAACAGGTAATAACAATCACTGGTTATTAATATCCCCTAATATAAATGGGCTGAATTCACCTATAAAAAGACACGCCATAACATAATGGATACAAAAACAGAATCCATCCTTCTGTGAATATAAGAGACACAACTCAATTTCAAAGAAAGATATAGGCTTAGAGCAAAAGATTTGGAAAAGACTTTCCAGTCAAACGGTCCTAAGAAACAAGTTGGTATAGCCATCCTAATATCTAACAAATAGACTTCAAACTAAAATCAACTGAAAGAGACCAGGACAGACATTACTTATTTATCTCAGGAAAACCCCACCAAGATGAAGTCTCAATCTTGGCACATATATGCATAAAAGAAACATTACTAAAGCTTAAACCTCACATCAACCCTGCACATTAATAGTGGGAGACTTCAATACCCCAGTTTCACTAATGGATATGTCTACCAGACAGATATTCAACAGAGAAATAATGGATCTAATAGATGTTATGACTTGAATGTACTTAATAGATATATACAGAACTTTCTACTCATGAAACATAACAACAGCCACCCAGGAAATCCAGAGAATCATTAGGTTATTCTTTGAAATTTTATGCTCAATTAAATTGTAAAGCCTAAAGAAATGGACAGCTTCCTGGACAGGTACCACTTACCAAAATTGAATCAAGGCCAGATAAATGACCTAACTAGACCTATAACCACCAAGAAAATTGAAGCTGTTAATAAAAGTATCCCAAGTAAAAAAACTCAGGGCCAGATTGTTTCAGTGCAGAATTCTACCAAACATTCAAATAAGAACTAAGACCAATAGTCCTCAAGTTGTTTCATACAAGAGAAATTAAAAGAACATTGCCAAACTCTTTTTATGAGGCTACAAACACCTTGACATCCAAGCCACTCAAAGATGCAACAAATAAAGAGAATTTCAGACCAATCTCCCTCATGAACATTGATGGAAAAAACACTCAGTAAAATTCTGGCAAATTGAGTTCAACAACATATCAAAAAATTCATCTACCATGATCAAGTAGCCTTCATCCCAGAGATGCCAGGATGGTTTAACATACAAAAACCTTTAAATGTCAACCATCATATAAACAACACGATCATCTCTTTAGATGCTGAAAAGTCCTTTAACAAAATCCAACACTCCTTCATGATAAAAATCTTAAAGATATCAGAAATACAAGGAAAATACATAAACACAATAAAGGAATACACAGCAAATCAGCAGCCAACATCAAACTAAATGGAGAAACACTCAAAGCAATCCCACTAAAATCAGGAAGAAGAGAAGGCAGTTCTTGCTCCCCTTAGTCTTTCAATGTAGTTCTCAAAGTTTTAACTAAAGCAATAAAAGAACAAAAGGAGATTAAAGGAATATAAATTGGAAAGGAAGAAGTCAAATTATATCTATTTGTAGATAATATGATCATATACATAAGTGACTCCTAAAATTCTATCAGGGAATTCCTATAGCTGATAAACACCTTCAGCAAGGTAGCAGGGTACAAGATTAACTTAAAAAAATCAATAGCCTCACTATACTGTAAGGATAATAGGACTGAAAAAGAAATCAGGAAAACATCACCCTTTGTAATAACTGCAAATAGCATTAAATATCTTGGTGTAGCTCTAACCAAAAAGTGGCAGAACTGTTTGACCCAAACTTTAAATCACTGAAGAAAGAAATTAAAGAGGATATCAGAAAGTGGAAAGATGTCCTATGCTTCTAGATACATAGGAAAATAGTAAAAACAACAATCTTACCAAAAGCAATCTACAGATTCAACGAATTCCCACCAAAATCCAAACACCATTTTTTACCGACCTTGAAAGAACAATACTCAACTTCTTATGGTATAACAAGAAACCCAGGATTGCCAAAACAATTCTTTTCAATAATAGAGCTATAAGAGGCATCCACCAGCCTTGACTTTAAGCAATACTATAGAGCTACAGTAATTAAAAAAGAATATTGCAAATAACCTTCAATGCGTTGGCACAGAAGACCACTTTCCAAATATAACACTGGTAGCACAGACACTAAGAATAATTAATAAGTGGGACCTTCTGAAACGGAGAAGCTTCCATGAGGCAAAGGACACAGTCAATAAGACAAAATGATAGTCTATGGAATGGGAAAATATCTTCACCAACCCTTCATCTGGCAGAGTATTGATCTCTAAAATATATAGAGAATTCAAGAAACTACGGGCAAAAAATCTGAATAATGAAATTAAAAATGGTGTTCAGGGATAAAAAGGGAACTCTCAATGGAAGAATTTCAAATGGATAAAAGGCAATTAACTGGTCAACATCTTTAGTCATCAGAGAAATGTAAACCAAAACAACTTTGAGATGCCATCTTACACCTGTCAGATTGGCTAAGATCAAAAACACAGATGACAGCCTATTCTGGAGAGGATGCAGAGCAAGGGGAACACTCCTCCATTGTGGTGGTAGTGTAAACTTGTACAGCCACCTGGAAAACTGTATGATGGTTCCTCAGAAAACTGGGAGTCAATTTCCCCAAGGATCCAGCAAAACCATTATTGGGCATATTCCAAAAGGAAGTACATTCTTACACAAAAGGCATTAATTCAGTTGAATATTCATAGCAGCATTATTCATAATAGCAAGAACGTGGAAACAACCTAGATACCCCTCAACTGAAGAATGTATTACAACTCTATACAATGGAGTACTACTCAGCAGAAAAATAAAAAACGACATCCTAAAATTTGCAGGCAAATGGATGGATTTGGAGAGTATCATTCTGAGTGAAGTAACACAGGTCCATAAAGATAGACATGGTATGTACTTACTCATAAGTGGTAAAAAGCAAAGGATAGCCAGGCTGCAAACCACAAGTCCCAAACAGCTTAGCATCAGAGGGAACATAAGAGAGACATCCAGGGATCTTCCTGGGAAGAGAAAATAAAGATCTCCTGAGTAAATTGAGATCATAATGGCTAGTGACCAAGGGTATGTGAGAACAAATTATGAGAGAAGGAAATGGTTGAGTGAGAGGAACAGCAAAGAGGTAGAAAAAAAAGATGGATTTCTTTATAGAGCAAGCCACTGTGTGGTTGGAGAGAGGTTGAGTGCTAGGGAAACCTCCAAGAACCTACAGGATGTCTCTGGCTAGGTCTCCAACCAATAGTGGAGAAGGTGCCTAAACAGGACTTCTCCTATAATCAAATGAATAACCACCCTAAGTGTCATTAGAGAGCCTTCATGCAGCAATGAATAGAGGTGGAAGCAGAAATCCATAGCTAAGCACCAGATCAATCTCCTGGTCCACCTGAGGAGGCAGAGAGGAGAGTGTATATGAACAAAGGGATCGGGATCACAGGGAAGGCTGGATGAAGCTATTGGGAGCTCATTAAATCAGAAACAGCCCCTGAGGAAACTTCAAGGAAAGGAACTAAACCTTCCAAAGGCAGATGACTGTCAATGCCAAGGGCAGTCTATGGAATCTCTTGGAGTAGGATCAGACTATATTCCTGTGCATTAACTAACATCTTGGAGCCAATTCTGTACAGAGGAATACCTACACCTAATGTAGCCTTAATATTGGGGTGAGGGAGTCAGACCTACCTCAAATGGATACACCAGACTGAACTGACCCACCTTGGGAATCCTTGCCCTCCTGGGGAACAGGATGGGGTAGAGGTTAAGGGATGAAAGGGGGGCAAACAGAGGTATACATGGAAAATGTTTTTAATTTTAAAAAAGGATTATATGTTTGCTAAAATCAGTATCTTCCCATATACTTTTCCTCTAGCAGCTATGTTCTGGTGTGTATCACTGTGTGGTCCTCATATGCCAAGTTCCAGTGCGGAGGTTTCTTTTCTGCTCTCTGTTTCCCTTTTGTAAGGCACTGATACTTTTTTTGTGTGTCAGCTCATTGAGAAAATTTCTCCCACTTCTCCCTGGGCCGTCCTTTCACACTGAGCCTGTAGCATCCTCATCTGGCCTCTAATAAAAAATGGATTTGTTTTTTCTTATCTAGTTTCCTGAGTTCTTTATGTATTTAGGAAATCAGTCCTCTGTCAGATGTGGGGTTTATGAAGATCTTCCATTCCGTAGGCTGGCACTTTATCCTACTGATGGTGTTCTTTGCCTTACAGAAGCTTTCCAGTTTTATGAGGTTCCATTCATTGTCAGTCCTAATGTCTGTGCTATTGGTGTTCTATTCAAGAAACTGTCTCATGTGCCAATGATTTAAGATTTGTTTTCCACTTTCTATTCTATGAGATTCAGTGCATCTGCATTTATGTTGAGATCTTTGACCTACCTGGACTTCAGTCTTGTGTAGGATGATATATGGATCTATTTGCATTCTTCTACATGTCAACATCCTGTTATGGCAGCAACATTTGTTGAAGATGCTTTTCTTTTCCATTGTACAATGTTGGCTTCTTTGTTGCAAATCTGGTGTTCGTACACCTGTGGATTTACATCAGGGTCTTCAGTTTAATTTCATGATATGCCTGTCTTTTTTTATGCCAATACTGTGAAGTTTTTATTACTCTGGCCCTGCAGGAGAGCATTAAATTTGGGATTGTGATAGCTCTAGAAGTTTTCATTTGTTTGTTTGTTTTGTACAGGATTGTTTTAGCTATCCTGGATTTTGGACTGTATGGGCCAGAGACGTAGGATAGAACCAAACATGACTTGAAAAAAAAATGTCAGTATAATGATGTGTAACTTCTGTTATATTCATAGATTGGTGCCTAGCCCAATATTCATCAGAGAAGCTTCATGCAGTAACTGAAGGAAACAGATGTAGAGAGCCACAGTCAACATTAAGCTGAGCTAAGGGGAAATATTGCTGAGGACAGAAAGGAAGGATTATAGGACCCAGAGAAGTCAAGGACATCACAAGAAAACCCACAGAAACAATTAACTTGGTTTGTAGGAGCAGACAAAGACTGAACTCGCAATCAGGGAGCCTGCATGAGACTATGTAGGCCCACTGCATTTAGGTAAGTGTTGTGTAGCTTGGACTTCTTGTGAGACTCTAACAGTGGGAGCTAGGGGGGAGAGCTGTCTCTGGTCCTTTTGCTGGCTTTTGGGACCCTATCCTGAATCCTGGGTTGCCTTGCACCGACTTAATACAAAACGAGGTGCTTAGTCTTACTGCAGCTTGATATATCATATTTTGTTGATATCCATGGGAGGTCTATCCTTTTATGAATAGAAACGGAAGAGGAGTAGATGGAATTCTGGAAGCAGAGGGAAAGAGTGGGAGTGTTGGAAGTGATGTTGGAAGGGAAAGGGAAAACTCTGGTGAGAGAATAGAATTAATTAATTACTTTAAAAAGAAATGCATATATTTGTATCATAATTATTTCTTTATTTCTTTTACTTTTCCTTCATAAGTTCCATAGCACTAAGGAAGAAGTAACATTTAAAATCTCACAAAATGATAATGATTAACAGCTATAGGAAACAATTTTTGATGTTTCTATTACAAATAAATCTTAAATATTGAGGACATATGTTCCTTTAATTATTTGAGCATTGTTTAATCCATACATATATATCATGGAACTCAATATATACACTGTAAAAGTATGATCTTATACGCCAATTAAAAAAAATCACAGAGGAATAAAGACGGCCAAGAAATGTGCACACTGCTTCTCCTTAGGAGTCATATTTAGATTCTAGATTCAGACAACTGACAGTCACTTATTCCTGTACCTCCTCCACTTTGGCCTCTATAGGCACTGCACTTGGGTACACACAACACACACTTAAGCAGTTAAAAATAAAAACAAAATCTAAAAGTTAGTCTAAAAATAAATACTTAAAATATGTATTTTATTTTGTAAATAATATTTAATGCATGCCTCTCTGCAAGGATCATGATCTCCCCTTTTTATTAGAGTTCAGCATGAATGTAATGCCAATTTCATTTGACCTTCAAAGGAGAAAAATCTTTGCCTTGATAGAAATTTTCAAAAACTTTATAACACTACTGCGAATGCTCAAGCATCTTGCAGACATTTGTCAGTCTTCCACACTAAATTTCTTGTAGGTGATGGTACTGATTACTAATTGACACCTACCGTGTTTTTCCTTTCTACAGTTGAAACTGGTAAGTCACTCAGGCATCTAGTCTTTGTGAAGGAAAATATTTCAAGGCCCTTTTTGATATGAGGTAGTGAATCTTTGTAGCAGTGTCCCAAAGGCAGAAGCGAGATAAAGTAAATTGCTTTGCACAGTACTGGACAGAGGTAGCCTCTGTCACTCAGGGATAAGGGCAAAAAGAACTGAGAAGTAGTCAGGTATCAAACACAAAGAAACACACCAGAATCCACTACTTCATACACTAGAGCGTAGAATGATACTTCTCCTTCTTTAAAAACAAAACATCTTGAGCTTCAGTTAGTAGATGCTCATGGTCATGGGTCTATTTCACACTGTTACAGACAATGTCTCTAGACCATTTTGTTTCTGTTTTGACCAAAGCTATGTTTATTTTATGAGTCATCTGTGAAAACAAGATAATACTTCTCCAGATTTTAATTTTTCTGCCCTTCCACAAGCTTGAAACAATGAGCATTCAAAGCAACATCATGAGCATGAAAATCTACCACAGCAGCCCAATCCTACAGATCCAATTTCTAATAAATTTAATTGAAAAGAAACTTCTGATTTCCTTCATCAACTGCTTTCATGTTTCCTTTTGCAACTTGATCCATAGCCAGTAAGTGTTATTAATATCCAATTACAAGCATTTATTATGCTTTGTTACAATTTATTCTTCCTATTACTTTACCACTTCAAATAAGGCTTCTGAAAGATTTTTCCTTACTTAAGTGATCAGCATGTGATCCCCAGAAACAGAATATTTGGGACAAAACACTCAACAGAATTTAGGATGTGAGTGGAAGAAGAAAACTGGATTCAGAAATTAAAGGAGAAACATTAATAATCTTAAAAGCTCCTGAAAAATGCAAAGAAGGATTATTTTTCTTTGCTGTCTCCATAACAATGTTATTTGGAGTCTAATAATGAGCAATCTCAGGAAACCGAGGGATATGCACTTCTCACACAAGTGACTCTTGAGCTGCATTACTTTCTCCGCTCTGTCTCTCACTATTCTCCTTCAAGGAATATGTGGCTTTGCTGAAAATACTTGCAGATCTCAGGCTTCAGGACAGAGCATGGTTTAAGCAGATTCTCCCCTTCCCACTGTATCATCTATTTGCTTCTTTATGTCTTTGATGACAGTTCTTCCATTCTGGTCACTTGTTCTCTTTAATTCTGAAGAGAATTCATGTCGACGGTATTAAAGACATTGAGGATTAAAATAACTATTTCCTTGGATTTATTGTTTCTTCTGTGACTACTAACATTTACTATGGAGCTGCATTTGACTCAAAGGCTGAAGTGATGCTGCAAGTTTATCAGTATTTGTAGGCAGCTGTAGTATAAATTTAGTAATATTACCTGCAAGTGATTTTTAAAATGAATGGGGTACTGGGTCCTGAATCTCTGACTCTCTGGACCAGAGAGGTTAATTATTTTCTCTCAGATATGTGGGTTTGAGTATAGTTTGAGTATGAGTACATAAGGGAATAGGTTTCTTTTACTCATTAAATAATTGATTGATGAAACTTAGAGTTTATCATTGGATCTACTTAAAATAGTAAAGATTATAAAGTTCATCCATTGTAGATAACATGTTTCTTTTCTCCTGAAACTCCTTCTCCTTGTCCTCCATATTTCTATTCCCTTTTGTTTCTTTCTCTCTTTTCTTTCCTTCCCTCCTTCCCTCCTTCCCTCCTTCCCTCCTTCTCTCCTTCTCTCCTTCTCTCCTTCCTTCCTTCCTTCCTTCCTTCCTTCCTTCCTTCCTTCCTTCCTTCCTTCCTTCCTTCCTTCCTTCCTTCCTCCCTTCTTTCCTTTTTTTCTTGCCTTTTGTCTTCTCTCCCTCACTCTCTTACTCCCTGTCTCCCTCCCTATCCCTTCCTTACTTTCTTTCATGTGGATGTATGTTTGCCTTATTATATGTATGTGCACCATGTATGTGGAAGTTCTCTGAACAGAAACATTTGAACCCTGAAACTGGAGTTACAGGTGATTGTGAGCTGCCTAATGTGGGTGCTGGGAACTGAACCAAAATTATCTCAAAAATAACAAGGATCCTAGCCACCTAGCCATCTTGCAATTCAAAAGACACTTTTTTTTAAATCTGTGAGATAATTATTTTACACAGTGCTTGAGTGTTTTCTTTTTCAAGAACTACGTAAATAAGATTTTAGTATAACTGTCTTTTTTAAATAGTACTCATTTTATATAAATAGGGTAATTCAAGAGCTTCATTTATTCTGAACACTATGGGTTAGGATTAGGGTTATGGTTATTCTGAACAGTATACATTTGAGATAAAATGTAAATAAAATATATTTAATACTTTTAAAACAGTGATAGAAAAGAATACCAATGTAAAAAGAATTATAAATATTATTTTAAGTGTATGTTTTCTGTATGAAATTTAGTTTGAGCATGAAAAAAGTATTTTATTTTTTACTTGACCAAATCTAACTATTAATTAATAAATTTTATTTATGCATAAAACTATATAAATTAATGGATTTTACTTTCTCTCTCTTATACACACACATGTGAATGCATATAAAGTATTTAATATTAACCCCACATCATCATCTTTACTCATTCTCTCCTGTCTCCTGATACTTTTCATCTTTCCAAACAAATCCCTTTTTATACGTCTACATTTTCAAAAAGAATCTAGATTATTTTGTAATAGAGAAAACATGCATTGATCATGATCTGAGTTAATGCCAGTTAGTATAATGATCTCTACTGTCATCAGTTTATATGGAAAAATAAGATTTTGTTTTTATGACTGAGTTCTGAATTATGTATATATATGTACACACATATATAACATCTGTAAAAATCCATTTATCTGATTTCATAACTAGATTGACTTGATTGATAGATGGTGCTACATCTGGATATACTCATTTACATGTTTTCTCTATTCCTACTTGAAACTATTTTGTGGGTCTAAACATGTACCAGTTCAATTCCTTAAAGCATGCATAGAATCAGGGTTTGAAGTATTCCATACGATCCTTACATTTTAGAGCTATAGCTCCACATATAAGCCATAGGTGTAGGAAGTCGTCACCATGCCTTCTCTCTCCCCAGTCCTCACTCCAGAAAATGTTGAAGTGCTCTTTCAGTTAATTCACAGCTCATACTATCACATACTCTGCCACTACTACCTTACAAGTGGACAGTCCAGACCCAATGTAACATGAGGTTTCTGGCCCCATCTAGCCAGAGGCCCAGACCCATAGACCTGCAGTCCCAGGCACCTAGCCACCCACCACTGCTTAGGTTCCCCAAAGTGACTCAGATGCTTATATTAATTTCATGCTGTCCAGCCTATGGCTCAGACCCATAGGAAAGTGACCTCTGAACTTTGGCAAAACAAACCGAGATGGTCCTTCAGGTTCCTGCTTTTCAGAGAAAACTCCCAGACATTCTTCAATGCACAAGGAGAAGTTACTGACAAACTATTCCAGATTTCCTGCTTCACTGAAAGGTACAACAGAGACCCTGGGCCTGTAGGTTGAAGATGAATGCCTTAATGTTACAAAGGAACTTAGGGTGACTGTCCAAGCAGACAAATGTCATCTGTGTTATTTATAGATTTCAGAAGTTGCTTGCACTTCCTGTTTACTCTAGTAATATTATAGCCTTCTGTGGTCTGTGATGTAGTTGAATATTTAATAATTATAAGTAGTTTTCTTAGTTATTTTAAGAGGTATATTAGATATGAAACTTTAGACTCATAAGGATAAAGTATATGATAGAATATTTTCTTTAATTTTGTTAAACACAAATAGACTGGATTTTGTAACTGTAATTCTTGCTTGATAGCTGTGTTGTTATATGTAATTTTGCTATGTTAAAATTGAATCCTTCCTTTTTGATTAGACATAAATGGGGAGATAATGGGGGAATGTCTTTCTGTATGCTGTAAATATCATTCTTTAAATAAAGGACTATTTGGCCCATGACAAGCATGGTAGAAGTAGGCAGGGAAATCAGAGCATAGGTAGGAGAAGGAGGGCAGAATCTGACAAAGAAGTGATCCAGCTGGCCATGATGCAAAATGTAACAAAATAGGAAAGCCATGGGCCTCAAGGCAAGAAAGAATAATAAAAATGGATTGAATTAAGATGAAAGAGCTAGATAAGCAATATGTCTGAGCCATAGGCTGGATAGCATGAAATTAATATAAGCATCTGAGTCATTTTGGGGGGCCTAAGAAGAGGCGGGTGTGTCTAGACCATGGGGCTAGTGAGGCCAGAAACTTCTTTTTATACCACAGCATCTCTGTACCATGGCCCACTTCAGAGACACAACTCAGAAGCCACTTTGACTCTGTTTCTGTGCTCTAGAGCATTTTTAAAGCTTTCTCAAGCTTTATGTGGGTATTTAATTAGACAGGTTATTTAGTTCTAGGATTTTTTTTTTCTTACTAAACCATAACTGTGATGTAAATTAAGGTCAGTAGCTTTATTTCTTAGCTGTACTGTGTGTCTTTTATCCAACAGCCCTTTCCAGAGAAAATAACCCAGGTTTTTCAATATCAGCTTCTTTCCTCAAAACTCAATAACAATAGGGCTGGCTGGATGTAATAAACATTAACTTCTTGAGTATCTTCAGTTTGCCTAAATCTTCATTTGACCTTTTTGGTGACCCTTAAACTTAACTAGTTTTCATGTTAGGCATTCCCTTTTGAATTCTCATACTCAATCACTACTTTCCTCCCACACTGATTGAAATTTATTGGAAGTATTACAAACACTCAGTAGCTGAAAGAATTATCAATATTCTCTTTGTAGACAGGATCATGACTATATACAGTTTCACATTCTTTAAAGAATTTTTTCCTTTATTTTTAAAATAGTTCTATGTAGGAAGTTAAAGATCCAGAGATATGTGATGGCTCTTCTAAGCTAGAAACATAATTTTTAGCATCCCAAGAACAAGTACAAGACCAGATATTTTCCTGTTGAGCATATAAAATTCAACTGCAGTCTTTTTTCCTAGTTACCAATGCTCTAGGCTCCATCTTAGGTTCAATACCTGCTGCTTTGCAGTATTTTAAAAAAGCCTTTTATCAGCACAAATTCAGAAAACTAAGACTTAAGTGTGTTATGTCTTCTGGATCATAATAATTTTGATGGTAGTTACACTAGACTTAGCATATGTATATATTTAAATTTAGTTATAAAATACATTGTCTCATACTCATTATTTTGTAACTTTGATGAACTTTCTGCTGAAATATAAGGAGAAAATTGGAATTTCCCACTTATCTTTAAGAGGTAAATCATTCTGAACAAGTAAAAATCTTGTACTCTATTATTGACAGTAGTAGCATCATTATCACCATCACCACTTCTGTTTTGCATTACAGAATCCCATGAACTGCTGATCACTGCATACTTATAGCAGAAAATAAACTTAAACGTTAGTTTAGAGGATACTTACTCCCTTAGTTAAAGCTCTATTGCTGAGAGAAAACAACATGACCAAGGTAACTTATACAAAAAAGCATTTAATTTAGGCCATACACTTTCAGAGCTTTAAAGTCTATAATGACAGAGCAAAGGCATGCTTTCAGGTACAACAGAGAGCTTACACATTGTTATGCAAATTAGATCCAGACAAACACAGAGAAAGAGGAGGACTGGAGTCATTTGAAACCTCAAAACTTGCCTGAGCCTCCAACAAGGCCGAACCTCCTAATTCTTCCCAGACTGTTCTATCTACTGGAGACCACACAATCAAACATATGAATTTATGGAAGCTGTGTGTGTCCCTCTGTAAACTGCATGCTCAGCCAAAGATGATGGCCTCACTGAATAGAGGAGGACTGGTCTTCTGCCAGGGGTCTAGGAGTAGCTGAGCTCCCCTGTGAGAACCTCCAGATAAGCTATCACAGCTATTGTCTTCCAAACTGCCATGCTCACATAGACCTGGGCTAACACTGTCCTCAAATTGCTTCAAGATTACAATAATCTGAATAAAATAGGAAACTTAAATATTCTTCTGTATTTTACAGTTAAGTCTGTTTTAAAAAAAACAAGATTTTTGAGTTGATTCTGGTACTTATGATAAGATAAAGGCCTATTTTCCCCTGCATGAGAGATCCAACCTTTTCCAACACTATTGAAGCTGCTGTCCTTCCTTGGTTGAGTACTGTTGAGATTTTTTTAAGACAACTGATTGCAGTTAAATGTATTAATTCCTGATCTGTCTAAACTATCTCACTGTTCTCAGTGTATTTCTTATTTCCAGCAGCAGGCAGTTTTTGTTGCTATAGTTTTATTAAATATTTTTAAATCTCACAATGTGATGGCATCAGGTTATTTTTTTTTTTTGATCAAAGTTATTTTAGTCATTCAGCATCTTCTCTTTTACAGTAGGAATTAGAAAATGTTTATTTTTTTCTGTGATGAGTAGAGTTGATTGCACAGAATATATGGATTTATTTGTCAGTATATAACTTAGAAATATCTTTTTTTACAATCTATGATTACGTTATCCAGTTATATTTATTAGTAATTTTTTTCATTTATCACTATTTAGCACTTATTCATACAGAAAAGCTTACAATTTTCTCTAATATAGATGAACCTAGAATACACTATTTGGAAAAATAAGAAAGACTTCAGAAACAAACACTGTAAGATCTCTATTATGTGTGCAATTTAATGAATTAAGACCACAGAAATAAAATGGAGAATGATGTTACTATTGTTTTGGAGTTGGTATACATAGGCAAGAGAACTTTAGTAGACTTCAAAGAAATATTTTCTGGTATTTACTACATAGTCCCAAAGTTATACTTAATGATAATATGCCATACACTTAAGAGTGTGAAAAAAGATTAGGGATATCTTTGAAACAAATCATTAAATGGCACATATGCTAATCAGTCTGATTTATGCATTCCAAAATGCATGCATGTATCAAAACACCATATTGTAATATATAAATATGCAATTATTTCTTAGTTACAAACACAATTCTAGATATAGTACTCATGTACAAATTTGTCAAAAAGATAACAAGAAAAACATCATTGATGTCATCTTTACTCAACTCTTGTTTAAGCAGTCATGTTGGTGAGACTTTAAGGTTGTAATTTCTGGCATTTTTAATGGACAAAATATCACAGAAAACTCCCTATTTCTCTGGCTCTTACAATCATTATACCCTTCTTCTGAAATTATATCTGAGCTTTAAGTACAGGAGTTGTATTGCAGAATAAATGTCTTCCCCCAATGAACAGTGTCTGATTGGTTTACCAATACTAAAAGATCAGCCCTGAAAACATACACATTCTAATAATAATACATACACTGAGAGCATATATTTATGTATTTACTATGGACACATACACACATATGTGTGTTACAGTGTGTGTATATGTATATAACAAAATTAAAAAAAGAGAGCATGAATTTGAAAGAGAATAAAGATGGTTATATGGAGTAAAGATGGTTGTATGCAGGTGAGAAGAAGAGAAAGGAAGAAATAATGTAATTATATTATAACCTCAAAAAAGAAGATTTCTAGTTTTGGAGCACAGCTAAATATTCTTCCTTAGCATGAAGAACTTTACAAGAGGGGCAGCCTAAGGGTGATCATGTACTTAACAGATTATTATAGTTTTAAATATATTTTTTCTGATTATGATTCAAGATTAGAATTGAAATTTTCTTGTTGTTCAAATATAGGTTCATTGTTACTTTGCTATTTTTCATTAATGTAATTGATAATCTTCTATAAATGCAATAAAGACATTTTGGAATAGTATATAAAATAAAATAAAATTGAAGTATTAATGTTAAAACTTGAGATTTAACTGACTACTACCACAATTATCACTCTCCTGTAGTTAGTACACAGTTTGAAAGCCCTTTAATGAATAGAGAATCAGGTTATGTTCTTTTGCAAATCTTTATGTGCTGAGGTGCTCTTAGCCCAAAGACTTAGCTACAGCTGATGTTTTGTTTCACCTGGTTTCTTACTGATGGCAACATTCAGGTTACTATGCCTGAAAATGTGGAGTTGTCTTCAATTTCTTTCTGTGAAATCATGTCATGTTCTGAACAAAGAGTAATTCTGTACTTTTTCCTGAAGATTCTAATACCATCTCTTCTGTTTATATTTCTACTATATCTCAAATTCACTCTCTCATATTCTTCTGAGGAATTATTGTTTTCTTCTTCTCCCTGATAGGTCAACTCATCGTTAGAATATTGGACCATTCCTGTGGAGAAATGGCTTCACTGATTCCCTAATGATACTAGGCAAAGACTCATTGCCAGATCACTCACAAACCTCTTCAAAATTACCTGCATTTTCAGCAAACCACTTATCTTATGAGTTTTTATTCTAGAAAAATAGCATTTATTCAACAAGGCTAAATGACAATTGCATGTGTAAGTCTGTATTTTGTCTTGACTAATTTCATTTATACTTTTTTCTTTGAGTGTCCTCTTAGAGAGTATTAATAAATTATTACCTGATATTTGAACTTTTAATTTTTGAAACTTATTCCTTAATTTAAATTAAAGAAAAACTTTAATACTTCAACTTTTTAATATTATACAATAAAAATAATTGTTTGAGAAAACCTGAATACTCACAATATATTATGTACCAAAATTAATACACATCTCACACACATACGTACACACACACATACAAACACATACACACACATATGTACACACACACACATGGGAAGGGGGGAGGTTATACTCATGGATTGACAATGCTCTTCACATATATTCTAGACTCTGACAAATACCCCAGTACAGGCACATAAAATTTCCCTTTGAATGTTTGGTTATGATAGGACTGGGTGACTCCCCAAACATTACAGACCTTATTCCAGAAGAAACCTCAGTCTTAGAATGTAGGCTCTGAATGATTTCAACTGAAAGTCTCCATCCTGAGGTCTAGCTTCTGTAACACTAGAAAATACTAAGCAAGCTTCAAAAAGGGGGAAAAATTAATAGTCCTAACCAACTGCAGCACCAGTGAACCACAACAATGACCAGCACAGCAAGATATCTACAAAAGAACAATAAGTGGTACTCAAATATTGGTAACAACGAACAGCTAGCTTTCTAATGGGCCTTAAGTCCCATTCAATAGGAGGAGAATCATGCAGGGTACTAATAAACCCTGCCAAATTCCAGGGCTACTGATTTCATTGACCTTAAAAAAGAACCTATCGTAGAAACTTTGCTAGAACCACATAATTTTCTGACTACATTTTATATCTGATAGTCATTCCCACAGGTAAGTATATCTTAGCTACATATCTCTTCCTCATCAAAGAAACTTCTCTTTACAGCAAATGGAGGTCATCACAGGAAACCACAACAGGTCACAATGCATAAATCAAAAGATCAAAATAAATCCAACCTTAATGGAGACATCTACAACACAAATCCTATATATCTATTGCTCAGAGAACATCGCAGAGGAGAGCGTAATAAGTATCTAAGAATCAGAATGCCAACAAGTTTCTGTGAAACAATACCCCTTAGAAATATCTTCACAAACAAGAACAGAACAATAGCAGTGTCAAGATATGCTTAACATGGAAGGGGGAAGGTTTCACAAAGTCCTCTCCCTAGACAAAGAACTATAGGCAACTAAAGGCCTCTCAAAGAGGGAGAATTAGCATCTCTGAAGAATGAGTCCCTTATTGGCTATCCAAATAATGAAAGTAATATATACATAACACACAAAAATGAACTCAGCAGGTGCTGAGGTATATATATTCACATATATATAAATGTGTATAATGAAAGTAATCATTAAAAAAAGATATCGATCTGAGAGAGGACTGTAGGAGGGGCTTGAGGTAGGCTAACAAGAAGTACTGGAGAAAAAAAGGGAAGAGGAAAGTAATATGATTCTACTTTAATTAAAAATATATTGAAATATATTGATTGCCCATTAGGCCATTTTATTTCATTTCTTTTGACACGCTCTAACCTAGAAGAGAAGTGAGCATGCAATTTTCATATTTATCTGGAAATGTAAGAGGGTATTCAATTCAGTATTAGACTTTTAAATTCAGTAACAGATTTTGATCAGGGAAAACTTGAACATTCTAGAAAAATTTCAGTACCCTTTAAAGCCATTGAAACTTCAGTGTATATATCTTTTGATTGAAATGTGCAAATGTTTATTTTTAACATTCTTTGTGTCATTTAGAATCGCAGAATATTATGTACAATTTCAGTGATACAGACAAGGCTACAACAATATAATTTATTCATTGAATAAGTCATATTGCAAATTTAAATATTTCCTTGTATCCCTAATAGCAGATTGGTACTTTAGACAGCCAATATCCCAGTAAATGCAAACAAAAACAACACCAAAGATTTGTTTTGTGCCATTTATTTTCAATGTGCTTTAATTCACAGGAACTTTAATTGAGCTGTAATTGCACTTTATTGCATGCATTTGTATGAATTAAAAAATACTTAAAGCAGAAGCGTGCTAGATGAAACAATTCCATGCACACGGCAGTTACCATAAAGAAAAGTTTTATCATCGGTTTTGTTAGTGCTATTAGACAACTTTTAAGTGAAGACTGCAATGAGGTCACACTGTGTTCAACTGTGCCTTTGTTTTCTGATAATCCCCCTTTCCCATCTCAGGCATTTTTGTTCAGCTCAGCTACTTTGTACCCTATTCTTTCCTACAGAATTCAAACCTTAAAGTCTGTATAGATCTCAACAGTTTCTCTGCCACAACCTTTCTGAAGCAAGAGACAATACTTTGGAAAAATGGCAGCTGTGTACAGATACTGCATTCTTGCATTTCTGTGTGTAGCGGACCTCCTCTATGTCCACAGATGCTTTTGCTGCAAATCTTCACTAAATCTTTCATTGTGCATCTCTTTACCTCTTCAACTCAGTATATTGGCTTCTTAAAATTTCTGACTATTTCTTTTGGGGTGTAAATTTTGCCCCAACTTCTTGCAGTGATATTTTGTGTATACTCTACAAAAACAAAAAACAAAAACCACAAAAAACAACAACAACAACAAAAAACTTGCATGAAGATTAGAAAGTAAAGCTAGCATTAGCATAGGGGCCAGGCAGTGGTGGCACACCTTTAATCCCAGCACCTGGGAGTTTATGCCTTTGCTCCCAGTATTTGGGAGGCACAGACTCCTTTAATCCCAGCACTAGCAAGGCTGAGACAGATGTAAAAGGCATGAGGAGACAGATGCTTAGTCTTTTTCTTTTTTTTACATATTTTGGTTGTGAGTTTAGACTTAAATGGCTTAGCCATCTCTCCTGCCTGCTTAATATTTTTGAAAAAGGAGTTGGTGAGATAAGAAGTGGCTGTGGCTTGCTCGCTTTGGTATTTCAACCTTTACCCCAAAATCTGGCTTTCAGATTTTATTAAGACCAAGTAGGATTTGTGCCATATTCACTTCTGTCTACTCCCTCTCTGTAATTTGTACGTAATACATCATTTTTACAAATACATATATATGTTTCCTTATTTTACATGTCTTTAATACACAATTTAAGGTATAAATTATGTTCAATTAAGAAAAATTGAGCAGCTGACTATATACTGTTTATGATATTATTTCCAGACTAAACTAAATGCGGCTAATTAAAATGCAGCTACACAATAGAGTGAGAAAGTGCTGAGTTCAAATTTTCTTATTGATTAGGCCACATAAAGAACTTTATTATATTAATCTATGTCAATATTTACTTGCTTAATTGAAGTGAGACTCAAGTTCTGCTTTAATATTAAGGACAACTATCATTAAAATTAGGTATTGCTCACACGGAGTGATGAGGAAAATCTGTCACTGATATATATGGCTCTCTCCCTGTATATGAATGTCTTTATGAATAATTTTTATTTTGTGGCTATTTTTCTATTAGGTTTTGACTATAATAGATGTATATCCTGTCCAATAATGTTGTCCAATCATTGTGCTCCCTTTATTTTATGTTTTCATGAGTTTTCAATACCTTTTATGGTTGCAGCCAATGACCAGGTTTCTTAGGTCCAACAATTGTTCTTGTTTATTCCTTACGTATTTATGTGTTTAATAGACCATCAGTTACTTTCCTTACATTTTATCAGATGCAGTATTAACATGGTTTTCCCACATCCAATGTTTGCAAAGCAATAAACAGTTTATTGGCCATTCCTAACAAGAAACAATTCCTAATTTTTTTTTATGTGTTTTTCTTATACTTAGCCAAGATCTGTTTAACATTCACAACCATTAATCACATTCCAGCCAGGCATAGATAGCAACTGTGTAAGAGAACCTGCCAAGAGTGAGACTTAATATTGAGACAGAATCTCTTTTATTTCATGGTATCATATTTTATTTACTTCTTTCCTATATTTGTTACATGCTGTGAATTATAATATTGATTTGTCCTTTATTATGATTTGGATATAAAGCAAGTACCATATTAGGTGTTGTTTACATAACCTTGTTTAAAATATTTCATGTACTTTATGTGACACCCTAACACTATCCCTCATTTTGTAAAAATTAGTCAAAACATTGTTCAATAATATATCCATAGTCATACAGTTGATGTACACTGTACATGTATTTTAAAGTAATTCTATGTTACCTTAGAATTACGTAGACTTTTATAAACATTTACAAGGATGTTTTTAGTAAAACTTTAGCACCATCACATATGTTTTTAGTATAATATTTTGGAGCACAGTTGGTCACAGTCAAGGTACTTAGACAAAATTGAATAGGTAAGATATAGAGTTAATTTTTAAATATTATGTCTAAAAATAAAAATGGAAAAATATGAGAACTAACTAAAGATAGGATTCTTTCTAGTTGTGCCAATTTTTCATGAGTTTTGAAGATTCTTTTTCAAACTGTACACAGGTCATAGAATTTTATACTTCTTTTTCTCTCATCTAGCTGCTTCATTTATGGAATAAAGTCTTTGCTAATATCAAGATCATCTTGTATTAATTATAAAAAAGCATATGTGATATTGTAAATGTCATTTATGTCAACAGCAAGTTTTTTGGTTTTTTTTTGTGTATTCACACATATGTGGGACTTTAATTTATCATGCCATCCACCATCTGGATTTCAAGAGAGATTTTAGTGCATTTTAATAAAGTACACATTGAAGAAAACAATTTGTTGCTAAATGAGGTACACGGGCACTTCCACTATCCCTGATAACTTTTCATTGAAAATTATTTGTCTGTTAATATTTTGGTTAGGTCTAGGTTTGAGGTGCATAAATTTTTCATCCAATACTTGGATGCAAGTTCAGAAGGATTAAGGCGCTATGCTAAATAATGAGATCCTGTTTTAAAACTAATAAGCAAACAAATTAACGAACACCAAAGATCTTGAAATATGGCTTAAGAGTGCAACACTTTCCCACAAAATCTAAGTCCCTGGGTTAGATTCTAATACCAGAATAAAAAAATATTCTTCTGATTAGACTATTTAATATTCTCATTAAAAGTATGTTTAAACTCATATTAATCTACAAAGGTAACAGTAGAATGTGCCATTCTTGCCATCTAAGTTTTCTTGGCTCTTTCACCAGCTATGTAAGTGTACAGTATTAGATAAAGTAGATTTTCTGATTTTAAAGATACTTGGTTTTTCTATTTTTATAAATGGTGAGATAATTAAATAGATCTGTTGAGAGAGAAATAGAGAGTGGGAGCATGCTGGTCTATCTTCCTGAAGCTTTGCTAGTTTTATTGTATCCTTTTAGCCTAGACATAATGCTTCTAAAAGAGACACTCTTTTCAAGCCATTACTTATTTTCTCTTAATGAGGATAATCAATATTGACTCACCCTGAAGGAATCAGGATTAGATCATCTCTTTGACACTGAAATTTCCTGTAAACACTAGCACCATTGTGAATAATCTGTGCATGGATTCATGAGACTAAAGTAGAAGTTTATTCACCCACGGCCAGACATATTTTATTTTAATGTATCTTCGTCCTTGATAAATTATTGACTTCAGAAAATGCATTGTTTCAGAATCTTTTTCTAGCTACAAAAAATATTCATCAGAGCAGTTTTGTACCCTAGTACAATGTCATCTTTTCTACACAAATGGCATGTCTGGCATTTTTATATTCTATGCTTCAATTTCCTCCAACTCTGATGTCAAAATAATTACCTGATTAAAGGGACAACACAAAATACGACTGAGTCTCTCTCTCAGTTTGCTTTTTTGATTGTTTTACTTCTTGGTAAATGTAAAGTAACCAAGAGGAAGCTGAGCTTTGTGGACTCCTGACATTTCTTTCTTTCTTTTTTTTTTTTTTTCTTTCTGGGCTTTCCACTTTGCTGTAAGCCCTGGCATGCCATGAGACAGCCAGAGAGTCACTGGTGAACCTTTGATCTCACTGTATTTAATTAGGGACACCAACAGGATCTTGTGTTTAGAGGCCATCGATGTGTAAAAAGCCATGTGTAATGTGAAGCCTGACAAATTGTAGTGAATATTTTTGGACAGCCAACTTAGAAGGCCTTTTGTTGTCTGTGCACTGTCAGCTTTTGACTTGACCAGAGTATATTAACATAAAAAGAGAATTCTCCTTTCCTGGGGCATGCCTGGAAAGCCTGAATCTGTCTCTTTTGATTCATTTTTTCCCCTTGAGCTGGGTAGTGTACATTATAAAACCATTACTACTTATAGCCTGAAGCTTTTCCCCCTTTTACCTGGGCTTTTCATATGTAGGGAGCTATCTATCTGCTCAGTACCTTATCACAACTATACATACATCTTTCATATATTATTGTACTAATCAATTTCAATCATGTTGTGTCGTTATGTATAGTCATCTAGAAAATTTAATGTATGCCTAAAGTGGGGCCATGAAAAATGCTTTCCAGAGAATTTTTGGTATGAATTACAACTTGAAAGTGATGAGTTTTGTCTTTTCCAGGTGGGAAGAATGTTTCTGATTTTTACTTTATACAGTACAACAGATGGGACAGTATATCCAGTATATCTAAGTTTCAGCTTTGCATCACTTCTGACTGTTAAGCTTCAAGATCTTAACATGTAAAATGGCTAGAATCTCTGTGATTTTGGCCAAGGACAGGCTATAATCTTGTTCCACTGTTTCTAGTAATTTTTCTACTGTGAAGATATACTATGAACAAGACAACATATAAAAGAAAGCACTTAAGTTGAGACTCACATTTCCAGATGATTATAGTCCAGGACCATGATGATGAGAAAGGTCATCATGCAGAAAGCATGGTTGTTTGGTACTGTAGTAGTAGCTGAGAGTTTACATGTTGAAGTAACAACAAGGAAGAGAGAGGGGAGGAAGGAGGGAGGGAAAGAATGAGTGAAAAAGGGAGGGAAGGAATGAGGAAAGAAGGCAGAGAGGTAGGGAGAGAAAATTTACTGGACATTTGAAATTCCAAGTCCCATCTTAAATGATACACCTCTTCAAGCAATATCACATCTAATACTTCCCAACAGTTCCACCAATTGGGAACCAAGCAGTCAAACATATGCATCTACAGGGAACATTCTTGATCAATTTGCCACAACCTTATAAGAGGATACACTCCTTTGTTATTGGATGTACTTTATACCTGAAGTAGTGCCAAAAAATCCATGTTATCTTCACATAATTCATACAACCTGTGGTCCCCATACCATGGAGATAAAATGAGTTAACACTAGCTCCCTAATCTCTGCTTAGTCATCTCCTTCTTTTACAATGTTTAGAGGTTACATTATTTCTAATTTAAGAATATCAATCTGCGTTAGGGACATAGATCTCACACCCTCCCTTCAAATGGAAACTTATGCTAGTGACTCTGACCCTACTACAAGATTAACAGCAGCACATTGTGCCATGAGTACACATTTTCCTTGTAGGAGCAAATGGGAGCTCAGAACTTATCACATGTCACCTACATATGATCTCATTGACTGTCTCCTTTCCTTAGATTTACATGACTCATGAACAAGGCAAGAAATGTATTGGTCTTCTGATTATATTGAGTTGAAATTTAATGCTATCCAACTTTGATACAGGAACCTCTTGATCTTTGCATTCTAGACTATCAACCTGCTTATTTATAATCCAATTTGTCAATCACAGTATAAAGAAGCTAAGTTATAAAGAAGAAATCCACCCCACACTTGCATGTCCTAACAGTTCCTAGTACCTCAGTAGATTATACTTAGCTTAGTTCATTGCTAAATTTATAAGTATCATTGTATATAATGACTTTGTGTGCATAAAATGTACATTTTAAGGGTAGTTTTAAAATCTTTCTTTGTTCTGGGTTAGACTCTATTAAAAACTTCTTGGAGGAACTTTTTGTCCCACTCACCAGTTCCCAAATAATCAACACAGAGGCTTGTGGTGGGATTTAGGTGTCAGCTGATACGGTCCAAAGATGCTTATCCAGGATCCTGGGCTCCTGAATGAGGAGTGGCCAACCCCATTCATAAGGGGATGCTGGGACAGGGGGAAGCCCCAATTTCTGGTTCCTGACTGCTGGAGAGACTGGTTCGACATCCATCCTTCACCACTCGGATAATCCAGTCTATCAGGCATCTATATAAGCTGTTACCTGTATAGTGAGTGTTGGTTTATATTTTAATGGATATTAATCTTGGATTGGTGCATTTTAAGAGAAACCCCACCTACATCTGGTGCCCAACATCCTCCGGCCTGTGCCCACCGGCATAGAGGGTCCATTAATGTTTTGAACACTATTACAGAGCAGAGGACAGGCAGAGTGTTCAGCTTTGGGAACCTGCACTCCAGTGCATGAGCTTAAAGCTCTCTCCCTCTTGGCCCACAGCCTTCCCTGCTGGTGCCACCCGGTTGCCCTGCTCCCCCCAGCCAGCCCAAGCAGGCATGTTTAAAGCACACTTGACCTGCAGTTCCCTGTCTGCTCACCCTGCCAGCACAGCGTGGTTGCCCCACACGCCCCACCAGCCAGCCCAAGTGGTCACTGACCATGAAATGGGCAAGTGTGAATTCCTCTGCACATGTGCAAGCAAACAAACAAAACAAATACCGTTCTATTTTGTGATTGACACCCTGTTATAATTTGTGAAAATTTGCTTTTTCTAAGGATAGTATTCTGCCTGCTGGGGCACTTTAAGACCACATAGGATCTGTAGGTAGCCTTCTGCTGCTGAGAGTACCTGCATCTGCCATATTGTGAGCAGAGCATTGAACACTATTGTGACACCTGTGGACCAAACATCATCATTACACCTGAATTGAGGTAATGGCTGATAATTATTCCATTAATGACTTCAGGTCATATTTTTCCATGGTGATTGAGAAATTTTTGAATGAAAATCTTGAAGGCCTCAATACCCCAGTCCTACTATATTTTGGCTTGTTTCTCTATTTTGTGTTCCAAATTATGAGAATGATGAAAGAGGTGAAATCTGAAAATCAACAATTGATGTCCAGAATGTGTGATGTGGTAATTTCAAACACTAAAATGGCAGATAAGATTAATCCTCTGAAAACTGGTTACAACAAGCTTTCAGATAAGGGTTCCTTTTCAGATATGGATGAAACTGTACAAGAAAAATACAGACTCTATGTAAATGATGAAAACAAGAAACTTGTTGACTATATTAATGACGAGAACAAGAAAATCATTAATTATGTTAATGATGTTGATCAAAAACATGCTGGTTCTGTGAGGTCCTTGGAAGGACTGCTTCATCAGGAAAATCAAGCTCTAGAAAAATCAGTAGTATCTAAACGCCAGGAATGGAAGCCAGTAGTATCCAAAATCCAGGAATGGGAATAGGTAGTATCCAAGCTTCAGGAATGGGAGGACTGTATTGCAGTACTAGAAAAGGGTAGTAATACATATTATGCTCAGAACAGTTCAGGTCAACCCCCGATGGGATTATGTTACTGTGGACACTCTACCTAAGGTGGTAAACATGACAGGGCTACCCCCATCCCCACCACTATTGTTCTCGGTTACTGTTCAGACAAAGAAAGCATTTATTGAGTCCTCAGAATTTATAGAGTATAGCTATGAGCCAGTATATATGAGAAACATCAAGGATTTTAAGGAGGCAATATCATTACATGGTATACAATCTACTTATGTAAAGCAGCTCTTAAATGCATGGTCAGCAAAAAATCGAATCTACCATGTTATTGGATACAGCTAACAGCTGCTGTCTTAGACCAAAGCCAAAATTTGCAGTGGAGAAGCTGATTTGGGGAGGAGGCTAGGGCATTAGAACAACAAGGAAAAATTAGTGGTTTCTTTGCCTCTCAGGACCAAATACTTGGTGAAGGCATGTTTGCTGATGTGAAGGCTCAAACTACTTATAACAAGCATACTTTATTGCTATGCCACACTGCTTGCACTGAATGCTTGGGAAAAGATTTTGGACCAAGGTCAAAAAATGTAGCCTTATACTAAGGTCAAACAAGGCTTAAAAGAGCCTTATACATTCTTTCTACAGAGGCTTACCACGTCTGTACATAGAGCAGTATCAGATCCAGAAATTAGGAAGCAGTTAATACTTTCTCTGCCCTTTTATCATGCTAATCTGTAATGTAAAAGAATGCTTATATCTTTAAAGATCAGATCTGCACCAATAGAAGAATGGATTCAATATGCAACCAATGCTGAGTGAAGAAAATTGTGTAGGCCAAGCCATTGCTAATATTAGGGTGAAGATATTAGGGCGAAACAAGGCATCACTTGTTTCAACTGTGGTAAACCAGGCCATATAAGATGTATTTGTACACAAATTACTCTTGGAAATAATACCTGATTTAGATTTGATTTGAACAGAAGGTCATTGCCTTCTGGGTTATGCAGAAGGTGTGGTAAGGGATGACATTGGACCAATGAATGTAGGGACAGAGAAGGCAACCCTTTACCATCAGGAAACACCTTTCTGGGCTTCCTCTGGAAAGCCCCCAAAAATCAGACTCCCAAATCTAGGAAGGTAAGATCATATCTAGTAACAGTGGAAGACCAGCATCCTCAGGATGAGTAGGGCATCCAATGCCTGATCTAGAAGATCATATGGTATTGGATAATAGAATAAATTCAAGAGAGAAATCAGAAGTTCCAAGAAGAATCACAAAATGAATATTTTGGCAGACTTCAATAAATGAACAAAACCAAAATTGAAAATACGGGTAGATAATATTTATATCCAGGGCTTAGTTGACATGGGGGCTGACATTTTGATCACAACCCCACAATCATGGCATCCAAGGTGGCCTTTACAGGCAGTAGATATTCAATTTCTAGGTATTGGAACAATATCTCAGGTGAAACAGAGTGTAAGATGGCTTGAATGCATGGGATCAGAAGGTCAGAAAGGATGGTTGAAGCCATATATGGCTGACACAGTGGTAAATCTGTGGGGTTGTGACCTTCTACTGCAATGGAATACCAAGTTTAAAATCCAGGCCAGTTCTGATATCAACCAGAGACTCAATTATGTTTCCAAAGTGATGCTTTAAGGTGCTATGAAGAAAATTCACCAACCGTACAGGTTGTACAAAAGAATTGCCAAATAACCTCAGAACCTAAAAGGGCACTCATAGCACTGCCTTTGAAATGGTTAACAGACAAGCCTATTTGGGTTCAGCAATGGCATTTGACAAAAGAAAAACTTCAGGCTTTGGGACAGTTAGTACAAGAGAAATTACAGGCTCAGCATATCAAAGAATCAACTAGTCCATGGAATTCTCCTGTTTTGTTGTCAAGAAGAAATCTGGAAAATGGAGGATGGTGACGGATCTAGGAGGAATTAATAAAGTGATTCAACCTATGGGCTCTTTACAATCTGGTATTCCTCTGCCTTCTCTGTTACCTGAGGGATGGTCTATTATGGTTATTGATTTGAAGTTTTATATATTTTTTTTTAACCATACCTTTACAGGAACAGGACAAAGAGAAATTTGCTTTCACAGTGTCTACTCTTAATAATTCATTTCCAGTTAAGGGTTCCAATGGAGGGTCTTTCCCCAAGGAATGTTAAATAGTCTCACCTTATGCCAATATTTTGTACAACAACCACTAGAAGTACTGCTCAAGTTAAAATTGTTAACACTAAAATCTTTTTTAATTAGACCAAATGGGGAATGTTGGGGAATATTTTTTTTGTATACCGTAAAGATTTGATGGTCAGATGATTTCATAAAAAACTGATTGGCCATTAATCAGGCAGGAAGTTTGGGTGGGAACCAAGCTAAGGGTACTGCGATTAAGAAGGTTAGAGTCAGAGGATCTGTCAGCCAGATCCAGAATGGGGTAGAGGTAAAATCCACATGGCAGAATGTATATTTTTAAAAATGGGTTAATTTAAGTTATAAGACCTTGTTAATAAAAAGCCTGAACTATTGACTGAATATTTATAATTAGTATTAAGCCTCTGTAGGCAGAGTTTCTCTTAAAATGCACCAATCCAAGATTAATATTTATTAAAATATAAACCAACACTCATGATACAGGTAACAGCATATATTGGCACCTGATAGACTGGATTATCCGAGCTGTGGACGATAGATGCTGAACCGGTCTCTCCAACAGTCAGGAATCAGGAAAACAGGACATCCCAAGGTCCCAGCAGCCTCTTATGGATGGGGTTGGCCACTCCCTTCAAGAGCCTAGGACCCTATATAAGCATCTTTGGACCTTATCAGATGACACCTGAATCCAACCACATCTCCCCATTTAGTCTAATTAAAAAGGTTCTAAATTAAGACTATATATAATAGGAATTATTATGAGGTAGTATCTGGGAGAGGATAAGGCACAAACTACAACCAAAACCTAACATATATAAAGTACATCATATATTTCTAGAATATTGTAGAATATTGGTAGATGGTAGGGTGTATAAATTACTTCAAAATGTTCACCTGTGAAAGTGAAAATCCAAAACCTGAATGTTCCTTGCTAAGGGATAACCTTAGGGTAGTAACCTCAAATACCTATTCTTTAACCCCTTCCAGACCTGGGAAGGAAAATGCATCACCTGAAAGTCAGAAGCACATGGAAGTAGTGGCTTCCAAAATTTGGGAGAGGACAGCAACACAGCTACCTGGACCATCACCTATGGTTTTGTGTACTGTTGGAGCATCCATCATATTGGCTACAGGCCTATGGTAGCTGACAGATCTTTTCACAAGCAGGGAAATTTTGGACGGACTGTCTTATCCTGTCCAGGCAGGTTTCGTCAGTCTCCATCCGTCATCTTGTTCATCCAGCTTGGACATCATGTGTGTACTGTCAGCAATCAAGGTAAGGGCAGTTCTTTACCCAACCAGCCATTCTCTGCCAAAAGAACAAACTCCAAAGGAGTGTCCTTGATGCTCAACACCATCTCGAGAAAGGAGCAGTGACACCAGGAGTTGTCATGTCTCTCATGGCCGAATTCCAAATGTTTCATGCCATATTCTTTGGGTCTATGAAATGGTTGAAGCCTTCTGTCTATCTATGATACACTCTAACCTGTATCTGAGATGACTGTGACATGGCACCTTAAGTAATGTTGACTGTAGTTTTTTATCATCCTAAGGATTAAAACCTATACTATAAAATTAGATTCCCTATATAAGGGGTGTATAATCTCTGAACAATTACTTTTAGTATGACTATCAAACATTAGTCAGGGGTATATATACCATGTAAAGTAGCCACAGTATTTTAGACATGTATATACATATATACCAACCAAACAGAGGTATATAAAACATCATGTGCATATATTATAACTAGTGAAATAATACATTATATCTAGTATAGTTAAATGGAGGTAGTAACTGTATAGTGGACATGACAATAATGTGCAAATATTTTAAGCAGAGGTAGAAGCGTATATAAAATATAGCAGTTAAAGATTCAATTTTACGCAACAGTTACACATTCAGTTTTATAGCGATGTACAATTTGCTTTGGTTATATAAAGCAATTTCAGATTAAACTTTGTACCAACGTACAAATTATCTCAATCAAACATATAAAATAATTTCATACTTGTATCAGTATACAAATATCTATGCCAGTGTAAACTGTCTTTAGCTTAACCCATATATTTGGTTAAAAATTGTTTATAAGTAGGTAGAACAATCTTACCTTTATCTATCCTATCTATCCCCTTTCTCTTCCTTAAAAGAGATCCTTGAGGCTATATTATTGTTCTGTTCTCAACCCAATTTTAACTTGCGCAGTTACAATATTTTTTTTCATTTTTATTTGGCAAATTTAGAGAAAATACTGAATTATTGATCTTATCTTGGTGAATCTAAAGTTCTGTATCTAATTCAATTTCTCTCTTATGGAAAAAAAATTATGTTTAATTGTTTAGTCTTTAATCCCAACAAAGACCCCACAGGGTAAAATGTTACTTAATGAGAGGGACATCTTGTAGCTTGAACACTCACCCAAATTTCTTCTGTAATGTTGGGCCATCCATCTTTGGCCTACAAGCCTAGTATATCTGACATACACTTTTGAGAACCAGAGTGCTCTGAAGGATTATCTTACCTTTACTTGAAAAAGTCTGGAAGTCACTTTCTTTTGGACACATATTGTCACCAATTGGAGTAATAGATGTCTCTTTGCCCATATGGATAGCTTTTGTCATAAAGAAAGTAAACTCATTATGGTGTGTTTTTGATACCCATTATCTTCTTTGAAGTAAATTTGACACTGTAAGAAACAGACGTGTTTTACAAAAAGAAAATCCTTACTTTATTAAAACATTTTAAATGTCATAATCTGTACGATCTTTAAGTGTTTGAAAACCATCTATCTACCTAAATATATCTGTCTAATCTTGGAAATATACCTAATACCAAATTGGATTATTATAGATGACTGTTAAATTGTATTTCTTAATTATGATCTTACATTTTAAAATGAGTTACATCAGTACAATATCCCAAACAAATATAGAAATGTACATATAATATAAGAAAATTTAATTTAAATTTGTATCATAAAACCTATTTTATTCCAATGTAAAATATTTTTTGATTTAGTATTTTTTACTATTACTAATAACAACTTATAATCAACAATCTCTAAATCATAATTAACATTAATAACACATTTTAGGGGAATGTGAGCTATAGCAGTGTGGTTTCTTGGTCCCATGCCGCCAGGGGCCCAGACCCTGCCACGCCAGACCACTTAGCCACTTGCCGCTGCTGCTCAGGCCCCCAGAAATGACTCAGATGCTTATATTAACTTTATGCTGTTTGGCCTATGGCTCAGGCACATTGCTAGCTTGCTCTTACATCTCAACTCAACTCATTTCTATCAATCTGTCTGCCATGTGGCCTTTGGCTCACCTGTGTTCCTTACATGTTGTTCCTTTGGGCTTTAGGCTTGGTCTCTCTGACTCTGCCCTGGTTCTCCTACCTATGTTCTCCTCCTACTTTTTCTATGGTGCCTTGATGTGGGAATGCCTTTCTGCATGCTGTGAATAACAATCTTTAAATAAAGGAGCTGTTTTGGCCCATGACAGGCACCATAGAAAAAGTAGGAGAAGGAATCAGAATAGGTAGGAGGAGCAGGGCGGAGTCAGAGAAAGACGGGGCCAGAAGCCCAAAAGATCAAGATGTAAGGAGAGACAGATTGAGCCAGAAGCCAAAAGGAGCAACATGTAAGGAACACAGGTAAGCCATGGGCCTTATGACAGACAAATTAATAGAAATGGGTTGATTTAAGATATAAGAGGAAGCTAGCAATATGCCTGAGCCATAGGCCAAAGAGCATGAACTTAATATAAGCGTCTTAGTCATTTCTGGGGGCCTGAGCAGCAGCAGGTGGCTAAGGGGTCTGGGGCTGCAGGTCTGTTGGTCTGGGCCTCTGGCTGCCCAGGACCAAGAAAACACTTTGTAACAGTGCCTGTCATGGGTCAAAACAGCTCCTTTATTTAAAGACTGATATTCACAGCATACAGAAAGACATTCCCACATCACCTCCCCCTTTCTATTTAATCAAAAAGGAAGGTTTCAATTTTAACACAGCAAAATTATATAACAAAATAGCCATCAATCAAGAATTAGTTACAATATCTAGTCTATTTTTAGCAAAATAAAAAAAATACTCTATCATCTACCTTATCCTTATGAGTCTAAAGTTTCATATCCAATATACCTTTAAAATGACTATGAAAAACTATACCTATAACTATCTAATCTTCAACTACATCAAAGACCACAGAAGGATATGTTTACCCAAGTAAACCAGAAGTGCAAGGAACTTCCAAAATCTAGAAATGACAGAGATGACGCCTATTTGCCTGGACAGTCACCCAAAGTTCCTTTATAAAGTTGGAGCATCCATCTTCAGCCTACAGGCCCAAAGTCTCTTTTCATTTCAGTGAAGCAGGAAATCTGCTCTGCCCATTCTGACACAGTTCATCCATTGATTCTCCTGGAGTTCTGAAGAGTGTTTGACAGTTTTCTCTGCAAAGCAGGAACCTGAAGGACCATCTTGGCTTGTTCTGCCAAAGTTCAGAAGTCACCTTCCTATGGAACCTGCATGTCCAGTTTTAACAGCATACTGTCTAGCAGTCAATATAAGAACAGGTTCATGTCCATGGCTAACCGATGTCACAAAGAAACTAATCACCATGTGGAGTTTCTTTGATGCCCATTTTTTTTCTTGAAGTAAATTAGCGCTTCCAGAAACAGATCTGTCTCACTGTCCAGAAAAGTCTAAGTTCTTAAAACATTTAAATGCCATATTCTGTAGGTCTTAGAAGTGTTTGAAGATTACCTATAATTGAATTATATCTTTGTATACCTAAAAACCTAACTAACATGCATTTCTTAATTATACATTACAAATTTACGTCAGTTACATAAACATCATATCTTAAAAAAGAGTAGAAAAATACATACAGCATAAGAAAATTGACCTTAAATTTCTATCAATAAACCAAAATCCACACCAATATTAAACATTTTGAGATTAACAGCTGATTTCCTGATCTAAGTAAATTCTAAAAATCTAATTTTTAAAAAAATCATTCATATACCATATCCCCTTTTTCTTCTTAGAAAGAGATTGACTATGACCATTAACCAGTTTTAATGAAAAAAACATTTGTAAACAATATTTTGGGAATTGGGGCGTAGCTTTCCATTACTACTTCCTGCTGAGTATGGGGTATTGAAAATCCCACGGTTTCTTGAGACTGGATCATTGTCTGCATCCCTGAAGCTGATACGGCCATCTCCTCCCATCAGAGATTTCTTCAGCGGTCTTGGTTGATGAAACCATATTTGACTGGAAGCAATCCACAGGTTCTCATCTTCTGTGGAAACAAAAGCAGAACTCTTCCAAAGCAATAAATCCTTAGACACAAATTTCAAAATCAAATTACCTTTAAAATATATATTCATGTTTAACTTATTAGCCTTTGCATTTCTGCAGTTAGCTCATTTGGAATTAAAAAATTAAAAGAAAACACAATAACAACCAAAATCCAGATTTTGTGTCTATTTTCCATCTTTACCTGGCTTATTATATTTTTCTTACTCTATTTCTCTTTTTAAAGACTTTCTCTATCCTCTTTCTTTTCTCTCTGAAGCCTATGTACCTTTTACACACATTGTGACCCATTTATAGGTTTTTCTTTTCATCTGAATCTGTTTTATTGTGAACCCTAAATCATCTTACAACTATAAGAGCTTTTAAAACACTTACACTCTCTTAAAGAGCCAAATAGTTTTTGCAGGCAAAGTTGATTCAGTAAGTTCTCTTAAAGGGACCGTGTCTGTTGGTAGCCAGCAAACAGAGCAGACCCAAGAAAATGCTGCTACTAAGAAACTGTCTTTGTTTCTTTTTTGTTCAAAATAAACAGAAACCTTAAATCAATCACATGCTACTGAGTCTTCTGTGAGATTTCAGGAACTGGCCTGATTGCAGCTTACACTGCCTATTGCCAGTCTGCCAGAGCCATTTTGAATGTGACCCAGACACCATGCTTTCTTTGTACAATGACCTGCTTTGCATACACAATTTGGAAGCTGCCTTGGCTCAATTTCTGTGATCTAGAACCATTTCTAATATTTCTCAGGCTTTAAGTGGATATTCAACACATGTTGGGCACCATCTGTAGTAGTATGGTTTCTTGGTCCCATGCGGCCAGAGGCCCATACCCAGAGAACTGTCAGGCCAGACCCCTTAGCCGCCTGCTGCTGCTGCTCAGACCCCCAGAAATGACTCAGATGCTTATATTAACTTCATGTTGTTTGGTCTATGGCTCAGGTACATTGCTAGCTTGCTCTTACATCTCAACTCAATGCATTTCTATTAATCTGTCTGTCACGTGGCCTGTGGCTCACCTGTGTTCCTTACTTTTTGTTCCTTTCAGCTTTGGACTTGGTCTCTCTGACTCTGCCCTGGTTCTCCTATCTATGTTCTGATTTCTCCTCCTACTTTTTCTATAGTGCCTGTTTGGGCCAAAATAGGTCCTTTATTTAAAGATTGCTATTCACAGCATACAGAAAAACATTATCACATCAGTGGGCTTTATTCTCTAGACTGCTTCCTGTTGTTTGGGGACTCTGGTAATCTTTAGACCCTGAGAAAATTCAGGATATTGGTCAATTCTTGGTCTGTGAGGTAAAATGTGGATTATGAGGAAAAGTCCCACAGAGATGGCTGGCTAGAGCTCTGAGGAGCTCACTGAATCACAACTGTCACTGGAGAACCATCAGGAAAAACAACTAAGCTCTCTAAAGTTAGCTGACTGTCATTGGCATGGGCAGTATATGGAACTTCATGGAGTGGGATCAGTCTATGTTCCTGTGTATGAACGGGCACCCTGCAGCCCATTCCCTACAGAGGAATGTCTAACCCAGTACTAATATTGGAATGAGGGTATCAGAACTAACTCAAATGCATATACCAGACTGAACTGACCCACCTTGGGACTCCTTGCCCTCCTTGGGGAGTAGATTGGGAGATGGAGTGGGAGAAGGCTGAGGGAGGACTGGGAGGGACTGGGAGGAGGGAAGAGAGGGTATCCAGGAGATACATGGGGAAAAACCTTTTAAAATAATAATAAACAAAATACACTGTATGTAGAACTCTGAGTTAACTGCAACAAAGGCATTCTGACATACTGGATCACCTGGGCCATCTGTCTTAATTGATTTTTTTTGTCTCTTTGTTCTGAAAATACATAAACTTTTAAATCAAGATGTATTTCTATATTAATGCATGTGTAGACCATGTGTTATACAAGTCAGACAAAGACAAATATTTATTGTATGTTTGAGTGGATAAAATATACATAATGTATCTTGAATTTTTTAGGTTTAATTCTTTATGTCTATAGTCAATATTTCAGGGGGTTTTCCTTGATTAAACCTGCTTTTTATTAACCTGGAATAAATCCACAGCTTCTCATTTCCTGTGGAAATTAAAGCCAAACCTCTTCATTAAAGTAACACACTTTTTGACTTAAATTTTGAAATCAAGATACTTTTAAAATATATATATTGATTTAATCTAACACCTCATAATCAAATATGTCTTAGCAGTTTTAATTCACTCATTAGCAGCCAAAAATTTAAAGACAACACAGGTTCCAGACTTCCTGTGTATTTTATGTGGATTTTTTCTTTTATATTTCTTTATTCACTTTTAAAGGACTTTATGTTGTTATTTTAAAACTATATATTTTATTTTTATGATTGTCTATACTTTCTCTTTTTTTCTCTCAGGCCCATGTATATTTTTAGACACACCATAAACTGGGTAGAGGTGTTCTCTATATGAGTCTGTTCTACCTTGCATTTGCATTATTTTTGATCACATGAGGCAAATCTTAAACTGTTATGACAGTTACTAACATTGCTGAGCTTAGCATATGGAAGTAAAACATGGTGGTTTGTGGCTGGCTCCCTCTGGCATGCAGTTGCCAGGAGATACTTTTATGTACTGCTGCCTTAGATATGAGAAACTACAGGAAACCACAATTTAGTTTAGCTCATGACCAGTGCCAGAGACTGTGGAAACTCACCAGGAAGCTTTTCTCATGGTGTGATGGTGGCTCAAACCCACAAGCAGCAGCCAGTAAGCCTGTCTCTGTACCTGTTGAGAGACAGAAAACTAAGAAGCTGCTCTTGGCTCCAGTTACATGTGTCTAGAAACCTTTTCTAAGCTCTTGCGGGCTTTAGGTGGATATAATTGTCAAACATTTCTATACCACTGCACATAGGGGGAGCTTTTCTCTTTCCTGGCAGTTTCTCTCAAATAACCATATGGAGGTTTGATATTAATTATAAATTCTCAGTCAATATCTCAGGCATATTACTAACCAGCTCCTACAACTAATATCAGCCCACTTCAACTTATTCACCTTCTGCCACGTGGCTTTTATGTCTATTCTATTTGTGTATATCCAACTCATTCTGCATCTGACTGGCTACTCATCTGACTCCACCCTTCTTCATTCCAGCATTCTTAGTTTGGTTATTCTGCCTATATTTCCTACCTGACAATCAAATTTTTTTTAAGCCAATTCAAGTGACAAATCTTTATAGTGTGCAAAAGAATTATTCCACATCAGGAATTTAAAAATATTTTTGTTTTCCTTATTACATTTCCCAACACTCTAAATATGATCAGTATTACATCTCCAAATTTAACATTTTAGTATATACTTAGGTATTAGGAACATGTGGAATTGGCAATAATTATATAGCATTTTTTATTGTTGTTTTTATTTTTTACATACCAACTACTGGTCCTTCTCTTTCTTATTTTCCCAGTCATCCCCTACTTCCTCCCACTCACTTCCCCATCCACTACTAAGAGAGTGTAAGGACTCCTGGGGGAGTCAATAAAATCAGGCATATCAAGTTGTGGCAGACTAGCCCCTTTCCCACAGTATCAAAGCTGAGCAAGGTTTCCCTCTCTGGGGAATGGGATCCAAAAGGCCAGTTAATACATTATGAATAAGTACTGGTCCCACTGCCAAAGGCCCCACAAACCACCCAAACCACACAATTGTCATCCACATTGAGTGGGCCAAGTTCAGTCTTATAAAGGTTCTCCAGCTGTCAGTCCAGACTTAGTAAGCTCCCAATAGTTCAGTTCAACTGTCTCTGTGACCTTCCTCATTTTGATCTCGACCCCTTTGCTCTTCCCTTTCTTTGGCTATACAAGGAGCTGAACCCAATGTTTAGCTGTGGATCTCTGAATCTCCTTCCATCAGTTGCTAAGTGAAGGTTCTATGATGACAATCAGCATGATCATCGGTTTGATTACAGGGAAGGCTAGTTCAGGCCCTCTCTTGACTATTATTTGCAGTCTCAGCTGGGGTCATGTTTGTAGATTCTTGGGTATTTCCTCAGTGCTAGGTTTTTTTCTGAAACCCCAAAATGTTCCTATGTCAAGATACTTATTTTGTTGTACTCTCTGTTCTTTCCCCAAGTCATCCATCTATTTCCATCACGTTTGCTTTTTACCTTTCTTCCTTATCAGAGGTCAAATACCACCTCTTTCAGGTCAGATAGCCCAGGGTCGTGGGTGGAGGGAATACCACTACACTCTACTATTTTAAGGAGCAAACATATATCAAATATATCTTTAAATGCCATACATTAACAAATTCATAATATTCTATGTATCACATTATATTGTTATCTAATGATCAAAATAAAATGTAATACTTTACCTAACATAAGTCACATAAACAGCTTTAAATTTTATCAAGATCATTTTTTCCCATTACTTAAAAAAATAAGGGGTATTCACTATGTAAAACTCTTTGACAGGTTCTTATGAATGGGTACTAACGTTTTTCAGGCTGCTATAATATTTTTATATTTTTGATTTTAAATTAATTAATTTTCAAAAGTAATTGAGTGTGTATAACTGTGTACACAGCATGTGCATAAAGTTACCATGAGAGATGACAAGGATCACTTAGAATCATCAGAATTGGAGGTAAAATGGCTGTGAGATGGCTCAGAGTATAGGAAACTAAACTAGGTCCCTCTGCAATATCAGCAAGTTTTCTTTACTGCTAAGCTGTCATATCAGATTCTGTTATACCATTATATATAACATATATAATTGTAACAGATAGCATCCCAATGTGGGCCGAACACTCACATACAGCTTTAGAGAGTTTTAAAACAGTTCTAGAGCACAGAAACTGAGCCAAAGCAGCTTCTAAATTGTGTATCTGAAGTGGGTCATTGTATAGCACGGCATTTGGGCCACATTCAAAATGGCGGCAGCAGACTTTTGTCAGGAGCATAAGATGCAACCAGGCTGGTTCCTGAAGTCTCACAGAAGACTCAGTAGCATGTGATTGATTTAAGTTTTACATTTATATTGAACAACAAGGAAACAGAGTCAAAGATGGTTTCTTAGTAGCAGCATTTCTTGGTCTACTTACTAATTCAGCTTTATCTGCAAAAACTATGTGGCTCTTTAAGAGAGTGTGATGGTTTTAAAAGCTCTTCTCATTGGAAAATGATTAAGGATTCAAGATTAAACAGATTCAGATGGAAAAAAAAACTGTAACTGAGTTACAATGTGTGAAAAATGTACATAAATTTTAGAGAGAAAAGAAAGAAGGTATAGAAAGTCTGGAAAAAGAGAACTAGAGTAATAAAAATATAACAAAATACATGAATATGGAAAATAGATACAGAATCTGGATTATGGTTATTATTGTGTTTTGTTTTAATTTTTTAACTGTTAATGAGCTAACAGCAGAAAGACAATGGATTGCAAAGGCTGTTAATTTAAACAAGAATATATATTTTAAAGGTATTTTGTTTTTGAAATCTGTGTCTAGGGATTTATTGCTTTGGAAAATATCTGCTTTTTTTTTCCCACAGAAGATGAGAACCTGTGGATTGCTTCAAGGCTCTTATGGTTTCATCAACCAAGACCACCTGAAAATTCTCTGATGGAAAGATATGGTACATCAGCTTCAGGGCTGCAGACTAAGATGATTCAGTCTCAAGAATCTGTAAGATTGCCAGCGCTCCTTAATCAGCAATAGTAGTGGAAAACTACACCCAAATTCCCAAAATATTGCTTATTAATGTTTGTTTTTACTATGAATGGTTAATGGTCATAGTTATTCTCTTTCTAAGAAGTAACAGGGGATATAGTATGTGAATAATTTAAAAAATTAAATTATTGAATTTATTTTAATCCAAAATCAGCTGTTAATCTCAAAAATGTTTACATTGGTATGGATTTTAGTTTATTGATACAAATTTAAGGACAATTTTGTTATGCTGTATGTATTTTTCTACTCTTGTTTAAGGTATGATGTTCATGTAACTGATTTAAAATTGTCAAGTATAATTAAGAAATGCATATTAATAGTCACCTATGATAACCAAACCTATAGCAGTGTTAGTTAGATATTTAGGTATACAAAGATATATTTCAATTAGATAGGTAATCTTCAAATACTTCTAAGACCTACAGAATATGGCATTTTTTAAAATATTTTAAGAACTTACTCTTTTCTGGACAGTGAGACAGATCTGCTCTTGGCAGCACCAATCTACTTCAAGAGAAAAATGGGCATCGAACAAACTCCATATGGAGTTTACTTTCTTTGTGGCAATGGTTAGCCACTGGACAGGAACCTGTTTTTGTATTGACTGCTTGACAGTATGCTGGTTAAACTGGACATGCAGATTCTATAGGAAGGTGACCTCTGAACTTTGGCAGAACAAGCCAAGGTGGTCCTTCAGGTTCTTGTTTTGCAGAGAAAATTGTCAAACATTCTTCAGAACTCAAGGAGAAGCGACTGGTGAACTATTCAAGAATGGGTGGAGCAGATTTCCTGCTTCACTGAAATGGAAAGAGACTCTGGGCCTCTAGGCTGAAAATGGATGCCCCAACTTTACAAAGGAACTTTGGGTGACTGTCAGCCAGACAGGTGTCATCTCTGTCATTTCTAGATTTTGGAAGTTACTTGTAATTCCTGTTTATTAGACATATCTTTATGTGGTCTTTGATGTAGTTGTAGATTCTATAGTTATAGATATAATTTTCCTTAGTGATTTTAAAAGGCATATTGGATATAAAACTTTAGGTTCTCAAGGATAAGGTATTTTCTTTAATTTTGCTAAATAAAAATATACTAGTTACTGTAACTATAATTCTTACTTCATGGCTATTTTGTTATATGTAAATTTGCTGTGTTAAAACTGAAACCTTCTGTTTTGATTAGACAGAAAGGGGGAGGTGATGTGGGAATGTCTTTCTGTATGATGTGAATATTAGTCTTTAAATACAGGAGCTGTTTTGGCCCATGACAGGTACCATAGAAAAAGTAGAAGGGGAAATCATAACATAGGTAGGTGAAGCAGGGTAGAGTCAGAGACAGACTGAGTCAGACACCAGAAGATGAAACATGTAAGGAACACAGGTGAGCCACAGGCCATGTGGCATGACAGATTAATGAAAATGGGTTGAGTTAAGATGAAGGAGCTAGCTAACAATGTGCCTGCACCACAGGACAAACAGCATGAACTTAATATAAGTGTCTGAGTCATTTTCGGAGCCTAAGCAGCAGAAGGTAGCTAAGCAGTCTGGGACTGACTTCAGGTCTGAGAGTCTGGACATCTGGCTGGACAGGGACAGGAAACTATTCAAACAGACGGAATATATATATATATATATATATATATATATTCCTTCATCTATTAAGTATTAAGGAAAATATATATAGAACTTGAAAAAGGAAATCTGTTAATTGGTTTCTATTCTTGTATTAATGTTCTATTAATCTTTCCAAGTGCTTTAAAGAAGAGATTTACAAAAATAATAAGTTCTTAAATGAGTCATGAATATTTACTTATAATTTTATATCACTTTGGGTTCAAATGCCTGTATTTCTAATTTTGTAGAGCAAACCAATTATCATTTCTTCATATATAATGAAATGTGTTTGCTGTTATGGGATGAGGGAAAATATATATTTTAGAGAGAGCTATGGGTTTAAGTCTTGGAACTGTCACATGCAGCAAGGCCTTTAAAAGGTACAGAAAGATACTGACTTATGGTCCAGTTATTGTCAAAGGGCTTCACATCATTTACACTGCATTAGATCATCAATATTAAGCAAAATAGTGCTTGGAATGATAATACACATATTGCTACATAAAATAAAGCTGATTCAAAAGAGAGGCTGAAAATAAGAGGATTAAATACCAGAAAGGAACTATTCACAAGGGCATATTATTCTTAAACTCATGAATTTCTCTAGGTTATTAATGTATTTTTAGTAAAAATCTGCTTGACAAGAGTATATGACTCACATCTGGCTTATTTAAAATTACTTTAGATTAGGGAGGGTACTTCTTTATTTTTAGCCCTGAGGAGTCTTTAAATTTTGTTTACAAATCAAATTTATCATTTTTACATAGCTGGGTTTTGGTAAAATTGAAACATTTGATTCAGGGTAGCTCAAATTACACTGTAGGGATGTGTAGGAAGTC
The DNA here is from genome assembly GCA_033318265.1 of Phyllotis vaccarum. Taxonomy (NCBI): domain Eukaryota; kingdom Metazoa; phylum Chordata; class Mammalia; order Rodentia; family Cricetidae; genus Phyllotis; species Phyllotis vaccarum. The sequence goes on from JARWLC010000012.1 coordinate 61,803,916, forward strand.
TTCAGAAGAGCACAACATGCGATCCATCTCTATCTTACACAGTTCAGTGTTCTGTATTTTGCCTCTCATCAATAACATCAGGCATCAGGGCAGCATCATCACCCTTACCAAAATATAAGGACTGATTGTTGGGTCTGTGCACTGCCTTTGATTGGAACATGTTAAACAATGCTTGTCTTAAATTCCCTAAGTGAATGAAGATAAAATTATACCACCTGAATTTATAGACACAAATATTGAAAATTAAAGCCTCTAATTGTAGTGTTTTATTAAATAAGATTTGTCTTCATGAAATCAGTGATTATTTGTAAACCTCGATTTAGCCTGTGCTCTCTTGTACATGTAATACTCATTTTAGCATACAAAAGTGGCATTTTGCCTTCAGATTTGTAGCCTTTTGGTTTTCTTTAGTGAAATTTGATTCTTAGAAATTATCTTTGTGATACAGCCACACATGCAATGTTTTAATAACTGCAGAATATACTGCGGTTTTATTCAACCTATATATTTTGTAAATGAGCTGACTTTAAAACTGAAATTCAAAGACATGCTACTTTGGAGAAGAGGTTTTCCTTTTATTTCTACAGAAAATGAGAGGCTCTGGATTTATTCCTGGATAAAGTCCATAAATTTTGATAGAGGAAGACCCCCTGAAAAATCTCCAATGGAAATGGATGGCCCAGATGATTCAGCATTTCAGAATACCTCTGGTGAAGTTTCCAGAGCTCTGTATCCAGAACAATTTCAAGGAGACTGGCTGTGATGACCCAGCCTTACAGATTACTCCACTAAAAACTTGTGCATAATCCTACATTTTTCTTTGGATTCCCATGAGATTACCAGCATCCCCGTTCAGCAGGAAGTAGCCTAGAGAAGGATGCCCACATTTCCAAAAACAGGGATTATGGATGTTTGTGTTTATTTACAATGTTGTTTATAAGTTGTTATAGATAATGGGGGAAGAGGATATTAGATTTGGAGTTCTTTTTGTTTTAAAAAGAGAAAATGGTATATGTGGGAGATTGTGTTGTTCCATTGTAAATAACTGTTCCACCCACTGGTTTAATAAAAAAGCACTGATTGGCCAAAGGCAGACAGGAAGTATGCGAGGGGCTACCAGACTAGGAGAACTCTGGGAACTGGAAGAACAGAGCAGAATGACAGAGAGAAGCTGGAAGAAACAGAGGACAACTATGCTGCTCTAAGAAAAGGTACTGAGCCGCATGACTGAACAGGATAAGAGGCATGGGTTAGTTTAAGGGGTAAAGAGTTAGCAAGTTACATGCCTGGGCCTTGGGCCAATCCGCCTAAAACTATAGTAAGCATCTGTGTGTCTCTGTGGGTCTGTGGGTTTGCGGGCCTAAACCTTGAGGCTAGGCCTGAAAGTCTGGGCCAGAAACCCATACAATAATAACCCTATATTAATCAGGGTTCTCCAGAGAAACAAAATGTATAGAATGAATCTTCCTCATTCTCTCTCTGATTCTCTTTCTCTCTGTGTTTATGTGTATTAGATAATATATAATATATTCTAACATGTCACCTATATGTACATACATATACATACAGAGAGATAGAAAGACAGAGACAGACAGAGGGACAGATACAGAGACTCAGACATATTAGAATATATTAGAACAGTTACAGATTGTGGACCTGCTAGGCCAAAAAATGGCTGCATACCAACAGAAGTTCCAAAAATTTATTAGTTGTTTTGTCTACGAGGCTGGATGCCTCATCTGGTCTCCAGTATTCACCATAATCCCAAATAAATTAACTCTAACTGTAGTGAAGAAATGAACTTGTTAGCATGACCAAGAGCTAGAAAGCAAAGAGAGCGCTTTGTTCTTCCACACCCTTCATAGGAGAGGGTGTGGCCCAGATTAAAGTGCATCTTAGTACCTAAGAGATTCACATTAGACATTTGTGTTTTCACATAAAATAATTTAACTATGAAAAATACTCTCTTACAGGTATGCCAGCCATTTAGATTTTAGATAATTCAAGAAGTAGTCAAGTTGACAACCAAGAATAGCCACCATATACCATTTACAGTCTTTTGGGATCACATATGTTGGGCTTCCTATATAAAGGACACATTTTCTGTACCTAAAATATAGATGTAGTTATATATAAGACATATTCAGAGAACCAATACATTAATAATCCATCTCTACAGTTTATCATGAAATTATAAAAATGAATTTCTTCATATTCCCAGCTCTAAAAGAATGAAAACAATGAGAGAATCAGTAATATCATTGTATGCTGATGCTAATTTCTATTTTAAGTTTTAGTAATTTCAGTCAGTGAAGAAGTCAGATCTATTGTAAAGCAATCTAATGTCACTCACTTTGTTTATATGTGATTACATTGCTTTTTTAAGTTTGCCAAACAAATCTCTTATTATTAAATACTTTTTCCTCAACAAGATCATAATACTGAAATTTTAGATTTTAGTTTGCAAAGCATTTCACATTTATCATTTTATTTTAGGATTATAACAATACTTCAAAGGCATAAATGTTTAACTAAAATTTATATTTAAAGGTTCATGGCAATTAAGAGACTTGAACAAAATAACACACGTAGAAAGTGACAATGCTGAAGTTTGATATAAGATTTTATAAAATGTTTGTGCAGTTATTCTTTCATTCATATAGTGTTTCTTTGATGAGCCAAGCATTCTTTAGGAACCAAGACTCTGAAATGAAAACTAAGTAGATGAAGTCAATGTCTTCATGAAACTTACATGATAGCAAGGTAAGACAAATAATAAATAAACATTTTCAAGTAGAAACCTTCCACAGACATTTAGATTGAGGACTGTGATTGAAAGTGAATTAGGAGAACATAGTTGTTCTAAAACAAAATATCTCTTTGAAATGAGTTGATGTTAGTGGCAGACAAAAAAAGAATTTTGAAAAATAACTATCTGAGGATAGAAGGAGAGTTCAGTTCATTTCCCATCAGTGTAAACATTTGCTATAATAACAGCATATTTTTGGAGCTCTTCTTTGTAAACAAATATAGAGGCAAATGATAGACTTTATAAACATGTCCTAGATTATGAGCCAAAGTATGTGACATGATTCCCTGTCATATAATACCTTAGAGAACAGAATCTAAAAGTACAAAGTGTGTTTGTAAAGTGTATAAGAAAGGTTCATTTCATTTTATTTCATGAGTGGCATGTAGCTGCTTTATAAATATAACAAAATTGAAAGAAAATGTTTGTCTTCAAATGTAAATTTATATCAGAGCATGCATAAATATTTGTTACTATTTTCCTCACTTAAATGTTAGGAGTATAGAACTATGGAATATACAAGATATTGGAATACAATTCAGACATCATGTAGTCCAACTTTTTATAAGATGCTTATGTATGTGAATAATGTAGATGTATATGTATATGATTTATGTTTCAGTTTAAATAAGACCTCTTTACACCAACTTTAATGGTATTTCATTATACTTAATATGAAGCCCAGAGCTATGATACTGTGTGAATGTGTCTTATAAAGCCACACAGAAAAAGTGATTTAAGAATGCATATCAGTACATCATTGACATGACATGTTATTCAGATTTTCAAATTTTATCTTATAGTGTTATATAGGACTTAAACTTTCTCTTCAATAATCACCAAGTTGCTGACAATACTAACAACTCCTCCTTCTCACAGCCAAAATTCTTTCATGTCAAGTAAAGGCTTGGCCCTAACCCAAAAAATGTTTTTATTATCTCCTAATTTTAATTTAATCACCTGAAAAATGAAGATTTATTTTCTTATATGGAAATATCCATACACTTACCACCTACTTTAACCTCAGGCACTATGATGGAATTACAATCACATAACGAATAATGTGATGTTGGAGATTTTATTGCCACAAAGCTCATAGTTTGTTTACATTCTTATTACGAAGAAAACTTATTTATAAAGAATGAACAAAACAAGATTTTGTAGAAAGATAGGTGTATTTGCACTATGGAAAATAAAAGATTGCCAAATCTCAAGGTTTGTGATAAGACATTGGGTTTCTGACCTGATCAGTGTGACAAGAAAGAAAGCTTGTTAAAAGAAAGAGGTGTGTCCTCTTCAGTGTAGATAGTGAGAGCCATATTAGTCAGTTTACCTTGCTAAATCAAAATATCCTGATAGTGCATATGGCACTGAATTCAATTCCTAGTTGCATGGCATTTTACAATGCTCTGTAACTCCAGTTACATGGAAACTGAATAATGTTCATGCCTCTGTAGGCAATGTATGAACATACTGTATAAACATACATTTAGAAAAACATTCATAAATATAAATAAAAATTAATAAAATTTCAAAAAATTTATATACCAAGGCCTTTGATATTTATGAAGGAAAGTCCTATTAATTGAGAATTTTAACTTCTAGGATATGACCTCTGTACTGGCTCAGCTCTATGTTGAGGACGATCTCTTAGTAATAATGTAAAAGGATATCAGAACAGAGAGAGGGAGTGTGGCCAAAATTAGATTTATTTAACAATCTCTTTGAGAGAACTGCCATGGTGGAAAATTCTGAAAGCCTGGTGAAGTAAATTATTCTAAAACTCAAGTCATAGTTTGTTGACTGTGAAAATATCCACAGTGATGTGGGCATGCTAGTATTATTTATTTTATCTATAAAACATAAAGCATGAATAAAGAGACAAACTATGACACTGATGGAAAATAAATAAATGAAAAGTTAATCAGGCAAAACACAGAAAGCTGAAGTGTAGATATTTTATATAGGAAGAACTGATGGGATCAAGTGTGGTTGACAAATATGAAAAATGTATAAAAGAAGGCAGAGGAATAGGGTGGACCCGATAGTCTGGAATATCAAACATGTACAATGGTAGCTTATAGAGGATTCTCTGAGGTGAGGTTGGCAAGGCCACATATTATACTCTTTAAGCATTATTTTGATACATTTTAGATTTTCTGAAGTGCTGCTTTATCCAAAGTATAACATTAAAAATTTTTAAAAAGCAGAAACTACTTTTAATCCTCTTTGTGAACTCCCAACCCTTCATGGAATGTTATTCCACTCCTGGTATTGGGGTTACTCTTAAATGTTGGAACCAGAGAAAATATATCTTTAACAATTTATCCTTCCATATGCTGTTCTTAGTACCAGAAGTTAGTTGGAAGCTACTGCAGGGGTAGAAAAATAAACAACAAATATATACACTGTGCCAATTCTAAGTCCCAGAAATATACAGCAAGGTAGAGAAGGGCAGCTGTAGAAGTAAAGAACACATGTAAATAACCAAATGAAATATCAGGCAGACAAAACGTGGCCATGAAGTGAAAACTAATGTGTAAGAAAAAAAGAAAGCAAAGCAGACCAGCAGGCCAAAAAAAAAAAAAAACCCAAAAAACAAAACAAACAAACAAACAAACAAAAACGGGGACACACACACACACACACAGTGTGAGGGAAGAGAAAGTAAAGCTATGGAAGACATGCATTAATGCTAGCTGCTGCTAACATTGAACACTCACGCAAGGACTTTTACTGGCATTTCTACACTGAAAGTGTGTATTTGGTTTACTAACGAAAAGCTGTAGAAATTGTACTCAAGTATATCATTGACATTTCTGTGAGGTCATGTCCCCTCCAACCATGGCATTTTTTCAAAGTCTGTAATACTTGTTGATTGTCTCATAGCAACATCCACTTGATTTTTCTGATATTGTCAATGCAGAAATGAAAGTCTCAATTCTGAGTTGAATATGACTTCCGCTCATCATCTGTTTCTCTTAAAGACCCTACTTTGTCAAAGAGGACCTAAAATGAGGTCTTTGTGAAGGCCTTGTTTCAGTGTTACTATGTAGGAAAGTTTGTGGTAGAGACCAACAATATATTGTCACTTAATTAATTCACTAAATTTATTTATTAATTCTTTGAATTTTGTGAAAGTATTTCACACCACCCAGTCTGACCTTAAATTTCTTATGCATCTAAGGTTGGTTTAACTTGCTTTAACCTCAAACGACACTATTTTTATCATAATAAATAAAATTAAGACTAAATTTTTTGCCCGTATTTAAAATTGACTTTGGATAAGTACATTATCCACCCTCATATAATATGCATCCATATATTATATATATGGTAACATCAAAAGATATCAAATATATTGCCAATAAAATTTATTATTTTATTTTAAAAATCAGTTAATGACCTTTTATTTGAATCTAAAAGATCTTAAATATATGATTGTCCTTAGATTGATGGATGAGACAATAATCTATGAGAATATAAATATTTGAATCAGCTTTTATTCTTTTACTTAAGTTTATGCTATTTTTTAATGTAGGATGCTCTAAAGAATTAACACAGTTGAAAGCAATGCCTTCTGCTCTTTGTTCACTGTACATCACTCCTAAATGTTCTGCATAAGACAAATTTAAAGTCATACTCAACAAACTGGGTGTTCAACAGTCATTGTTGTGGAAAACAGTACCTCTCATGAGGTTTATACTTCCACTTTGTTTACATTATATAAAGTAGACATCTTGTGCAACTTTTATGTTTTAAAATAAAACAGCCTACTTAGCATATTCTTTTATATGAAATAATGTAGAGGTGATAAAAACTCCCTTATATGGCATTTCAATTAATTCATGAAGCAAACTTGGAAATAAACAATTATCTCTTCCCCTTTCTACCAGTGGAAGGTGAGAGAGATGGCTCTGGAGTCACTGATAGAACCAGTCCTGCCCCACACCAGCTGAAGCACACAGGAGAGTCACTGATAGAACCAGTCCTGCCCCACACCAGCTGAAGCACACAGGAGAGTAGGCCCTGAACCTAGTAGGCTTGATCATCATACTAGAGCTGATCCTGTTGTCAGAGGTGCAGGCAAGCCCTGGGGTCTGAAAGCAGGAGAGATGATCCTGCGATGTCTTATATGTGCCCTAAAGCAATCTAGAGAGAGAGCGCCCTGCAACCTGTCTGAGCAAAAGAGAAAAGCTAGCCCAGGTGATATGAATAAGGGTGACCTTGATATGAGGGCCTGACAGCAGAAGAACTGGCCTAGATCCTTGATGTAGGCTGCAGTGGCTGAGCTAGCCACAGCAGTGTTAGAGAACTCACTTAGATACTAGCAATGTGGGGTGGCTAGTGAGCTGACCAACCAACCAGCTACTACACATGCCCAGAACCAGGGTTATGAGTTGGTCCACACCAGTATCCACTGAATCTATGAAGTGTTGGAGCATGTAAAGGGAACAAATTTATAAGTCCAAAACAACAGAGATAGAGATAGAGATAGAGATAGATATAGATATAGATATAGATATAGATATAGATGATATAGATATAGATATAGATATAGATATAGATGATATAGATAGAGATAGAGATAGAGATATATAGATATAGATATAGATATAGATATAGATATAGATATAGATATAGATATAGATATAGATATAGATATAGATATAGATATAGATATAGATATAGATATAGATATAGATGATAGAGATAGAGATAGAGATAGAGATAGATATATATTTTGGCTAGAGTGGTGAGTCAACAGGTAAAGGTATTTGTTTCCCAAATTGAGACACTGACTTTGACCTGCTTAACCCATATAGTGTAGAGAGAAAATCAACTCACAATAGTTGTCCTTCACCTCCGTGCACATTCCTCTTCTAGTGTACGTAGACAAGCACAAGAATGTCATAGACACAGAATGTGAAAAACATCCTGATTTTACTGTTTCATAGTAAAATAAAGTATTTTTTGTTATAATTTTTACTGTATTTTTGATGCAATATTATTTTTTATTATTAAAGCAAAGAGATGTGACTAAGTTAAATGCCCATTGGATAGCAGCATCCACTTTGGAGTGATATGGTTTGACGTCCTTCCATATTTCTTCTAGGCAAGATGATAGTGTATAATGCAGTGCAAAGATGGTTTTGTGGGTCTCCAAAGAAGCTCCTTACTGTGTGTTTTCCTTCCTAAGGATTTTGGGACATACCTGGTTGATTTCTAGAGTTAGACACCTCATTCTACAGTTTGGAAACTGGATTATTATCCCTGACTCAGAACTGCTCTTTTCATAATTGTTTATAGTATATTATATTATAATGTTTGTTGTGTCTTTAAAGTACTTCCAAATAATTTTTTGCAAGGAATATTATTTTAAAATTTGTTTTTCAACAGTTAGACATGTGTATAGTAATTTCCATTTAATCTCACTCTCTACTCTCTTTTATTTCCTTCCTACCCATGAATCCTCTCTCCTCTACAAATTTCTTTGCCACATACATGCCTTTTTGCTCTGTGACCCATTGACATTAAGAACACTATCCATGTGACTTTGGGCTTTGAAACTATCCAATGGAGCATAGTGGGTGTACGATTATGTACTCAACTGAATATGTCTGTCTTTCCCCAGAATCCACTAATATTAAACAGTATAGTGGAGAGATGGACAGTATATATTTTTGGCTGAGTATAATTGGCTTTTGATGGGCTCTCTCTTACTCAGGCCTAGTGCACTTTATCTCATCTACTGTGAGATCACAATGGCATTGACTACATCATGACTTGAAGATAGCCTTTTGAGCCCCATTCTTATCTACTGCTTCTTCCACATTATCCTCTGAAAAAAAGAAAAGTGTCTTATTTAGGTTTAACAACTCAACTCACCCTAATATCAAAATCTAGAGCAGCATGGGTCATTTTGTTCCCTACTGTTTATTGCAAAAAGAAGCTGATTTTGGTTGTAAGTGAGATTAACATTTTTCTCTGAACAGAAAAATATATGTTTAGAATACAGTTTGACTCTATGTTAGTTTCCCTAAACAATCATAGTGAGCTACATCCTAAGGTGCATGCTCTCTTGAGAATTTAATTAGGTTTACAGGACCAGGCATGTATTTCTTCTTTGGAATACTGTTCAAATACTGAGAAGTTGGTTATCTTTATATCAGTCTCTATTAGGCCAGTAGTGATATCATACATAGCAGGCTGCATTATAGTTCTAAGGCTATAAAGGTGTGCTGCTAAACACATATATCTAAAGATCAATAGTTATGATCCATATATGAGAAAGAATACGTAGTATTTATCTTTTCAGATTTGGGTGACCTTACTCAGTATTTTTTCCTCTTCTATTGATTTATCTGCAAAATTCATATACTTATTGCCCTTTACACTTTAATAAAATTCCATTATATATGTTTATCACATTTTCATTACCCATTTATCTGTTAATGAACATATAAGATTATAGCCCCTAGTTATTGTGAACAGGGCAAAAATGAGTATAAGTATATAAGTAAATCTGAAGTAAGATATAAAAACCCTTTCGGTATATGCTCAAGAATGGTTTTGCTCATCATATGGCAGAATATTTTTAGTTTTTTGGGAAAACTCCACACTAATTTCCAAAGCGTCTGAATCATTCTATATTCCCATCACTGATATGAGAATGTCATTCTATATGTTATGAATAAAGGACAATTTTGGCTGTGGTGAACACCGTAGAGGTAGGCAGAGGAATTGGAACATAGGTATGAGAAAGAGGATGGAGTCAGAGACAGATCAGGCAAGAAGAAGAAACATGTGAGGAACATAGGTGAGCCACGGGCCACATGGCAGGCAGATTAACAAAAATGGGTTGAATTAAAGATATAGAAGCTAGCAAGCAATGTGCTTAAGCCACAGGTCAAACAGCATGAAGTTAATATGAGCATCTAAGTCATTTTGGGGGAGCCTAAGTAGCGGCTAGTGGCTAAGCAGTCTGAGGCAGCAGGACTGTGGGCCTGGATCTCTGGCCAGATGGGGCCAGAAACCTCATTGTAACACATCACCAATAAATAGGGGTTATCCTCACATTCTCCAGGTTCTGCTGTCATTTGCTGTCTGGATAATAACCATTCTGATTAAATCTAATTATTTAATATTTTATATTAAATAATTAATATAGAATATTAAAGTTATTTTAATTTTAATTTCTCTGCTTGCAAATTATATTGAACATTTCAAGTGTTTATTAGCTATTAATATTAATTAATAATTAAAGCTTTGAGAACTTTCTACGAAGTTCTAGTGGCCTCTTTAAATGAGTTCTGTATTTTCTTGGTGTTTAGTATTTTCTCCCCAATCCTTTGTATTTTTGAGATATTAATTTTCTGTTAGGTGTACAGCAGATAAAAATGTTCTCCCTTTCAGTAGATGACGTCTCCATTTGTTTGACAGTTTTCCTTGTTGTAGAGAAACACTATAGCTTCATTAAATCATATTTATAATTGATGGCCTCATTTCTTGTGAAGAGTCCTGTTTAGGGATTCCTGCTTATACCTGTTTCTTGTACTCTACCCCCTTCTCTTCCTTATAGCATTTTCAAAGTCCCAGGATTCAAGTTGTGCTCTTTGATGCATTTAGAGTAGGTTTTCCTGCAGACGAAGTTGAAGGCACTAGTCCAGTTCTACATATTGATTGTTTTCCTAACCCCTTTTGTTGAAGAGGTTGTCTTACGTGTATTTTTTTTTTAATGTTTTTCCTCAAATTAGGTAGTTGTATAGAATAAATATGTATTTGTAATTTTTATTCTATTTTCTTTACCTGTGTGTCTGTGCTATACCAGTGCCAAGCTGTTTTTGTTACTATTGGTCTATAGTATTTTGTATTGTTTAAGTATGTTTTGACTATGTAGGCTTTTGTGATTTCAAGTGCATTTGTGGATTTTTTTATTTTTTATAAAATAATTGTTATAGTTATTATTACTATTGCATTGAATATGTACATAACTTTTAAGTGGGTGGCCATTTAAAATATTAATTTTACATTTGCATTTGGCTAGAAAAATCTTTTCATTTCCTGTTGTTTTCTTCTCTTTCACTCTTTATTGCTTTAACGTTTTCACTGTATGTGTCATTGACTTCAGTAAGGGGCTTTTCCAAGATATTTTGTATTTACAATGAAATTTCATATCACTATTTCAATAGCTCTATAAGTTGCATAGTTTATAATTATCAATAAATCTTAGAAAATTTTGAGTGTTATGAAAATTGATGTTCGCAATTGAAAATTTTCAGGGATTTCAGAGAAACAAAGATTATGATGGTAGTTAAGCTCATGATACTTAGAAGTAAATCAGTGGTGGTATTTCTTTTACTTGTCAAAAATTGCAAAGAACTCTAAGGAAGCAAATGAGCAATGTCTAAATTAATTGAAAAGACATGTTAATCTTTCTCATTTCATTTATAAATATTAGTTGATAATGTCAAAGTCAGTAATTCAAAAAATTTAAATGTCTTTTCATCCATATTTATTCACTTTTTAAAGTAAAACTTTTTGCTTGGTGACTGTGCTTGCCTGAGTGCACTTGTTAGTCCTGATGAAACGAACTATTGTGATTTAATATTCCTGATAAATAAGCTTAAATCAAATGTGATAGTATCTTTTCAAAACATGCCACAATATGAGCAACATTTAAAATTATTTCTTCATCTTTGTGGACTAAAAATTTTTGATATACTTAATCTAAATATGATGAAATCATATCATCAATAAATGGATATCTTTACATTACAAATAAAAGAATTGAGGTTAATAGAAATCAAATGCAGTGGTTAATTCTTCAGACTTTAACATTCTAGTTTTTTTGATAAATGTAAGACATTCATGTTATATTTGATACTGAAAAAATACTTAATAAAAGCTAGAGGAGTCTTATGCTTTGAAGTCATATTACAAGATACAGAACCTATGGAATATATAGGTCCTCATTTCTCATAATGCTTGGCAAGTAAAAGTCATATTTTTATATTGTCATTATTATAATTATGTCATTTGTTGCTTTATAAAGGTCAATATATTGAAATTTGAATTAAGAGATAAATATGGGTGATTTTTTTAAAATGGTTATTGGCTTGTATTAAATTACGTCAAATAAAAACAATTATAAATAAAGCTAATACACTAAATTTAATATTTAATCTGAATTAATTTTAAAGAGAATAAACTATATATTCCACAAAGAGAGAGAGGAAAGGGAAAATTCACTACTTGTTTAAGCTAAGGTAATAACTCTGCAGTCTTCTAGAATGATATTCTTTCCATTGCAATCGCATATTTTCTCTCAAGTACACACACTTGTGTTCTATATATTACACTGATAATAATCTCCTTAAGGTCTCTTTTGATTTAAAAATCAATTTGCTTAGATTTGGGCCACATTTAACCAAATTTGTATCAAACCACCATTTTGAGTGGTTTTATTGCTTTTTTATAGCCCACTGCATGATAGTCAAAGGTAGTAACCCTGAACTAGAGCTAGAGCAAAAGACTTTCTTATTGCTCACATGGATCTCTTAACAGGAAACATCATCTTTCTCCATGTGCTTTCTTGGAACCCTACTCCCAGGAATTGAAACCTCACAAGGAGTCAGTGAACTCACAATAAATGGTAACATACTGGGAAATATAACTAGATCTCAGAGGCAATATTCAAGGATCTATAAAGGAAACATATGAGGATGAAATTCTAAGTGCTTGTACTTACCCACAGTGCGGGGCATTTGCAGGACTCATCAATCATAAGACTTAAAGATACAATCTTGAGAGCAAGTGTCAGTACAGATAGACCAAAAAGCCCGTGTATGTTCCTATAGTGTGGGCTATAGAAGGAAACTTTTATACCTATGAATCTCTTCAGATGGCTACTCCAGTTCTTTAAAGGACAATAGATTTCTTTCCAAACTGTAAAATTCATCTTCTCTCTATATTAGGTTGAAGGATTGAAAATACTAGCCTTTATTACAGATAAAGGTAGATACAGTTATATTGAATTTCTCATAACCATAAAAGTGTCAAATTACCCTGAGACAAACATGGCTGCTTTGAAATATGAGAATAAGTTATTCTGTCTCTTAAGAAAAAATGTGACTGGGTTGTTTATCTTCCTATACTAATAAGCAGGAGATATAAGAGAACATAATTACACAGCATAGATACACAAATTCTCTTCAAAGGATCTGAAGTTTGCCATGGATGAGTTTAGAAAATTGTGTTACTACTGAGCACTTGACAGAATTTGAGTTTCAGACTCTTTTGGAAGGCTAGTAAGTATTTTATGGTGAACAATAAAATGAGACGTCCAAAGTCTTTGTTATTTCACTATATATTACCTCAGTGATATCTGATGATATAAATATTGACCACATTGTTTCAACCTTATGAATGCGATATGGCTGTGTTTGAAAAGATTACAATTCTTAGTTTTCATCCTATGTTCAAAATTTGTTTGTCACAGAATGATGATCATTGTGACTTTCTTGGCTTCTGAGAAATTATAGTATGATAGTCCCCATTGAAATCTAACCACATGTTATTTATTACATGTGGGTTATTGCACTATGTTACTAGACCTGAGATTGTAAATGTGGGAAGGTCCTGCCAGGCGTTGGAAGAGCAACTTTCATAAAAGTCAACATGCTTTTGAAGAACTCATTTCATAGAAATGTTGCAAATACTATTAATTCAGAGAAATATCCTTGAAGATTCCCTGTTGTGGCTTGAGATAAATAGCACACATTTTAAACTTTATTTGAAATGAAGAAAAGAAAGAAAGTATTAAATACAGAGTGAGGATTAAGGGGTGTGTAGTTTAATAAAGGGGGCAGTAATAAAGTTTACTGCTGCACTGGGTAGTAGCAACCGAAAGAGAATATCAATTCAGTAGAGTTCACTTAGTGTGCCTTGACAGATTTAATATTTCAGGTCAATATTTTGGACCATAAGATCTAAGTATCCATCTAAAAGTTGTAAGGGAGTCAAAAGTTATATCAACTTTGGTGGTGATATTTCATTTCTTTTGAGCAGAGCAATTACAGGACTACAAAGATAAATTACCAAAAATTCTTATAATAAACCGTTCTCTTTTGGCCATTTTGTATGGACTCTTGATTTGTGTGATAAGGTATCTTTTCTCAGGAGTTCTCTAAAGGGATGCCAATAAGCACCATAGGAGGTGAAGGTAAAGTATTACAGCAAATGTCACCTTCTGGGTGTTGGGTGGATTATATTCCTTTGACCATAAAAAACGATATAGATGTCAGTAAAAGCAGACACATGTAACTTACCTTCCTTCCCAATAATACAGAAAAGATTAAAATTAGTTTTTGTTATGTGCCTTTTGAATCCAGATAAAGAAGTCTCCATACATCCAACTCTGTCATTTAAACAGAATCAGGATAAAATATAATTGGATTGAAGCAATGTCTTTCAAGTTCCAAGCAATATGTATAATATATTAAAAAACATAAAGTTTTTATTTACATATTGTTTTGGATTTATCAAGAGAAAAATGTGGAATTCAGAGTCTGAGTAGCTTCCTGCATGTTGCAATGCTGATTCAAATGTTAATGAGCATATTTGTAGCAACATTTAATTTTCAATAATCATACTAGAAAAACTCCACTAATTAGCCTAGTTTTCTGTGCAACATTCTTATAAAGTCATGAAAAGAAATATTATCTACATGTTAGAGTGTGGAAACTTCATAATTTATTTTTGTTTTGTGGGTGACATTATATTAGAATGAGGATTACAAAGAAGTCATGACTCATGATTTATAATGAAGATATAGTTTATATTAATGTGGTCCTCTGTGAATTAGTAGTTTATGTTAATTCTTATTGAGTTATGTCTTACATATTGTTTGCTCTCTATTAGGAAGCACATAGACAACACAATCTAAAAAATCAGGGGTCTAACAATGTGGTTAGAAAGAGAAAGTTCAGTCTAGTACATGACGGATTGGCACTTTGCTTCAACCCGGAGATTGACTGACCTATAGATTTTACTCAGAACATTAATGTGCAAGACTGCAGGCTGAGAAAAGCATTACGTTATCACGATGGATGGGCCAGGAGGACTTATTTCCTGGGTCCTACTTTCCTCAAGATAAATGTAGAAGCGGAGAGGAAAAGAACAATAGGCAGTGAACAGTCCCAGGAAACAGAATTTGTCAGACCTTAGCTGACAGAAAACGCACAAAAACATAAGAAATCCTTTCTCTTTCTATATGCCTGAAAATGTGTTTGGTATTAAATATATTTTAGTCTTTTATTAAATAGTAAATATTGTATCAATTGATTCGAACATGACTGTTTTCTCATTATTATCAGGCTATAATTTGGTCAATTCTCCTGTGATAATAAGTTAATAAAATTATTGCCTAGTATTGCTTGGGATAGAGAAATATTCCATGGACTCCAAATACTCCTCAAAAAATTCCACATTGAAACATTCTTTTTAACCATTTTGGTATGCATAGTATTAACATTGTTACAAGCATAGTAACTAAGATATTTAATTAAAATGTACAGAAAAATTATTTTCTATTTTTGACTCTTATAAGTCACCATATACAATAGAACATATGAATCATATATTAATTGTTTTTACATTTAATTTATTGGGAATGTGCCTGTGATTGTGTTTGTGTGCCTGTAAATGTGTGTGTGTGTATGTGTGTATGTTTGCATGGTTATACATGTATGAGTGTTCCTGTGTTATATTTGTCCATTTCTGTGCATGTTAGTTCCCAATACTATCAAGTATCAAAGATCTTCAAATGAAATGGTTTAAAATTCTTGAAATAAGTATTAACAAGTGTGTGGAATGCATAGGTATTGAGTTTGCCTCACACTCACAGATACGTAGTGGAGGGAAACGGCCATGCTATGAACTTGGTTGGACTTTTCTCTCTTGATTTGGTCAGCTGCATGTGACCAAGTTTCACAAATGATATTCTCCTTTTATCCAATGAATTAATTCAGGTTTTATATTTCCACATTGGAGAATCCAGTTTTCAACACACTGAGAACATGCTATGTATTTGGGTTCTGTCTCAGGAGTTGCTCTACTATCCTCTGTCACATTCTGTTGGATTTCAATACCCACCCAGATTCAAAGGTGAAAACAATCCTCACTTACTCATAGAACCAAGACATTTTCAATGTGGAAGTATCCATTTTGAAAGAACCAAGAAACTGACAATGTGGATATATCAACTTAGAGCAAATTTTGTAAATATTCAATCAGATTGATATTTTTGTGATCTATCCAGAATTGTCTTTATTTTAAAAGTGACAATGACATTTATGTCACAACCTATGTCCAAGATCCAAAAAGCACAAAGTGAAGGAGTATGTAGAAGACTAGGTAAGAACCGGAGAATGCAGAGGACCAAAAGGAAATGCTGTCTTTGAGATACGACATGCTTCTCACAAATAGTAACACAGAATTGTTACTACATGCACAATGAGTTTCCAAAATGAAAACCCAGTGGGACCAGTAGTAGAGATGGCATCAGTAAGCACAGAAAGGATGATAATAGAAATGGGGATTATGGTTACAGCACACTCTGTACCTGTATGTAAATACAATACCTGATAGTAACAGAAAGCAAGTCATCATATTTTAGTTATTCAAGTAAATGATTATATTTTATTTCCAGAAAGAAAAAATTTGTATAGTTTTGTTAAAAACAATTTCTGCAACAGTAAAGGTCTATCATTTTTTACAAACTTTGCAACATTTACAGGTTATTTTATTTTTCATTTTTTTAATGTTTTTAAACTGTATCTACATTGCTACTCCTCTAAAACTTTGAAATGTTACCTTCTTTGTAACAAGAGATTTCTGGCCCATACTAGTCCCACATTTGAGACCTGCTTGCCCCCTGCTGCTTAGGCTCCCCAAAATGACTCATACACTTATATTAATTACATGCTACTTGGCCTATGGCTTTGGCATATTGCTAGCTGGCTATTTCATTTGAAATCAACCCATCTCCATTAATCTGCCCTGCAACATGCCCCATGGCTTACATATTATTTCCTTACATCTTGAATCTTGATGGCTGGATCGAGTCTCTCTCTGACTCTGCCTTCCTTATTCTACGTATGCTCTGATTTTCCCGCCTACTGCTATGGTGTCCACCATAGACCAAAACAGTTCCTTTATTTCACAGTGTACAGAAAGACATTGCCACATCACTTCCTCTTTTCTGTCAAATCAAAAGAGAAGATTTCAATTTTAATATAGCAAAGTTACATATTCAAAGCAGCTATCAAGCAAGACTTACAGTTATAGTATCTAGTCTATTTGTATTTAACAAAATTAAAGAAAATATTCTATCATCTACTTTATCTTTGTGAGTCTAAAGTTTCATATCTAATATAGTCCTTAAAATAACTAAGAAAAACTATACCTATAACTATCTAAACCTCAACTATATCTAAGACCACAGAAGGATATATTTACCCAAGTAAACAGAAAGTGCAAGCAACTTCCAAAATCTAGAAATGACAGAGATGACGCCTATCTGGCCTGGATACTCACCCAAAGTTCCTTTGTAACATTGGGGTATCCATATGCAGTTTACAGACCAGAGTCTCTGGCGTACTGCTCTGCTCATTCTCACTCAGCCTCTTCTCCTTGTGTCCTGAAGGACCATCACAGCTTGGTCTCCCAAAGTTCAGAGGTCACTTTCCTATGGTTCCTGCATGTCCAGGTTATACAGAATACTGTCAAGCATTCAGTACAAAAAGAGTTTCTTGTCCAGTGGCTAGCTGTTGCCACAAAGAAAGTAAATTCCATAGGGAGTTTCTTCAAGTTTCTCTTGAAGTAGATTGGTACTGCCAGGAGCAGACCTGTCTCATTGTCCAGAAAAGTCTAAGTTCTTAAGATATTTGTAGGTCTTTGAAGAGTTTGAAGATTACCTATCTAATTGAAATACATCTTTATATGCCTAAAAAATCTAAATAACATGACTATAAGTTTGGTTATCGCAGATGACTATTAATCTTCATTTCTTAATTATACACAATTTTAAATGAGTTACATAAACATCATACCCTAAACATGAGTAGAAAAATACATACAGCAAAACAAGATTGACCTTAAATTTGTATCAATAAACCAAAATCCAAACCAATTAAAAATATTATGAGATTAACAGCTGATTTTTGGATTAGAGTAAATTCAATTCTTTTTTTTAATCACTACTATCCTACCCCCTTTACTTTTCTTAGAAAGAGATTGACTATGTTCTTGAACCACTTATAATAAAAACAAACATTTCTTAACATTATTTTGGGAATTTGAGTATAGCTTTCTATTACTACTTTCTTCTAACTAAGGGGTTGGGGGCTGGCAATATTTTGAGGGTCCTGATGCTGTTATTCTTAGACTGTAGCACTGAAACTGATGTGAGCATCTCTTCCCATCAGAGAATTTTCAGGTGGTCTTTCTCTATCAAACTTTATTTTCTTTAAAAAGGAATAAATCTACATGCTCTCATTTTCAGTCATAATAAAGAGAAAACCTCTTCTCCAAAGTAGCATATCTTTTGATTTAAATTTTAAAGTCAACTCATTTACAGAATATATAGGTTGTATTAATCCCGGAGCATTTGTAATCAAATGGTTTTTAACCACTTTTACTACTTCATTTTAAGTCAAAAAACTTAAAGACAAGCTAATAACATACAGTATCCAGACACTCTTTGTAATTTCCATCTTTAAATGACTTTTTTTTCTCTATTTCTTTTGTAAGGATTTTTATCTCTCCTTTTTATTTTATATTTTCTCTCTCAAGCATATTCTTTCTCTCTCTCTCTCTCTCTCTCTCTCTCTCTAAACCATTTAGAGGTTTTTTTTTTGAATCTATTGTATATCTCTTATCCTCTACTGTTTCTGACCACATCTTTGCTTGGGTAGGGTGGCTGACTCTACCCAACTCCATCTATTTCTTTCTGTTTCTGAGCACATCTTTAATCTGCCAAGGTATGGCTAAGGATTAGAGGCTTTCCTAGAATGAATGGAAGGCTCCAACCAGGTCTTAGTCTAGTTTCATAGAATTTAGCTTTGAAAATTACCACACTGGGAAATTTTAGGTTCCACATAATCACCAAGTAAAGCACTGTTGTCTGCTGCTCATGAACTCCATTTAAGAATTTGGCAGCAAAGCTTCTTAAAAGACTCACAAGTATTTTGTTGCTAACACTGAGTCAGGAAGTTTCTCTTAAAAAACAGTGCCTCTGCTTGCCTCCACAAACAGGGCTTTCCCAAGAAAATGTTCCTCATTTGCGTGTTTTCAGGGCTGACCATTTCATATTGATAACAAATTGGTATGCTCTCTCCTGATGAAGACTATTTCGTTAACTCTCAGCAATCCTTAGCTTTCTGCAATTCTTTGTGTAGGACTGAGTCCTCCTCAGCTTCCTACACCCCCCTGCAACATATTATTCTTGCTTGGCAGTGACATGGTTAGGATGTTGTGTATATAATTGCTAACATCACTAGGAGAATGAAATTCACAGCAAACAGCCTGTCTGGTTCTCTGGCTCTCACAATCTTGCTCCTCCTCTTCCATAATGTTCATCCAGCCTTAAGTGCATTAGTATTTGTAGTTGTACCTGTTGTTACTGAATTTCACAACTCTACCTTTTGATTGGTTGTGGTTTTCTATAATGAGGTCCATCTGTTACATGGGGAGATTTGCTTGATGAGGTGTGAGGACAACACCTATGGAAATAGGGAAAATATTAAGAATGCAGTTATTTTTTATATTTTTATAGGAATACTTCTGGTTTAGTACAGTGGTTGTTGTAGATTATCCCTCCAAGATACATGACTTCAGTAGCCCTGCCTACATGTGGCTATATCTCCAACAATAGGTGTGATTTCCGCCTTGGGAAAAAAAAAAATGGATCTTAAGAAAGGCCTAGTTTTGAAAGTGTCTGTCACTTTCAAATCATTTCACTGATGACTACATCTTCTTAAAACACTCAAGATCAAAACTCCAGTAGTCACCTTTGGCCACCAAACCTCATTTTTTTTCCAGCATGAATATTTTCAATTGATATATCACTCCTCTGTAATGCAGATTATTTAATAATTACCTCGAAGATGAAGAAACCAGGCTGCTTGAATTTGGATTTCATTTCCTTTTTTGTTGTTGAGAAATTATTTCTGAGTAGCATCATTTGTATTCAATAGTAATAACCTTATCCCACGCTACTTGCTCCTTTTTAAGGGTTTCATTTAATCTTTGGCTTTCAGCATTTCTGCTCTAATGTAGCAAAGTGAGAGTTTTTATTTCTTCCCAAGGAATTAGAAACAAATTCCTTCTACAGTTTGTCACACTTGAACATGTGCCTTGATTCCTTTTAAAATATTGACTCTGCTTCACATTCTTCTATCAAACAGAGAAGAAACTCATTTATGTTTTGTTTTTTTGCCATCTTTCTTAACTTTTAATTTCATGACTGTAAATTATTTTCTAAAGTGCGTGGCTTTAGCATTTTATCTGTTTCTGCCCCTCGGGTCAGGTTTTATTGTTTACTTTTATTGAATCTTGTAAGTCATGTCTCATCTTTCTTCATTCTTAGTGGTTTTGATTAAAAGCTGAGAATCATTTTGAAAGACTATAGAACTGATAGGGGGAGCGTTCTTGGTGGTGTTATTTGGTTGCTGTTTCCTTGAGAAGGATGAACATAAATTTAAGTTGGAATGTGTTGAGATTCAAAGGATGTTTTACTTATTTGTTCAGCCTTCATTAATATGGATCTGTAGATAGACCCACAGGTCCTGCTAACCCAGTGGCACTATGTACAAATTATCTCAGGTAGGTTTGCTTAACAAAATGAGTCTTTGGAGAAAAATCTTAATAATTTCCAAAGCCAATTAAATGCTTGTGGACAAAAGATGTGGAGAAGTCTTTATGTGATGGATTATCCAGTCTTACTTAGCATTTTGTTTTAGCTTAGAAATATTAATGGAGATATTTATGAAGATAAACAACAGCAACAAAAACCTCCAAAATACTTGTTACTGTCTGTAGATGTCTATTTTTAAACAAGTTTGTTTTGTTTGGTGCACTTTTAACCAATCAGTACTGTAATTGTTGGGGAGTCTTCTGTAGACAAGAAAACAGAAAACAGTTAATGTTTGAAGTAGAAAAAGCAACAAGCCCATAATATGAGAGAAATAATCCAAGAGAAAGGGTAGATTAAGGAAGGTACTGATAATATGCCTTTTGAAATGCAAAATACTCATTATCTCATTAGAATAGCCCAAGTCATTTGGTTATGGATGTCTTTACTCTTTCTTTGATGTTCCCTCCCTTAAGCACTGGAAATATCTTGGTGTTTGAAATATTTTTATAGGAGTACTCCATCACTTTAGTAATGGATTAATTTAGATTAATAAGTGCTATAGTACACCTTAATGCAAAGACATAAACATCTATTTATTTGATATTGATTCTCACTTTGCTGTGCCTAACGCTCATGTAAAACTAAAAACTAATTTAAAAATGTTAACATGAACCTATGTAAAAGTAGGTGTGTTCATAGTTATATTTATTTTAATAATATAGAAAATGTATGAAAGATGGTACTAAAAAATCACTAAAGCAAAGAATTTCATAATGCAAAAATGGGGTATTTGCAAATGGATTTTCTTATAGTCCTTCAATCACATTTTTCATAACACCTAATAAAGATTGATGTATATAGACTGAGCTCTCATATTGTTGTTTCATTGTAGATCATTGTACTTTTCTATTAAAAGGAAAATCTTTTAAATGTTTATTTTAAAATTAGTTTGTAAGCCTTTCAATCACACACACTCTTTCTGAAATAGGTATTTGAACTGAGTGCTCAGTTTACTATCTACCCGATTTGCATTGAACAATGAATACACAGCTTACTGATTTTGATATCCCCTAAAAAATTAATATGATGTTCAGTGTTGCAGATTAATTGTCCACAAATATGTTTACTTCATTATGTTGACAGACTGGTTTTTCCTGTAATTTATATTTGAGAAGCAAGAATCATCAATTGAAAAATATTGTACGTACATGAAATAGAGATATATTTTTCTGTGTATGTTTGTGTGTATGTTGAGTAGGTTTGTGTATGTGTGTATGTTATTTCACTTGTGTATATGTTTGTGTATATATGTCACATATATGTAGTTTATGCACATGAATGTGTCCTGCTTTATAACTTTCTGCCTTATTTCCTTGAGATGTAGTCTTTTCACTGAAACTGGAGCTAGACCATAAGAGCACAATTTCTTTTGTGTCACCTTTCAAACATCTTACCCTTTATTTAAAAGGTACAAAGCTACATAAGAAAGCTATATTTCTCTAGTCCACATTAACATTTTTACTTTTTTGTTTAACCATTGGGCATAATTCATTGTCTCTGACCCTTATTGCACTGTGACACAGTGCACAGCCACGACATACTTCTTGTGTGGGGTCTGAGGAATCTAGCTCAGATACTCATGCTCATGCAAAAGCACTCATTCCCTGAACCACCTCTACATGACTAGAGCCCCATTTTAAGGTAATATCATTTGCTTTTGAACCCAGGACTTTGTGCCTTCTAGATAAGTACTCTGTTAAAGAGCTGTATCCTCAGGCTTAAAAATGAGTCTCTAAAATTTTGTTTTCTTTATATTACAGATCTAAAGTTTCTTTCTTGAAGCAAAGTAAGTAAAGAACATAAATACACATATAATATCATATATATATATATATATATATATATATATATATTCTAAAATTACAAACTAAATTTGGAGTCCCATTGTCTTTATTATGTTCAAGCTCGGCTTCTTTTTCCTCTTTCATAACAAATAGCAGTACAGAAGTTGATGGCATGGCCATTCTTTGTCTCTTCCTTCTTTCTACAGCATAGATAGAGATGGAGGGATCATAAATATAAGAAATAATTTGGTCGCCAGCAATACGTAAGTCCCTACTAGATCCATTCCTTGTTTTCTCTTAAAATATACTTATAAAGGTACTTTATGACATGGTTACGTTCCATGTGGCTTACCAGGTTTCAAATAGGAAAGATAGACGCTGAGGGCCACAGGAGTTTGCTGTTGTCAGCATGGTGATAAGCTTGTGCTTTATCATCAGAAACTAAAGAATCCTTAAATGATACCAACTGCCAGGGTGATCATAATTTATTGGCCTCCACTGTCTCCACGCAAGTGTGTATGACTATGTTTCATAAGCTACACTTCTGTTTCACTGGAGTCTGCAATATAAAACCTTAGTGACCCCCTCCACTAGCTATTTTTCTAATATGAAAAGATTCAGAGAGAGTACATGTCAAGAACGTAGGGTAAACAAGTGCTTCTATAAGAACAAGAAAGTGCATACAACTACATTGCTCCACAAAAGCCTAGATGAATGATTATCCAGAAAAATAAAATGGCTTTGACAGGCCTGAAGCAAAACTATAAACTGGAGCCTTGTAATCATAACTTATCTTAGATTGCTACATAAAGGAGCTAAAAAGTCTTATCTGAAAATGCCTTTTAATTTGTTAAGTGTAATTTCAAAATGGAATACATTTGATATCGATATTAATTCATGAAATGTTTAAATGAAGTATATTTCCTATATTTTTAATTAAAGTTTTTAAACTCCATAAGATGAGAGGTAGCAACCGGATATCTTTTCTTATTTTGTGTTCTTTATCTACTCCCCAAACTTTTGTTCTGTGAGTCAAATCTTTTTGCCTGGTTTCCTGAAGCTGCATCTGCTAGTGAAGGAGATAACTTCTGAAATGAAACAATAAAAGAATCCAGGTAAAAAATATGATTATCATTTCCTGCAATTATATTATTGCCCCAGAGTATTTGTTCCTTACCAAACACCAATGATTAAGCCTAAAGTAATGACTTGTCTATTTCTTTTTAATCTATGCCAACCAGCACACTAATTAAACACCAAGATATGATCAGGTTTGCTGATCTAAGTGAGAGGAATGGGCTTAAGCACGAGTTAATTGCAGAGTAAACATGTATGTGTTATGTAAGAAATCAAACGCTCCTCTGACTCACTCTCTACACTTAATTACCTCAAGACACAGAAAAGCAGTTAGAAGCCTTAGGTCAGATTTCAGAAATGATAAATTGTAAGATGAAGGGTTGTGGGTAGGTGATGACTAGGAAAAAGTACCTTCTAAGCATTTCAGATCACATGCCTCAAACACTGGCCAGCAAAGGAAATCCAGCACGGGACTCCTCAACAATGCTTCTGTCTCCTCAATATCAGACCAAAAGTTCATTTGAGTTTCTATGGATTGTATGAAAGACTGTTACCAGTGTTTTGTGGGTCTTAAATAATGACAGGCTACAGATGTTTTTCAGGAGAATGTGAGCCCTGGAGAGATTCCTGTCAGGAAGAGACTCCAGTGTGCCTTATTGACAGTTCAGATAAGTACTTAGCTCTTAAAAGTAGGATTTCAACAATAGACTGTTGGTAGTACTAGGCATTCAAATACTAAACTCACGTCTTCCAGGAAATCTATTATTACACTACTGATATTTTTTTTACGTGCAGGGGAGTAGGGGTAATTCTTATATACAAGTGCGTTTGTGTGTGTGTGTGTGTGTGTGTGTGTGTGTGTGTGTGTGTGTGTGTGCGCACGCGCGCTCGTGAATGTGTGTGCTAGAGAGGAAAATAGTAACTATTTTTAATGTGGATCATTATTTTCAGAATAGCTTAGCAGATAGTTTTTTAGAAAACATATTTTGAAGAGACATAACAGAATAAAATATTTCATTTTTTTATTATCAAGACATCCATTAAAAAAGGTCACAAATAAACACCTGGAAAATGACTGTCTGATTGTCTAAATAAATAACAATCCATAGTAATCATTAGGGTTAATATTTCTAACTGTAATGACTACTTACTAAGTTCTTTCTCTGATCTTTTCTCTCCTCCTTCCTTTTGTTTCTTTTGCTTTGTTCACCTTTTCTCGCACATTTTTAGTTTTTATAATGTTTGTTTATGTATATATTTTAGTGTTATTTTATTTGATTTGTGCTCAGCGTATTTACTGCAACACTACATTAAGTTGAAAATTTAACAAATTATATAACTTATCAATGTAGAGATTTCTCCAAATGATACAAGTAGATCCACCATATGATTGAACAATGCTACTCCTGTCATATTCTCCAAAATATTCTCTGTTTTACTACAGACACGCTTGCTCATCCTTGTTCATTGCTACTACATGCACAAAGCCAGGAAATGAAAACAATCAAGTTGTCTATCAACTGACAAATGGATAATAAAAAATTGGTACAATTACCCGATGGAACATTCAGCTATAAAGAACAATTATAACATTAACAAATGAATGAATGGAGCTGGAAATAAGTCAGTCTGAATGAGAAATCTCACTCCCAGAAAGAATGCTGCATGTTCTCTTTTACATGTGGTTCATAGCTTTCAATCTTTAGATGTGTATGGTTCTGATTTTAAATATACTTGTAGAAAGTTTTGTACTTTAGTACTGTATTTACACATTTTCACCCCTCATCTTCCCTTTCCAACTCTTCTGTGTCTTACCACTCCATCTCAAGTTTATGACCTCTTCTTTTTGACTTATTATTGTTATTATTATTATTATTATTATTATTATTATTATACACACACTCACACTATAGAGTCTATTTAGGACACCATATACATATATTGCTATGGCCTGATCTCTTGGGACTTCATACTATATAGATTATTATGCTTAAATTGGGTATATATAAAGTCGTGAAATAAGCAAGGGTCCATGAGGAGTGATATGAAGGAAAAATAACGGAAGAGGAAGAGTTCGAGGTAATGGAGGGAAAATATGAAAGAAAACCAACACTAAAGAGTCTTGAAAACTGTTGTATGAAAGTTGCTATTGTGGAAGCTTTTTAAGATGCAGATACCTTTTTAAACATATTTAAATGTAGTTACCTTGTAATGGGGTACCTAGCCTTCCCCAGATACCATATGCTACTAAAGGGGAAATTCAGGACAAAGTATGAGTTAGCACTTCTGAGTTCAACAGTAGAGTCTCAAGACCCCCAAACCCAAGAAACATTATAGGCTGTTGTCACTGCTGTTGGTTACTCTGAAGAACTTGATTATAAATCTCAACCACTGAAGATGATCTGAGTTACAGGACACAGAGAAGTCAAACTAGTACACATTTAGAAACTATATACCCACTGATTACCTTTCAAAGTGCTAGAAGGGACTATATATGTTACTACAGAAGAAAAGTCATAAACAGTATTAAGCAACTGTTAACAACCCTGAGAGGTATAATAACAATAACGTGATATGAAAAAAAATACTGAAGTTAAAGAGTAGCAACTTCTTTCTGAAGAGACTTAAGACTGACTATAAAAGATGAAATTCATATCTAGTGTAATTAACTGGCCTAGAAACTCATGGTTGGTTAAATCATGCATCATAGGGGACAATCTAGTATGATTATGCTCTTATATGAACACATAATAAGCTGACTCCTAAGTTCTTTTATTTATCCTCAAGATTAGTGAATATCTCAACTCTAAACATGCAGAAAATTAGGCTATGAAATGTTCAGCTCTGAATGGGACATCTATATCATAATTCTATTCTCAGAGATTCAGGAATGATGTAAAAAGAGGATAGAAATATTGTGAGAGCCAGAGAAAGTTAATGTATATAAAGTATTTGCTGAACATTACAGAACAGTTGCACATATAATTCACAGTGATTTGTTTTGTATGTACAAGACATGCACAAGATTACGTCAGGTGAAGCCCAAGAATGGATAGGGAAACAGATCATCAAGTCCTACTCTTGGCCGATGTATTATTAGTAATTGATAGATGATGAGGGAGGTAGAATCAGTCTTTATTTTTTTTTTCTCAGCAATGTGGGTTTTGAGAGGCTATCTTTGC
The DNA here is from genome assembly GCA_033318265.1 of Phyllotis vaccarum. Classification (NCBI taxonomy): domain Eukaryota; kingdom Metazoa; phylum Chordata; class Mammalia; order Rodentia; family Cricetidae; genus Phyllotis; species Phyllotis vaccarum. The sequence continues at coordinate 61,830,745 of JARWLC010000012.1, forward strand.
TTTAATGTGCCTAAATGGGCTCAGTGACTATTTTAAGAAAGGGAGGGGGAGAGCAAGAGAGGGAGAGAGAGAGATTATATTATAAAAGATAAGACATGAAGGATAGGAATGAATTGGTAGAGAGAACTGGAGGCTGATTTGATACAAACACATAAATATGCACATGCATGCACATACATGCATATATATGCCTATAAAAATGTATGTATGTATGTATATTATATTATATTATATTATATATATTATATTTTATATATATATAAGCTTATAAATTTTGAAAAAAAAGTCAAGATTTGAGCAAGAAAAAACTGTATATTTATTGCTGGCACAGTGATTACTTCATAGTGTATTCTGTTGACAACATGATTAAATCCTGGGACTTGTTACCTGTCTTATCAGAGGGGATCTCTTATTTCTTTCTTCTTTGTAAAGACCTACAATCCTAGCCAAGTGAGGGCCTGACAAGGACTCACAAGGTCCTGCCTCTCACTGAATATTTGTTAATGATTCTGGAAAAGAAGTCTTCATTTTCTTCAGTGATACATTGTCCATGTTCCAGAAAATCACCTGATTTATGCTCACAGAAGCAGTCTTATTCATAGGAAGTACAAAAAGACACAAAACAGAGGGAAGATTATGAGGAAGTAGAGTTCAAGTGGAAATGATTGGGGGTTAAAAAGTAACAGAAATAAACATGCTGTAGATTAAAAATATGAATGCACAAAATTGTGAAAATTTTAGTTAATAATTTTAAATAAAATCAGAAAAGGTTTCATTAATAAAGAAATGATAATGTTCAGAAACTAGTCATGTTGAAGTTTTTTTTTCCCCAATGACTTCAGTGATAACTAAAGAAGCAAAAATATCTAGGTGAAATTTTATTTTCTTCAGAGTAATTGCTGTACAGCAGTCAAGGTTTAGTGAGAGAAGCAGAACTAATAGGAGACTTATAGATGACAAGAGATGGAAAGAGGCAGTTACAGTCTCTTCAAGGCTAACTCCACCTGTAAAGGCACAAGCATTAGTTCCTCAGGGGGGGGGGGAATGTTTTCAAGAAAAATACAATAGGAAGAGAGGCTTGGAGCTGCAGAGCATCAAGCAGGAATCCAAATAGCCCCAGGCAGAAACCAGGGTACACCATCTTGAAAGCATGCCAATCTTGTTGCTCCATAGAGCTGAACATGGGTGCTTAAAATCTATGAACCAGAGACAATAAGGAAAGATATTATGAAGAAATTAATTTTGAGTTTAGATGATGCTTTAAGCCAATGAGGTGAATAAGAAGAAATATCAAAGACTTTATTCTACAATACAGCTTCCTATTTCTTCACTTCCCATTGCCCTAGCAATTTTATTATACTTTAGCCAGTGGATTATATTCTGAAATTGTGTTCTCTTTCTCTGGAATTTAGTTTTATATGCAAATGTTTAGCTTCTTTAATATGTTGCATTTATATAGAGATATATGCATCATTTTCTTCCTTTAGTCTCCCAAAATAAGATAATGTAAGTCAGTTAATTACACTAGCACATTTGTGTCTTGTTTTTATTAGCCAGAATGAAAATGTTAATAGAGCCCTTGATAGTCCCACTCATTTCATTAAATATGTAATGCACATTTATAAACATAAATATCTAACATAATGTGCTGAATATTTATGCAGTGCTTTGCTGCCAAAGTCCATACGTATTTATCTAAGGATTTTGAGATAATTTTCAGAATTGATGGAGTTATTGCTAATAAGGTGGGACTTTGGTTTTTTGCATTGCCAACACTTCATCTATGAGTAGCTTCTAACTACTAAGCATGACGGATTAACTTTCAGATGAATTTTAAATAAAAATGAGTGCCAATAATTCTTAGGCTATATAGTGACATGCAATGCTAATATGATATTAACTTTATTTCTAAGTGTAGTTTTAAAATTGTTAACAGAAATCTAAGAGTGCTTCCACTCTCTTGTTTTGAGGAGACTTGCTCCAGGCTCAACACAAACATAAGATAAAAAAACGCAACAAAAACAAATAAACAAACAACAAAAATCTAGCTGTGATTATACTATGATGTTTTTATCAGCAAACACAAACATTGAAATAGAACCCTAATCTTTAGCTACACAGAATATCTGCTGTTTCCTGTCTGTGTTTCTAGTCCGCCTGCTATAGAAGCTATTCTCACATGGATAAGAACTACTTTTTAAAAATGTGTAGGGTGCAGAGTCACTCCACTATACCATCAGATAGATAGAAATGATAAAGGAATATGAATGAGTTAAAGAGAAATATTTTAGTAGTTTGACAAGGATTCGACGGAAATTAGTGAGCTAACGGGAGGAAGTGAGTGATTAGCCCATGCTACAGTATTCAGCTTAGCAAAGTTGAACTTTTCAAGCCATACACAAAACCCTTTAGATACTTCTTTGTGATGTTAATACAAAGATTGGTAAGACATTGGAGAGATAAAATGGCAAAGACAAGAAGGGCAGCTACAATAGTTATGAAATCTTGAGAGGCATAAATAGGATATTACTAACTCTAGAGCAAAGAAAATCTCATCCAGTTCCACTAGGGCCATAACTGTTAGTGTTACATTTGTACTGACAACTGAGCAGAATACAACAGACATTAACAAAGTCTGATATTTATTCAAAAGCCTTACACAGAGACAAGCACCTAAGGAACAGTCATTAATCATGTATTGGTTTCAGGTAAATTTTAAAAAGCAATGTTTAAATAAGAAATGAAGACAATTTTCTGCTTTTTATGAATCTACAAGTTAGTGATAGCACATGTAAGCCTCTAATTATAAGGCTAATCTATTGTCATCTATTAAGCTCAACAATACATTCATAGATATTCTCACTATTGTTTATAGAAACTTGTATATTTCTCTCTCACACATACAAACTTACTCACTCTATATGCTATTTTACATGTGTAATTGATAACATAAACTAATATTGAAAGTATGAATTTTTCTGTAACAGAGTCAAAATACTTAAAAATCCTCCCTAACCCTTATTTATGAACAAACTTTAACTAAAAAAATAATAATAAAATAAAAAGATGTTGCTTCTAAGATGGTCTGTTCTCAGTTGCACTTTTTATGCTCATTGCTACTGTACAGGAAATTATACACAGTGCCACCTTTAATAAGTTTGCATTTTAATTATCCTTTGTTCTCAAAAATGGGTATGCTTGAACTAACAAACGGTACTGGCTGTGTGAACTCAGACAACTGTTAAGATGTATCCTGCTATTTAATCTCTAAAGTATCTGGGTGGAGATAACTATTATACTGTTCCCTCATGCCTAGACTTCAAAGTCTCATTAATCCCACATTAATCTTACTGACCACAAGTAATTTTCTGAAGATTCCCATGGCACCCTGCTCCCAAGGTCAAGCTTAGATGGCTTCCAGGGTTGTGCTTCCAGCTATTGCACATAAACTTCTACCCTCTCTGACAATCATTGTATCGCATTCTCATCATTTTAATGTTTTATAGGACAGTTATCACAATCTAAAAGAAATATTGTTTTGTTCTTTTTATCAGTTGATTCTGCTAGTTGGCCCCTTGTTCAATGTATGTGTGTAATTTGTGTGCTTTACTTGATACAACAGTGCCAGCTTCTCGGCTAATAGCCTGGTAAACACAAGATATTCCTGTAAATACTTATTTGAAGGGAAGCACATTTAAAGAAAACATCCAGCATTATAGTTAACATGACAACATTCACTAAATCTTATTGTCCTAAGTTTCAATTCTATTCGTTTTCTAATTCCAGACTAGCTTCCTTAAAAGGTCTCTTTTTACAGCCCTACTTTATTCAGAAAAAAAAAAAAAAAGATAATAATCAGATCAAAGACAGGCTTTGTCTACAAATGGCTTTCCGATCTAGACCTAAAGTCTTGTTCTTATTTCATTTGGGGTTTGTTCCCTAAATGTATGCTTGCGACCAACTTAATGTCTGTACTGATTAATCCTCCTGCCTGCTTCCCATAATACACTATATAACACTGCAGATTCAGCTCAATTTAGAACACTGGAAAATTCTTTTGAATTAATCTACAGATTTTTCTACTCTCAATAAAAAGATAGGCATGTGTCCTGAAATTAATTGATAGAGAAGATTAGAGTCACTAGCCTTAAGCTTGAAAAATCTGAAGATATTATCAAACCAAGAAACCAAATGTTAGCAAGTCTATCTGATCTATTTGCTCTCATGGCTATGTGTGTCCATTCAGTCTGGACCTCCCTAGACTTTTCTCCAGTACATTTCTATCTATTCTGTAGTAAAATAATTATTTTTTTCAGCTATTTTTTGACAATGTATTTCTCTTCAAACACCCCATAGGAAATTGTCTTCTTTTGTATATTGAGTTAGTTCTTGTACAAAAAGGCCAATAATTTGAGGTTAATTGAATGAATTCCATGTCACACTGAAGAATGCCAGTTCAATTTTATGACCTGTCTTTACAAGGCAGGTACTGATCCCATTAACAAAATTGTTCATTGGCAATTAGCACCATTAAGATAAATTAAATTAATGAATCAGATGTCCCTTTTTTTTTTCCGTTTGAAAGCTGACTTTAATGATTAGAAATTTTGCCAAGTTAACAACATTTACCAGATTTACTCTTCTGTTTTTATCTATAAAATTTATGTAAAATAAAAGATTATATAAGATAACATGGAATTTATTTCTATTCTTAAATTAAAGTTAAACCTTTTATAAATTTATTTTAAGAAATACATTTTCAGTGGCAATCCACACATATTATTATGAGAGAATAGTTGATCTTTGATCAATGACTGTTGTTATTAAATTGACATGAAATATATGTTTTAACAATTTTTATATTGATTTTACCCTGTGCCAAATAGTAAGAAGATAGTATTTATCTGGAGGTTTGTGCAAGAATAGAAGACAAAATTTATCTCGGATCATTAATGACATTAAGAGCTTCTCCATGCTAAAATTTGTTAACATACTTAGGAGATCCATCTCCCACTGCAGTTCTCAAGCATGCCATGTTGAAAACTCCCTTTCCATGTTAAACAGTTTCCCTAGTATTTTGGTTATTTTTGTCAGTTTGAGGAAATCCAAAATTGCCCAATAGTTAGTTAATTACTTAAAACCCAAGGCGATCAACCAAGAACATAGGTTTATGCCTCTGGACAGGTTTTTCTCCCAAATTTAGTTTGACTCTAAGCATCAATTACTTTTGAGAAAGACGGGAAAGGATGTGTTCTTTTTCACTGTGGCTTTCCTTTGTTTCTACACAAACTCATCAGGTCTCCAGAAGGTTTGGAGGTGAGGAAATAGGGCAAACCTCTGCTTTTGTGCCTCTCCATTTTTGTACCTTTCTTAGACCATACCCTGTTGCGCCAAGAATACAACTATTAGCCTTCCACAAATCACACTCTGTCATCCTCACTCAAGCCTGGAGAGGCTTGATTTATTCTTCTTATGTTTGGTAGTACAGATCTTAGTCAACTTCTTGAACAATTTTCTCACACAACAATGTACTCAGGCTCATTTCATAGCAGTTACTTTCATAGGAAGATGTAAAATATGTTTCCTGTTTTATTATAAGGGTTCAGATAGTTGCAGATATTGGACTTGGCCACATTTTTTATCACTCTATAAGAACAGAAATTGAGATGACTTCATTTAAAAGTTTGATGCAACACAGTAGGGAAATCTAAATCCTGGGGGGTTTTCGTATACTTGCTGGGAGGTGTAAGTATAATATGCCTCTGCTATGTCTTTCAAAGTTATCATGATGCTTACAGTTACTTTCCCTGATACCATTGTGATATATGTCTGTCATTTTAATGCCGTTCTTTTACACATATTATATTTCTGTGTGATTGTCTTAGTTTTAGTATTTATTTCCTATTTTAAAATATGAATACAAGGTCCCAAAACATTTGATCATAACTTTAATTCTTCTGAAAAAGTTTTCATCTGTTTTAAGTGCTTTTGTTCTGCCAAAAATTAAGAAACTTATATTTCTGACTTGGACTATTTTCAAGGCTGTCTCCTATTAGAATGACATTTAAGCTATTTCCAAAAATATTCTCTCAACAACTCCTTACTCATGTACTTTTTTAATTAATTAAATTAAATTGATTATTATTTAACAAATGTTTATTAATGTAAACATTTGTTTAATGTTAAAAGTCATAATCAACAGCTTAATAGATGTATGCAATGCATGTTGATTATTTTCATCTCCTACCATCTGATATTTCCCATATATACCCGACAACCACCTTACCTCCTTAAATGTCCCTTTCTTTTTTTCTTTTTGGTTTTTCTGATCTCACTCCTGTCTTCACCTGCTCCCAGTTCACCTATAATATCTATTCTCTTTTCCCTTCTTAGGGATATCTATGTGTTTCCTCTAAAGCCTTCCTCTTTCTCCAACCTCTGCAGGTTTATGGCTTGTAGTTTGATTATCATTTACTTAACGGCTAGTATCCCCTTTGAGTGAATATATACCATGTTCGTCTTTCTGACTCTGTGTTAGCTCATTCAGAATGGATTTTCTTCTTCTATCCATTTTCTTGCAAATTTTGTGATTTTTTTTAACAGCTTATTAGTACTACTCTGTATAAGTGTACCCCATTTTCTTTATTCATTCTTCTGTTGAGGGACATCTAGGTTGTTGCCACAGTGAACATAGTTAGTTGATCAAGTATCATCTTGGGAGAATGGACTGTCCTCTGTGTAACTGTGTCTTGAGGTAGAAGGATTATTTTCTAATTATTTGAGGAACTTTCATATTGATTTCCGTAGTAGTCAAATAAGCTTGCACCCCCACAGACAGTGGAGGAGTGTTCTTGCTCCTCATCCCTGCCATCATGAGCTGCCACTTTTGATACTGAACTTAGCCATTTTGACAACAGTAAAATGGAATCTCAAAGTATTTTTAATTTGCATTTCCCTGATGGCTAAGTATGCTGAACATTTCATTAAGTGTTTCTCAGCCATTTGAGAAATCTATATTTAGATATTTTACCCCACTTTTTAAATTGTATTATATTTTTGATATATAGTTTCTTGAGTTCTTTATATATTTTATATATTAGTCTTCTATCAGATATGAAGTTGGTAAAAATCTTCCAATTCTGGTAGGCTGGCACTTTGTCTTATTGGTGACGCCCTTTACCTTACAGAAGCTTTTCAGCTTTATAAGATCTTGTTCACTACTTTTTTTTTTTATCTTAGTGCTTGAACTATTAGTATTCCATTTAGCAATTCTTTACCTATGCATTAAAGATTATTCACCACTCTCTCTTCTTTCAGGTTCAGTTTACGTGGTTTTATGTCTTTGATTTATTCGGACTTGAATTTTGTGCAAGTGGTGAATATGAATACATTTGCATTAGTCTACATGCAGACCAGCACCATTTTTTGAAGATTCTGTCTGTTTTTTTTCAGTTTGTATTTCTGGCTTCTTTATAAAAATCAGGTGTCCATATGGACTCAGGTTTAAGTATGGGTCTAATATTCAATTCTGTTGATCAGCCTGTCTGTTTTGGTGTCAATATCACATGTATTCCTATTACTGTCCCTCTGTTGTAGTACAATTTGAAATCAGGTGATACCTCCACCAGTCATTTTATTGTTTAGGATTGTTGTGGCTCTCCTGAGTTTTTGTTTTACCATGTGAAGTTGAGAATTGTCCTTTCAAGGCATGTAAAGAATTATGTTGCAATTTTGATGTGAGTTGCATTGAATCTTTAGGTTGTCCTATATACTATGTTAATTCTACTGATGAATGAGTGTAGGAGATTTTTATTCCCATCTTCTTAATTCTTCTTCAATTTATTTCTCTAAAAACTTCAAGTAAGTACTATATAAGTCTTATGTTTGCTTGGTTAGAGTTACCTCAAGATATGCTGTGGTTCTTTAGCTTAGGCTTTAATTGGAAATATAATAATGACAGTCAATATAGCTATGACTCTTTTGATGGCTCTATAGCTCATCCAACCTATTTTTCCCTCCTGGCTTGCCTCTTCCCAGCGTATATGTTTAATCTTACTGCATCCTATTTTGTTGAGTTCAGTTAATACACTAGGAAGCCAGCTCTTTTCTGAAGGGAAACAGTGGAGGAGGAATGGATCCGGTGGAGAAGGGAAGTAGGAAGTTGTGAGGATAGGAGGGAGGTGGAAGGAGGGAAACGGAGGGTGCTATAGTTGTTTGAGAGAAGAATAGACAAACACAAACATAAAAACAAAATCTACTATCTTTGAGGCTCCCCATCCTCCCAAAATTGAGTTACCAGAGGGATAGGAAGCAGAAACAGACTATTGCCAGGACTTTGCGAGGTTAGGGATGAGGAAACTGTCTTAGCATGTGGTTAATCAGACACTAACAAATTTCATTTAAAAGGGTTAAGCTGGAATACGTTTTAGCTCATTCAAGCATTCACTGCCTTTCCCTTGGTATAGCCAAAACCACTACTGTTAAATTAAACTGCTCCAAAGAAAAGAGGGTTCCAGGAAGGGTTCCTGCATTTGAAATTTTAGTTTTTAGTTCCTTTGGGTTTAATCTTTGGGGTAGATGCCAATAACTGGTGGGTCTAAAATGTCTACATTAAGATACTTAGGTTTGATTTTAATTTTTATGTCTTATGCCCCCCATGACTGTATAACATATATTCTGTTATCAGAGTATAAAATAATCTATTTTCTAGAATACATGATACTATTCAGAAATGGTATTTATTATCTGAATTTATAAAAGTCAGTTTTGCCTACTAATGATTTTATGGTCAATATACCCTGAATTTCTTTCCATATTTGCCCTATAAATTTTTATGACATTTTATATGGTGAAGAGAGATTTATAGTGCTTATTTACTTTTCAGTTTTTTATTATGTTTTTATTATTGATAATCTCCCCCCCCCCCCAAGTCAACCTAAGAGTCACTGTCATTCCTGACCAATTTTGTAGACATTTAGTCACAAATAATCACACAATGGATTATATTAATTATAAACCATTTGGTCCATGGCTCAGGCTTATTAATCACTAACTCTTGCTTTTAAACTAATCCATGATTCTTATCCTAGTTTAGCCAAGGGACTTGATATGTTTTTCTCAGTAGCATTCTCTTTTTATTTCCTCTGCATCTGACTGGCATCTGCTCTGCTCTTCCTTGAATACTTCTTGACTGGTCACCCTACCTTTGCTTTCTGTCTGCCTAGGGTACACATTGCCAAAGGAACAGCAACACCCGCTTCTCATACGCTTCATTCAAGTGTTTTGTAGCAGGGCCTCTTAAAAGAGCCTCATCATTTTTGCTGCTATTGCTGAGTCAGTAAGCCTCTCTTCAAAGAGCCATGCCTCTGCTCCCTGTCAGGAAATAGAGCACACTTGAGAAAATGCTCTTACCAAGATCCATCCTTGACATTGTTTCCTTTTTCTGTATGAACAGAAATATTAAATTCTTCGTATGCAGCTCATGCTTGTACCAAGGCTTCTGTGAGACTTAGGAAACCTGTCATTTTGCAGCTCAAGTTGGCACACCACTCTGTAATTTGGCCTATTTGAGAGATACAACTAGGAAATTGTTGGGCTCCATTTTTGTGTTCTCCAACCCTTTTTTCAGGCTATGTGATTGTATGTGAACCATGATGGAGCACCATTTATAGTCAGAAGTTTCTCTTTCCTGCCTACCCAGTCCTATAATTTCTTATAAAATAATTAACTGAGAGGCTAAATATTATAACTGCTAGGCTAGTAGTTCAGGCTTATTACTGTCTATTTTTAAATTTAAATTATTTTTATCTATATTTAGTCACATCGCTTGGTACCTTTTTTTTCAGTGCATCATTCTCTATCATCTTACTTCCTTCGTGTCTGGCTAACTAACCTATGTACTTCTCTTCCTCTTTCCAGAATTTTCCATGTCTTGTCATCCAACTATACTTCCTGCCTGCCTAGTTTCTGGTCAATCAGTTATTGATTAAACTAATATTTACAGTGACAAATATTTACAGTGTTCCAGAGTATAGTTCCACAGCACATGTTCACATGTACATGTACAAAATAATAACCCATAATCTGAATTACAATATTATAATACAATAAGGTAATATATATATGAAATAAAATAAATTTAAGGGTATGTGCTAAGAATAAGGAGTAAAGTAATTCTAAAACATAAAAACAAACAATGTTTTAATATGTTTACTATGAACCAGTGAGAAGTACAATGGACTGAATAAAAATATACTAGGAAATGAATGGGTAGAGTATTAAAAGAAGAAATAAAGTTTCTAGTAAAGAGCCAACACAAAAATATGCAGCACAAATATAAAATATTCTGAAAAATTAAAAAATTGAATGCAAATACTCTGAAACTAGTTTTTAATATGAAAACAAACATTTTGAAAAATAAAAAATAAAAGAATTAATTTAAAAGGAACTAGTTCTTTAAGTAAAATAGCCTCTCCAGTTATGGTAGTGCACATCAATAGTAAATAGTAAATTCTGGGCTTAAAGATAAAAAACACCTGTCAGCTCTTGTAAGATTTCTATTTAATTGTTGCTCATATAATATACTGTGATCATAACTTTCCTCTGCACCACCTCCTTCTATGTCCTCCCACTTATCTAACAATGCAAATTTCTGTTCTCTCTCCTTTCTGCCCTTCAGCTCATTCTCTCTTAAAAAATAAACCTAAAAAACACAAACCACAAAATGGAAATAAAAAAAGCAAAAGACCAATTAGAGAAAAAACTCCATAGAAAACAAAAAGTCTAGATGGGTGCATGTATGTAGGCACACACAAACATGTGTGTGTGTGTGTGTGTGTGTGTGTGTGTGTGTGTGTGTGTGTGTTGGAGAGAGAGAGAGAGAGAGAGAGAGAGAGAGAGAGAGAGAGAGAGAGAGAGAGAGAGAAGAAAAAAGAAAAGAAACAGACAAAAGCATCATTCATGATTTGCTTTGTACTAACTAAGTATTTTTAAGAATAAGGACTGACACTTCGTGTGGTTCAGATATTGATGCTCCATTGTACAATACTGATGCAAGAGTGTATTGGTTGCCAATATCTTCTGGGTTGGGGTAGAACCTGGTGTCAACTTTTACCTTACAGTGCCGGGATAACTTCTGATTTGAACACATGCACGTCTTGTGCATGCTGCCATAGTCTATGTGATTTCATATGTATATCAGTCCAGTTGTGTTTGGAAAACACTGTTTCCTTAGAGTCATCTATCACCTCTGTCTCCTCTTTCTATTTCCTTTGCCGCACAGGTCTTTAATCAGGGGGATTGGGTTGATAAAGACATCCTACATCAGATTTAGTCTTTAAAAGTCTGTTACTTTGCCTACTTATAATTATTGGCCTCTGGTAATTTGTATCTACTTCAAAAGGAAGCTTCTCTGAGTAGGGGTGAAATAAAGCATTGACCAATAGGTCTAAACATGTGTATTAAGAATGATCTTATTGATACTTTCTTTTGGCAGAATGATAGTATTAACTTTTCCCCTATGCTTATGCACTATAAAATCATATTGCTTTTCTTCCTGAGACTTTGATTCTAATAGTTTGAACGCATTTGCAGCTCAATGGAATTTACTTGGAGTCTTTTGATTCCAGGTCTTTAGACTAAGCAGGAAATGTAGACAATTGTTTCTTTGGACATTTGGCTTACAAATGGCAGATTATGGTACTGCTCAGTCATCATAGTAATATTGAGTCAGTATCTCTTACTAAATCTCATTCTTGACATATACATATACTATATTGACTCTATTTTTCAGGAGACTAATACACTTCACTTAAAATTAAGCTCACTGGAGTATTTACTATACCTACTGACATGCCGCCAAGAACTTATGGCAAAATCTATAGATATAATAGCCCATTTCTTGAAAATGATAAAGAAATGGAAATATGTATATACGTAAATACATACATACATACATACATACATACATACATACATACATACATACATAGTGATGTGGGAATGCCTTTCTGTATGCTGTGAATATCAATCTTTAAATAAAAGAGCTGTTTTGGCCCATGACAGGCACCATAGGAAAAGTAGGAGGAGGCATCAGAATAGGTAGGAGGAGCAGGGCAGATTCAGGCAGAAGGAGCCAGAAGCCCAAAGGATCAACATGTAAGGAACACAGGTGAGCCACGGGCCACACGGCAGGAAAGATTAATAGAAATGGGTTGATTTAAGATGTAAGAGCAAGCTAGCAATGTGCCTTAGTCCTAGGCCAAACAGCATGAAGTTAATATAAGTGTCTGAGTCATTTCTGGGGGTCTGAACAGTGGTGGGTGGCTAAGAGGTCTGGGACTACAGGTCTGTGTGTCTGGGCCTCAGGCAGCCCCGAGCCGAGTAACAACATTGTAACAGATGGTGTCCCTGGGTGGGCGAATATCCGCTTAAAGCCTGAGAAAGTTTTAAAAAGGGTTCTAGTTCAAAGAAAATGAGCCAAAGTAGCTTCCAAATGGGGTATCTAAAGCAGATCATTGTACAGAGAAAGCTCAGCATCCAGTCACATTCAAAATGGTGCCAGAAGACTGGTGGCAGGCAGTGCAAACTGCAACCAGACCGGTTACTGAAATCTCACAGAAGACTCAATAGCATGTTGTTGGTTTAAGGTTTCTGCTTATTTTGACCAAAAAAGAAACAAAGACGGATACTTAGTAGTAGTATTTTCTTGGGTTTGCTCTGTTTGCTGGCAACAAACAGACACAGTCCCTTTAAGAAAACTTACTGAAAATTTAAAAAGCATTCTAGTTCACAGAAACTGAGCCAAAGTAGCTTCCAAATTGTGTATCTAAAGCAGATCATTGTACAAAAAAAAAGCTTGGTGTCCAGATCACATTCAAAATGGTGCCAGTAGACTGGCAGACTGGCAGCAGGCAGTGTAAGCTGCAATCAAGCCAGTTCCAGAAGTCTCACAGAAGACTCAGTAGCACGTTATTGATTTAAGGTTTCTGTTTATTTTGAACAAAAAAGAAGCAAAGACAGAGATTTAATAGCAGCATTTTCCTGGGTCGGCTCTGTTTACTGGCCACAAACAGACACAGTCCCTTTAAGAGAACTTACTGATTCAGCTATGTCTGCAAAAACTATGTAACTCTTTAAGAAGGTGTATTTTAAAAGATCTTCTGGTTGAAAGATGATTAAGGATTCACAATAAAACAGATTCAGATGAAAAGAAAAACCTGTAAACGGGTTACAATGTGTGTAAAAGGTACATAGGCTTCAGAGAGAAAAGAAAGAGGATAGAGAAAGTCTTTAAAAAGAGAAATAGAGTAAGAAAAATATAATAAGCCATGTAAAGATGGAAAATAGACACAAAATCTGGATTTTAGTTGTTATTGTGTTTTCTTTTAATTTTTTAACTGTCAATGAGCTAACTGCAGAAAGACAATGGATTACAAATGCAAAGGCTACTAAGTTAAACAAGAATATATATTTTAAAGGTATTTTGATTTTGAAATTTGTGTATAAGGATTTATTGTTTTGGAAGAATTCTGCTTTTGTTTCCACAGAAGATGAGAACCTGTGGATTGCTTCCAGGCAAATATGGTTTCATCAACCAAGTCCCCTGAAAAAAAAAAAAACAAAAAAAAAAACAAAAAAAAAAAACCAAACAAACAAACAAAAAAAAACTTTCAGGGGTTCAGACTATGATCCAGTCTAAAGAACCCATGATATTTTTTCCAATGGCCTTTAATCAGCAGGAAGTAGTAATGGAAAACTGCGCCCAAATTCCCAAAATATTACTTATGCTTGTTTTCATTATAAATTGTTAATGGTCATAGTTAATCTCTTTCTAGGAAGAAAATGGGGATATGGTATATAAATGATTTTTTAAAAGTTAGATTATTGAATTTCTTAGATCAAGAAATCAGCTGTTAATATGAAAATGTTTTAGATTGGTATGATTTTGGTTTATTGATACAAATTTAAGGACAATTCTATTATGCTGTATATATTTTTCTACTCTTGTTTAAGATATGATGTTTATGTAACTGATTTAAAATTGTAATGTATAATTAAGAAATGCATGTTAGTTAAATTTTTTTAGGTATACAAAAATATAATTAGATAGGTAATCTTCAAACACTTGTAAGACCTACAGAATATGGCCTTTAAATGTTTTAAGAACTTATACTTTGCTGGACAGTGAGACATGTCTGCTCCTGATAGCACCAATTTACTTCAAGAGGAAAATGGGCATCGAAGAAACACCATATGGAGATTAGCTTCTTTGTGGCATTGGTTAGCCACTGGTCATGAACCTGTTCTTATATTGACTGCTTGACAATATGCTGTTAAAAGTGGACATGCAGGTTCCATAGGAAGGTGACGTCTGAACTTTGGCAGAACAAGCTGAGATGGTCTTTCAGGTTACTGCTTTGCAGAGAAAACTTTGTGTGAAGTTGTAAGTACAGATTCTTGATATTAAGCTGATGGCAAGTTGGAGAAAAACCTTTATTGACTGGAAAAGTTCACACAAAATTTTTGAACAAAAATTATTTGATCTATAGTAAGTAAAAGAATTGGATTATACTGGAAGGTTTTGCTAAAAAAAAAATTAACACAAGAGCATAATCACATGTGATTTCATTGAAGTTTTTGAGAAGTTATTGAAATATGGTCAAATAGTGAAATGCTTGATGGAAAAAACAAGGTGTCAGTAATACACAAATAACTAAAGAGGTTGATGTGATTGTACAAAGAACACTATGTTAAGCTCAGAATGAATTTTTAAAAAGTAAAATCTAGAAAGGATATAATCAAGAGCAAGTATGTCCCAAATAATGAACTGCCATTTATAGAGAATACAAAGAAAGCCAGGGGAGAATAAGAAGGTGATTTTAATACTGCAAAAATAAAGATAAAGAGCCAAACCTGTCAGCCTATTTTGAGATATATGTTATAATAATAGTTATAATGATGAGCAAAGAAGAAAAAAGACCTCTTTCTTTTTTCTTTTTCATATTTTCCTCATTAAAAAAGAGTTAACATTAAAATGGAAAGTTAGCACTTGTTGCTAAGAGCACGTTTAATAGAAAATAAGAGACAAAATTGTTAGAGCATAAGCTCATTATTTTTCATATTCTATACTCCATGCTTTAAACTCTGAAAGACTAAAGTACATGGTAGTTAAAGTACAGAGTACTCATCAATAAAATTAGGAAAAAAAATATAGAAAAATTAGACAAGGGCATTTGCAAATTGGAGATCTCATATATATGTTATAAATTATATATATATATATATATATATAATTTCTGCATATCAGAGATTTTGATTCAGGGTTTAAAAGATATTTTGGTGTCTATTAACAAAATAACAGTATTGGAGCCCCTATAAGCATGGTGGTGATGATGAGGAACTAATACAAAGTCATTAAATATGTCAAACCAGGCTAGTTCAATTGCCCTTTTTGACATGGTTATGATAGTATAAGCTCAGAGAAGTGTTGCAGTCCAAAAAAAAATCATTTTCAGAAAGATGTTTGACAGGGAATCACATGACACCCTGCTGTGTAGAATGGAGAAATGTACACAGCATGGCAAATTGGGTAAATGAACAAGACCAAAGAGCAATCAACAGGGCATAAGTTCAAGTCATTTTGACATGTTCCCTGATTTTTCCCTGACTGTCTCCATTGCCAAATTGCTATGAATTGCATGCAAACTCTGATAAGATCCCCACTAAATTTGTGCAGACATGAAGTTGAAAATAATAGCAGATATTGTAGATAACAAACTCTCTATTCTAAAAGATATTTGCAGGCTAAAAAAAATGGGCCAATTGTAAAAGCTTAAAATAAAAAATAACAGGGCATGATGGGTAGACAAAAATGCATACAAATGAATGAAGAAGAAGAATGTACAAATGACAGATTTGTTAACCTACTGATGAGAGAATAGAAATGCTAATCAGGAAAGAGATTGTAATGAATGAACACTATATTCTAAATAAGTTAATTTATGTCAATTACTTAAAAACTCACTCAAAATTGCCTACTAAAATTATAAGGACTTGCCAACCCTCAGCTTGAATTGAGGCATATTCTAAATTCTTATTTTTAAGATAATGGATTGTAATCAGCGATACAAGGAGTCAGAGAAAGCATTATAGCATCTGCCTCAGTCCCTAGCAAGTTCACTCTAGATGAACCACACTGTCATAAAAGCCAAAATAATACCTTGCAATCAGGTGTTCAGATTCATCATACTTACAGGGAGTGATAGTGACCTGATCAGGCATCAGATATGGAAGTTGAAAAGTCTCTGGGTGACACTAGCCTGACCTGCAATCTCATTGTGACCACATATAAGATCTTTAGCAATAACTGCCCAGCTGAGTCTTTTCATGGCCAGAAACATGAGAAGTAACAGTACATTTTATTAGATACCCATTTGACAGTAGTTTACTACATACCAAAAATAAATGGAAAGGGGAAAAGTTGAATTTAGTTTCTGGCTACATTGATATAACTATGGTCTGTCTATGATGTGAATAGCTGAGAGGAAGCTGTTTACCTTTTCCCTTATTTTAGGTGATACAACGTTTAGAGAATGTTGCTACAATCAGACATCTGTGCTAGATTTATTAAGTATACCTACAAAATTTTCCCCAAAGAGAAGGAAATGATAATGATGGTAAATGTTTAGTAAAAGAAATGCCAACCTAAAATACTTAGTTTAGAAAAGTATACATAGAAACAAAGAACTACTCATTTTTGTGTACTAATTAAATGCATCTCCTACATATCATTATAACCAATTCATGATTAGGTTAAAAAAATCAGGTAGATACATATTCTTGCTGTATAATTCCAGTTTCTGTTGCAGTCTCATCTGGTAATGTGAAAGGTTTCTTAGATAATACTTATGCAAATAGTGATTTCATCTGAACAACAGTCAGCAATAACTTGAATCTTCTTCCAAATTTTATTGATGCAATAAAAGCAATGTATGTATTTCAGAGCATAGTGTGTTGTCTGAACTGATTAAGTTCCTTCCAACACAGGAATCTGAGGTTAGTTAAATCTTTAGGTCTCACACAATATTTAGAAAAAGCCTTCACTATGCACTGTCCCTGTGAGAAAGACAATAGCCTGGGCATAGTCTAAGGTATTTAGTTGAAATTCCGATACTAGTTAAAATTAAAAAACACTTTCAGTTGCAGTTAATAGAAAGTTACATGAAAACAGGAGAGACTATCTATTTAAAAATGAAGATGGAAGAAAATGTTTTTGATCATGTTCTTTGCAATTGTGTGTATGGTGTAAATAACAATCCTATATCTTATTTTTGTTAACAACATTTATTCTTAAATAATCACATTTACTATTAGTGATTTACAAAACTATCTGTGTAATTAATGAATTGATAATTAAATGTCAGTTTCCCATCCATTAACATATGGTTTGAATACTCTCATGAAAATACACACTTCTAAGTGATGTTTTTCCTCATGAAAAGTCTGCTATCTCTATTTCACAATTTGGTTTTCTGATTCTAGTTCTCTTGCTGTACTTTTTTTTCCTAGTCTTTATTATTTTCTATTGTGTCAAGAACCAGCCAAGACAGCTATGCACATGCCACCATTCCAATTATTTTTAGTACTACTTTTTATACTTACAGATTCCATATGTAAATATAAATAAACATGATTATATTCACATCTTAGTCTCTCTTCAGATTCCCCACAACACAATCCAACTCCAGATTCATGGCATATTTTTTTTGTCATAACACCTAAGCCCAATTAGGGCTTGGCATATGGGTATTATATGTATGAAATCATCCACTAAAGCATGAAAATTCTTAAACTTCCCTGACAGTATAACAATAGACCAACATGTTTCATTTTATTACAGAAAAAATCAATTTGTGGTAATCTTTATAGCAGCATATAATGATTAATGCATTACATTTTTAATATGTGCATTATATAGTTTATTACATTAAGTAAACAATTATATAGAACACTTGAGAAATTGTTTATGACATAGAAATCAAAAAGAGTTAAAAAAATTCAATCTAAAAGAGTATTGCAGAGGGATAAGAAGGAATGTAAAGGCTGTAAGATCAGGACGAAGGCTACATAACATGTCTGTTTGATATGACTCATCCACTGTTAATATTAACTCATATATTTTCAGTTTTCTACATTGGTCTGATACAAGATTGGACCCATCAGCAGCCAGTTATGAATGGGGATGGAGCTGATGGGCTTCTACCACTCCATCATTAACTACTGGCTACTGAAAAACCCTGGTGGAGGAAGAACCCGTATCTTCAGATGTGCACTCAATGGTGAGCTCACCAAACTCCACTGGAAAGTGTCATAGCGTGATTACAGAGACAGAATTAGAAAACGTCAGAGGGTCAGTAACAAAGTGAAAATTTATGAAAAGGAAAGGGAATAGAGAGGAAGGATTTTTGACAAAGATGAAAGGAAAAGAGGGTGGGAGTTGAGAATACTGAGAATTCCTTGTAAATGTGTATGAAATGGTCAAAGAATAAATTTAATTAATAAAAATGTTTGACATGAACTTTCTACATGTCATTTAAGAGCTATGAGATAACTGAGTAAAGTACAGTTGTTTCTATGTAGGGTAGTGCTCTGATGAAAGTTTAAGGTGAAGTTTAAGGTGTCTATGCTAATTAAAAATTGGAAAAAAAACTACTGATGAGAAAAAAACAAATCTTTGCTCTTATTTAGTTAATTTAGTGAGCAGTAGATTTTCATCTGTGTATCATGATATAAAACATGATTTACATATGGTTTAGGAATTAGACTTTCCAGCTGACCCGCTCCATTTTCACTTAATGTTGTCTTGTGTATATGAAAAAGTGAACACAAACAACACACATTTATCCTTTTCAGAGGTTCAGAAATAATTCACTGACATCAGTTATAATGAACAATAGAATAATTTCCTTGATCAATGCTAGTAATTATTATACCATCCAATTTTGGAGTAAAATATTTAAGAAGAGAATGTATTTAAGGATATGCTATCTGATAAAGTGTGAAAAGTTGTAGGACTGCAAAAGGTATGTTGAAGGTAAAAATTTTCATTGCAGTAATAAAAGTGGAAACTTGAGAAAAATTATAGTTACAGCTCTATTCTGGGAAAATAAAAACAGCAACAAACAAAACAAAACAAAACTGGGAAACAAAAATAACATTCCAAACCTTTTATACAGAAATGTATTTGAAACTGGCTGAATGTTCACATATTCTATAGTTATATTCAGTAATTTTGAAATATTCTGCCAATTAAAATAAAACATCTGCTTCAGTGCAAGCATATAAAGAGCTTAGCAGTTGGTACCTCCCTCCTTACATCAAGACAATAGCTGAGCAAACTAAAAATTCACTTTTTGAAGCTCATCAGAGAATTGAGATCACAGCGCAAACTCTCACTGAACTCTGGAGAAAGTGGTGTCTTAGTCCTTTTGCTATACATATATATATATATATATATATATATATATATATATATATATATATATAGCATATATATATATGTATAAAACTCACAATAAACAATGTCTTAAAAATAGCGTGATTAATGTCATTGTCAGTGCTGGCATCTGGTAATCCTGGGATTAAGACACTGGAAGATTTGGTGTCTTATATATATCAGTTTGCTGAATCAAATGTCACCTTCTCACTTGTTCTGTTGAATTAACTAAAGTAATACCATTTGTTCTGATTCTATTACCTGTCTGCTTACATCATACTCAGCTCTCTACCAACCTCACAATGGCCACATCTGCCTTGTGTATCACATTTGGGATTATCTGTGACCCTGGTTGTGGTGCCCAGATGTAGCAACCAAAATACTAAGTATCTCTACAAACTAAAGTAGAATAACCAATAAATATATAAATCAACAGTAATGATCATGTTGTGTCTGAACAAAACATTGTGTTCTCCTGGAACAGATGTTACAAGATTATGCTGATTCTCATCTAATTTTTATGTACATGTGCTTAAAAACACTAAACCCATGAGCTGAAACACCAATAATCTCTGAAGTACTAGCCTACTCTTGGTTACTTCCCAAAGATAAAGAACAATAGCACTTTTTGTTGGCTTGATATAAGGTAGTCTATAACCTTCTTGAGGAGATTATTTTAATCACATAGCAGGAGAGAGAAAGGCACCCTCCAGAAACTATTTTGTAAGAGTAAAATTCCCACTGAAGAGAGTCCCACTATTATGACCTAGTCACTTCCAAAAGATTTCAATATCCAAGTACCAGTATGCTTTGTGTTAGGTTTTAAGAGATAACATTTGTTGATACACATGGGAGTTTCACTCAGTACTAAACAGAAAAGAAGGAGGAAAGGAATAAAGGAGGTGTTCAGGGAGTCACCGAGAGTAGAAGAGGAAGGGGAAACTGTGACTGAGGTATAAAATAAATACATAACTTTATTTAAAAAGAAAGATGACATTTTAGGGGATTTGTTCAATTCATAGTAACTACTCAATTAAAGAATGTGAATCATTATCTCCTTATCTATGAGAGAAGAGGGTGACGATTTAAATACAGCAAGAACACTGGAGTTACAAATTAGTGAATGTTTGAGAATAATTATCTATAATTATATATTTCTATGAATGTGAATAACTTTCCAAGACTAAAGTCTGAGGGAATCTCACATGCTTACTGATGTTTCAACTATACTAATTCAACCTGGTTTTCATAGCAAGGAGTCAATGAAATTACATACATGACTTTGCTGGAAAGATCAAAGGATATCAATAACACAATCACAAGATTTAACAACAGTTTATGAAAAGCAAGGAATTTTATAAAAAAATTTATAATTAATTTTTGCAAAAGAACAAAACTAGCACAATAAAATAAAGAATATCTGAATCCTCTGGGGAAGAAATGACTGAAGGAAGTTATTGGCACCTTGAATGCAAATAATAATTTCTAAAATCCAAAGAATAAACATAATATATCAAATGTTACTGTTTAGTTTGATGAGTTGTACCATATACACAATTATAGAGATGAGATTTTAGAAGTAAATGGATGAAAATATAGCAAAAGTATTAGAAATGATAATAGAAGAAAACTTTTAAGTTAATAACATAACAAGATGCTATGAATTTAGCAAGATGATTTCTGTATGATAAGTACACAATATCAAGTGGTAACTATTACACCTGAGCAGATGATATGAAAACAAACGAAAGAAGTTAAGACAAAAGTATAATATTTTACATATAAAGGAGGATGATAATTTTTGTCTGTAGTCATAAATAAGAATTTTGAGAGAAAAATTTGAAGTGCCCAAAATGTACGATACCTGTAAACTACTAAATTTTAACTTCAGCAAAACTCACCTTTAAAGGTGAAACAGATTTTATTTTTCAGAATATAAAAGCTAAGTGAATTTATAATCAGTTCATTATACAGCAAAAATTTAAAACTTTTTTATATCTAAAAACAAAGCAAAATAGGGCAGAAATCCAGGTTTATATAGGAAAGAGAAGTGTTAAAGAAAGGATGATTGATGCTATATGTGCTTCACATCCTATTATTATCTGAAAAATATCAATGTTCAATATTGTATTTGTAAGAATGAATGAGAAAATTGACTGACTAAGTGAATAAGTTGAATTAATGAATTTAGTATCATGTGGACATCCGTAACACAGAGTCACCTCACTATCCATGAAGCAACATGAGGTATTCATGATGATATATGTTTATAATAAATGATTATTTTAAATTATAGATAACCAGACGATTAACAGAACCATGGGATAGCAAAATCATTGTATACCTAGTTAGAGAGAGTAGAAAAAAAATTTGGATGAAGAAGAGAAATAAGTTCAATAAATAGAAATCATCATAAAATTCACAGCTATCATATTTAGGTGATGTTTTGTATAAATCACGAAATGTCTGGTTATTTCTCACAATATGTAAAGTTTGATGCTTTTATGAGAGCATTTTAGGATAAGATGTGTATTTAGTTTGATGGACCAAGTAAAGCTGCCTGCCTTTTGTAGTATGGTGGGCCTCATGAAATTTTAAAGGGCTTGCTTAGAAGAAAAGTGGTCGACCTCTCATAAGTAGAAGAGAAGCCATTCTTTCCCATCTTTCTTTGAACTTGGATGTTGTCCCTTTCCTGTTTTTCCAGGGTAAGACCAACGCATATGCTTATTTCTGGGTCTTAATTCTGCAGCATTAAACTGTTGGTTTTTCAGATTTTACCATGGCACAAAACTTATCAGTATGTAATAGAAACCATATTTTGAAATTTTAAAGTTTAGTTATTTTCTTATGTAGGATACATAGCTATTAGAATATTCAGATAATGAGAAGTAACAAGAACTGTACTTGTAGAAATATTATCACAAAGATAAACAAATAAACCACTGCATTGTATTTCACTAAAAGTATTTCTTGAATACTGTTCTTTGTGTTTGATTATTGTGTCTACAAAACACATATGTTTTTCTATTGATGATCTTTCTGAAAATTTAGTAAGTGTTGTGTTGGATGAAGTTCCAAAATATATACTAAATTCTTAGCATAGTGAAGTAATCTGAAATATATTATTCATCTTTAAAAATGATAAATATATCAAATTGTTAACAATATAATTTTTAATTATTTTAGATGTGCAATAAAAACTCCACTACAATATAAGGAATTCTTTATGGTTATATGGATGCATACCATACTTGTATCTGCTTCTGTGACCAATATAAATATCAATTATGCATATTAATGATTATTTTAAATATAGACTATTTAAAGGCATTGTTTGAAGATATTAAAGACAAATCTATAGTCTCTTCAGGGAAGTGGATTTGGAAAAAGAAAAAATATCAATATTGAAGAGGAACATTGAGCACTAATTGAGAGGTAAATTCTTCAAGGAGAAATAGTATTTCTTCACACATATTTAAAAATGCAATATTACTGAAAATTGAAAATTAACAGCACTGAAAAGTAGACAAACCCAGTCTTAGTGCTGAAAGGTTAAGAACTATTTCAGCAATAGATCACCAGGAAGAATATCATTAAGGATATAGTTTGCATAAAAAAAAGATCAATAAACTTAATTTAACTGAATAAACTTAATTTAACTGACATACATACAAAATACTTCTAACACAAAATGCATAACCTTCTTGGCCTAACATAGAAAACTCACAAAAAAAGACCCAAATGAAGATTGTAAAACATAATTTAGCAAATTTAAAAGAACAGAGACCAGGCAACTACATCCACAGTAGAATTAACATAAAATACAACTGTAACAGCACCAGGAAGTTCCAAGTGGTTTCTGATTAGATAATTCAGTGATACACAATAAAATGGTCAAAGGGAACACTCAAGAGGAATTTCATTATTTTTTAGGACATGCTGAGGTAGCTTAGTGGGAGATTACTTTTCTCAGTATGTACAAAGTCCTGGTTCAAAGCCTGGGGCCAAATTTAAAAATATTGTACTCATGAACTCACAACAGCTGAATTGCAGCTACAGTTACTTATCTGACTAAGACATGCACAAGATTATGAGAACACAAATCCGAACAAGATGGTAGAGATGGGCTCTGAGCCCCACCCTTTACTGAGGAAGTATTGATTACTGCTGGGCATCAAGAATACAGTTTTAGTGTGTGTCCACTGATATGGTTCCTGTATTCCAGTATCCTTCCACTACATATGGATAACACTAAATGGACTTAGTGGTTATCAATAACAAAGAGAAAAAGAAAAAAGGTAAAGAAAGAAAGAAATGGAGTTCTTTCTGGAGTGAGTTGGGGGATATCAGGGAATTGGAAAAACTGTATATATGCATGTAAAATTTAAAGAGAAAATAAAATATAACAAATTGAAATAAATTAAATAGAAATAAATTAAATAGAAATAAATATAACAAATTGAAAGGTCACAAAATTACATTTTAAAAATGAAAAAAGTGGAAATGAGATAAAACTTATGTAATTTTGTGAGCTACAGCAAAAGTAGTTTCTAAGAGAAATTTGTATTGTTTGCTTATATGTTAAAAAAATAGCTAAAATCAGTGGCTTAAACTCTTTCCATTAAGAAACAGCAAAAGAAAAATATTTCAAGCCTAAATTTAACAGAAGAAAATAAAAAGATTAGGAATGCCAATCAAATTCAACACAGAAACATGACAAAGAATTAACTGAAAGGAAACAATTCTCAAAATGCAGTTAATGAATCTGATAAATTAAAAAAACCAAGATAATCTAGAAAATAGACAAAAAATAATAATGCATAACTGAAAGAAAGACTTTGTGATCACATTTTCCAAAGGTGTATATTAAAAGCATAAGGGGTGTTTTAACTAGTTCTATGTTCTAAAATATAATAATGCATATTAAAGTAAGTATTTAACTGAAAAAACTATAAGCTCTTCACACTGACATCAGAGAACGGGACAATCATTGAAAGTATAATTTGTTTATTCTGTTAAAACTTCATGTATATATGCAATGCATTTTCATCAGAACTGTCCAGTGTCCCTCCTCCTCTCAGATCTCATTAACATGCTCTCCTCCCAACTTCATGTCATTAATATTTAACCAACTAAGTTGAACCATCAAAATTGTTCCATTGTGTACAGGAACAGGCTATCCCATCAGTATGGACAACTCACCAGGAACCAAAATAAGAGAACTGAATATCTCTTTACCTACAGCCATCAACTACCAAGAGCTCCTCAGCTAGGGGTAATGTTATTGAGACCCTCCCTCAAAAAAGATTCTTAGTAGTTCTGTTTGTGTTAAAAAAATAGAAATATAATTAATAATGTTCCAAAAGGAAATTACCATGTTGCTAGTCTTCAATGGTAAATGTTAACAAAAATTAAATGAAATGATAACATTAATTCTCCACAATCTTGATAAGAAAATAAAATCAGCAGAAATACTTTCCAAATAATCATCTTTATTGCTGATAATCTAGATGTTTTCTTTCTAAAACCCAAGGCTATGACTAAGGCATTTAAATCTTTTTCTTAGCACTATTACTTAGTTTTACACTGGAAACTTATTCTAGTCCAAGGTAAAAATAAAGACATGTGGTCTATAGCTCTGAAAGACATTGGGCCCAATACTATTCACAGAAGATAATTTTCTAAGTAGAAAATTCCAAGCATGGATTAAAAAACATCCTAGAATAATAAACAAGTTGAATGACTTTATAGAATATAAGAAGACATAAAAACTAAACCATTTTTATATTTGTTAGCACTGTATATACAATTAGAAAATAACATATAAAATATGCCATTTATTATAAACACTGAAAGAATGAGCTGAAATATTTGAAAAAATTACAAACTTACATAGCTCATTTTCAGAAAACTAAAAATTCTGGCCTAATACTTTAAAGATGACTGAAATAAGTGGACACTTTAAATTGGAATGAACGAATCTAAAACATATAGGGTATTTCCATCTCAAGCAATCCCAGCTACAATCCCAGGGGGCTGTTATGTAGAATGAAAAGCTGTCTCTAAGGTTAATATGAGAAAACCATCTAGGAAATTCTACAGAATAACAAGAAAAAAACAGAGAGCACAAAATCTATTTTAAGACTAACTATACAAGTATAGTAATTAAGATAGCAAAGAGGTATACAAAAACAGACATGTAGGTCACAATAATATAGTACATAATCCTTCAATATAATCAAGTGTCTGTGACAGAGGAATAATCTTTTAACCAAATGGTGTTGAAATAAATATGTATGCATATGAGGGAATATATCACTCCTCTCTATTTCTCTTTATCTACGGCTACCTACAGCCTATATCTGTTTACACTCTACACGTATGTATGGTATATATATAAGATATATATCTACATATCTTATAATTTTATGACCATTATTTCAAAATGTATCACAGACCTAATGTAACATATAGAGAATGCCTTTCAGAATGGTTATAAAACTACTTACTGACCTTGGAATTCTCAGTAGATTTCCTCCAAGAAGCACACAAGTCCATGCTAATCAGGAGAAACCCAATCAGACAAATCTCAATGTGGAACATTCTACAGAATACCTGACAAATACTCTGCAAGGTTATCAAAAAGAAACCCAAGAAAATTTTGCACCTAAGAGGTACTTAAGGAAATATGCAAAATAAATGGAATGTGGCATTCTGGACCAGAATAAAACCTTAGGGAGTTGCAGAATAAAGGCAAGAAAACTATGGACAGTGTTTAAGCATAATGGTTGAAAATTGTTCACTATGAACACATAATACAAATGAACAGGCCAACAAGTGTCCAACCTAGATGCTTTTTAAATATATTTAAATATAAACTGTCTATAATTGTCTTGAAGACAGACAAAGTTATTTGAGCTATCAAATTCTGTAAGTTTTAATTTTAACATTTGAATTTATATTAATAAACCTCTATATTTGCATCAGTATGTGCAAAGCCAACACAAAAAAGTGAGACAGCATTGTATATGGTAATTATTGCTAACTATTATTGGCCAAGCTTAAAAGTATATTCCTGGGTTTTTGTTAGCCTAGAAAATGAATGCCTGTAATTGCAATGATTTGGAAAATGAGGAATTTTAAGGAGTGAATTTTCTTAAAAATAAATCTTGGAAATGATTTTTCTTATATTTCTACAACATTATCGATGGAAAAGTAAAAACAATCAGGCTGATAAATCTGAAATTTTATAATTTTTAGAAGACACGTTGATTGATTAATTTATACTTTGCAGATCATTGGTATTAGGCCCAGAATGTATACTATTTGTGCATTTAGCTTATGGTGAATAACCAAAGAAATCATAAACAAAGTGTTTATTAATTAGTTTTCATGGAAGAATTTCTTAAAAATAATTATCTTAAATGATGACAGAAGATAGAAGATTCTGACCATATGTAAATAATCGCATATCTTAAAGTTCTTTTAGGGCATAAAATTAGTGGTAATTTAATGATCACCTTCCTCACTTAAGGCCATAAAAACTTGAAAGAAGTGAAGAAAAATGGAGTTCCTGTGATTCCCAAAGGTAAAGAAAATGTTGCTACGTCATTTTGAAATAATAAAATATGACAGTTTTATAAAAGTTTCATTGATTGTTCTATAAAATGATACAATGTGAAAAAAATGGGTACACATATGCATTTAAGATCTTTGATTTAGGACCTAAACTGATCCCTGTAGAAAACAATAGCTATGAATGGGTGAAAACGTTGTGAATAGATGCACTTACTAAGGAGGAGCAGGCAAAGCTTACTATACTTCCCTTATGAATAAGTCTCATTTTTACAGCTGTCACTAGATTTTTAAACAGTTGGGAGGATTTATGATGAGAGCACTAAAATTCTCAATTCCAACAGTGTTCACAGAGAGCTGTCCAGTATCATTGCTACATATGCTTACAAACTTCAGAGTCCACATAATTCTTTATAAGTAAGATTCTGATCTAACAGTGAGACTAAGAGTCATTACCTTGAACACTAGCAACATTTTCTCAGATGTGTTGATATAATCCTTTAACATTTTGCCGTTGTAGAAACAACTGATGTACTTGGGAATTTTATTTTTTTGCTTCACTGTGAGTTATTTGTCTAAATAGATTAAATGAAAATTTCAGCTAAAACTTTTCTAACTTTTGAAAAATTCATTTTTAAGGTCTTAACTTTTTGAGTAATCTTGAAAAAACAGGTTCTTCTTTCACAAGTTGCCAATATCTTGGCTAGTGCTTGGGAAGAATCATATGATGAAAAGTGAGCCTTCTTGGAACATCAAGAACACATATTGACAGACAACTTGTCTGACTCTTCACTGATAGAAATAGGAAATATAATAAGCATTGAAATCCATCAATTTGACTCATAGAAAATAAATAGTATAAAATAAGGCAATCATATGTTAGAAGAAAGATTCTAGCCTAATAAAAATATGTAGTCCTGTAAGTTGAATAATATAGAAAATATTAGAGATTTTATAATCTGACTGAAGTAATAATATATATTTCTTAAACAGTTAAATGAATTAGGTAAACCTTTTTTTGAGAAAAGCACAAAATGATAGAAAATGCATACTAATGCTTAATTGATGACAGAACTCTATGTAAAATACACAAACATTTGAGAATTGCCACACAAAGATAATGTTTTTGAAATATATTTGAGGTAAACACAGTAGAAAGTAAAGGGACAAGAAAGGCAACCTACACACTTCTTTATAAATTATTATCCTACAAAAATAAGATCACAGAAGACCCCCAAATGGACATGGATCATGAGGAGCCCAGCTCCAGGGGATGCATTTACAATACAGCCCTAGTGCTGCGACTCAAGGAATGTTATGAAGGAGAAGTTTGAAAGATTCTAATTCCAGAATGCCAGGATGTCTGTGTGAAACTATAAATCCTGGAAATGGGTGCATAACCAAGACTACAATGATGGCAATATTAATCAACATATAAACCTGGAACGAGGGAGTTTCACAAGGACCCAATTGTAGCCAAAAACTGTGGGCAACTCTACATCTGGGAGAGAATTATTCTCTAGCACGATTGCTAACCCCTAATAGGCTGTCCAGTGTAGAATAGAGATCTTTATTTTTGGATAGAATGGCTATCCAGGAAGCCATTTGTCTTGGCCTTACAAGTGCTGACTACAAGCCATTCATCATGTTCTTTAAGACTACATACATAAACTACAGTCTTCTTTCTGCTTGTTTCAAAAGTTTTCTAGCAACCAAGCTCTCACCTCTTGTTTTCCATCTACAAATTTCCTCAAGTCTCAAACTGGCTTTGTTCTTTGTACCTTTAAACAGTTTTGTTGGACCTGTGATGAGCTCTGTGCACTTTGGAAGTTGGACTAAATGGTTTTCCATTATGATATTACCAACTAGACGATGGAAACCAGGGAGCAAGCTGTGGTGCTTTTAATGATAAATGTCATTCTTTATTTCAAATATTTGGAACATTATTTCAAATTTATGAAGCCTACTTGGAAAGGTTTTTAAAATTTATAGCTTCTCTTTACCTCAGCTTAACACCATGTGCTCTCTGTGTACATTTTTGAGATACCAGAAGCTAGATAGATAGACAGAATGACAGATATAGGAAAAGGTCTGATTAAAAATAAAGATGACAATGTCCTGCATTTTCCTCATTCTTTTGTCTGGGACAAAAAGGTTCTGGCAGTTTCCCTCACATTAACAAGGACCCACATGGGTGAACTATCCCAGGCTGGTGAGATATGTTCAAGATATGCTTCTGAACATGAGGCTGTTAGCCTACTAGCTCCCCTTCCTCATTTTGAACTGACCAGTCTTAAATGAGGGGAGGGTAACTGGACACAGGCTACCAAAAACACTTAAAAGTACCAGCCATCCTAGAGACAAATGGATTTCAGCTGGTTTCTCGATCTCATTTCTGGATTTCCCTCCCATTCGTGGGAATTTGGAATTTGTTCTCTGTCTCTATCTTTGTATCGCTGTCTCTCCCTTCTTCCTTCCCTCTCCCTTTCTCTTCCTCCCTCTCTTCCTCTCCCCCTCCCCTTCTCTCTGTATTTCTTCGTTTTTCACTGGATTAGGCACATTTCTACATCTATGATAAAACCTCACAACTACAGCAATTTATTTGGGTCTTAAAGTCCAGGGAGTGAGAATGTTCACTATCATGCTAGGGACTTGTGATAGCATCAGGCAGACATGATGTCTAGAGCAGCTGAGAACTCATAACCTAAACAATAAGCAGGAAACAGAGTGAGAAAACTAAATGGCACAAGTATGTAAGCATCCACCTACAGCTCTCCAGTGACATACTTCCTCCTGGAAAGCCACATCTACTATGAGTTCTCAATGGCAACCACAAACTGACTTCCTAAGCATTCAAACAATAGAGAATATGGAGGACATTTAATATTTCAACCACCATGTTAATTTTCATAAAATTTGTTACTTATTGCTAACTGCTATGTTTTAGATTATAAATGTGTGTGTATACAGACACATACTTGGGAATCATAAACCAAATTAAACTCACCTGTAATTTTTTTTAATTTATTTTTTCTTAATTTACCACATCAACAAAAGAGTACCTCTTTTTACATTTTTAGATACATCAACACATACAACCCCTTTTGTTTTTTGTATCAAACCACTCACTATGTACTGCCTCAAGCAGTCTTGGTACAAATAATTCACACTCACATTATCATACTTGCCTTCCTTGGGGTGTTTGCTTTACTCTCTACTTAGAAGTACTCAGCTCTTGAATTCTACATATGAGTGAGAATTTATGGCATCTTCCTTTTAATGTAATGACATCACTTTCATGCATATTATTAATGACCATTTTCCTATGGTGAGATATATTTAATTAATTTAATCTGGAATATTGGAGTGAAGAACAGATCCAAGCCAGCTCAGGAAGTGGCACCCCCACACCTTTAACCCTAGCTTTGGGAATGTGGAAAGAGGAAGTTAGAGAGTTGCTCAGAACAAGAGAAGAGGGATTTTTCAGCTTTCCCAGACACTTTCCTTCCTTTTGGTTGACAGAATGATTTGCAGTTGGAGGATTCCGGGAATCAGGCGTGAGGAGTTCGCTGGGTTAGAAGTGGTTGTGGTTTGTTTCTCTATCTTTCTTATATTCCAAGTTTTCATTATATATTAACTAAACTTTTTTATATGATTGAACATTATTCCATTTATTTAATGATTGATATCTTGGCTGATTCTGGTTCTTGGCTTTATACACACTGCTACATTATGAGAGCAAGTATCAATGTGGAGACATTTGTTTGATATAATGATTTTATTTATCTTGTTGGCTTTAGTTTTTAATATAAAATTGGTACTAGTTTTTATATAGTCTTAGCAGGTGTTTGTAAGATTCTCCTCTTCATAATTCCCTCTAGTGATTACTAATTTTTACTCTTTGGAAATCACTCATCTGGAGCAAGATGTTATCTACTTATGATTTTGATTTGATTTTGTACTGTTATTATGTATATACATTTTTGATAACAATATTCAGTTTCTTCTCATTTTAATTTATCTATTTAGTTCATTTTGCATTTGAGTAAATAGTATTTTCTGGATGATTTAGTTCTTTTATGTTGAATGGTCTGAAAATTTTTTCCCCTATAGATTGCCTATTAACTCTTTTTTTCTTTGCTGTGTGGAAGATTCTTAATTTTATTTGAATTAAGTGGCTTTATTGTGCTATTTGTTGATAGTACTTTGGGAAGCATATCCAAACATTATCTGCATATGAAAATATCTTAAAAGTAGTTTCTTCTAGAAGAGTTATAGCTTTGAGCATCATATTTATATCTTTGACTGCTTTTCAGAAGAAGGGATGTAGCTCTACTTTTCTACTTAGGACTCAACAACATGTAGGCATTTCTGCAATGTAGGCTCTTGATGCTTTTGTCAAAAATCTAATTATATAATACTACATATATTAACTTTTACATTGTTTTTTCTTTAATAACTTTATTTTATTTATTTAATTTGTTTTACTTATTCTTTTTTCATATAGTACATCTAATACATCTTTGGACTACAGATTCCCATCTCTTGACTCTTCCCAGTTACCCAAATCTTCTGTCTCCCCATGATCCACCCCCCCCCCCCGGAAAGAGCAGGTCTGCCAGGAATATCAACAGAGCATAGAACAAAAAGATACAATAAAACAAGTCATAAGCCTTCACATCAAGGCAGGGTTAGGTAACTCAATGAGAATTCAAGTGTCAAGAGCAGGCAAGGGTCAGAGACACTGACACCTCTACTGTCAAGAGTCCTCAAACACCAAGCCAACCACCATAAAATGAATAAAGGGGACCCTTTTAGGATCTGGGCAGGTGCCCCAAATATCGTCTTAGTCTCTGTGAACCCCCACGAGCCCTACATCGTTGATTCTGTAGGCCATGCTCTCCAGTGTTTGTGACCCCTCTGATTCTCACAATTCCTCCTTACTGCTTTTGTGAGAGGATCCCTGAACTTCGAGGAGTGGTACCCAATAGACATCTCCAACTCTGGGTGTCTCTGCCTAATATTTGGCTATGGGTCTCTGTATCACTCCATTAGATTTTGGAGACAGCATCTCTGAAGAAGAACTTGGTCTCTGGCTTACTCTTTTGTATGCTATAGCTATATGGTTAATTTTATTTAGTAGTGTGTTTTCTGGGTTACTGTTACTTTAGAATTTATTTTAACTCAATATTTAAAATGTTCCTATAAAAAATATTAACTCACAAGTTTATATGAAATTAAAAAACTAAAAATATTTTTAGACTTTCCTGCCTAATATAACATTGCTCATCAAATCAAGCAAAAGTTATTATTACTTTTGTCTCTATCTGAATCTTTCCTGTATCCTCAAAAATTCACAAATTTTCCTATCTATTTTTCTTTCTTTCTTTCTTTTTTTTTCTTTCTTGTTCATCCAGAAGTTACAGTGATTGCTTTCAATTCAATTCCAGGACACCAGGCAGAAGCTCTTTCAGAATGAGAATCAAATACTAATCTGTCTACAATGGATGTTTTGAAAGCTCATTGAAAACCAGGTCACCTGTCATAGAAATGATAGAACTGAACAGCAGATCTGTGGGAAAGAGTTTTATATACAAGTAAAGGAAGATCCTAGAGAACAAAGCACTGGATTCAGGAAAGAATTTGAGGAATACAAAAGTTTTACTGCTTTTTTTTTTCCTTTCAAATTCAGAGCTTACCCATGTGAGTGGCAATGTAGATCCACAACAACTTTATTTTCTTTCTTTCTGAATCATTTAAAAATATAACCCTAAAAGAAATGTTTTGAACTGTTGAATTATTGAAAATACATCACTTGTAGTTTCTGTATTTTCTAAATCCATTTCCCTTATTAACAATGTACATTAGAATGGTACATTTGTCCCAAATAATGGGAAGGTATTTATACTAAATATACATATTTTGGTTCACTAAAGTTCAAAGTTTATTCAGAAGTTCAGTTTCCACTTAAGAATTCCCTTATTTCCCATGTTACATCAAGGATACCACAGAGGATTTGTTTGTCGTCACTCCTTAAGCCTCTTTGTTTTTGATCATTTCTGAAATTTTCCTTTTTTAAATGACCATGACAATCTTCAGTTTTGTCAATATATTTTGTAGAATGCCCCCAATTGAGATTAACTGATATTTTTCTTATAAACCCACTGGGAGGAAGACCATAGGAATAAAATGCTCTTTCTATCTCATTATGTTTATTGTTTAATGTATAATTATGACTTAGTATTGCATATTCAATTTTTGGTCATGTAGTTAATGAAGTACTCACCAAGATTATGTTATGAAGAGTCACTGTTTTTCTTCTCCATTTCCATATTGTAAAAACAGTTGTTGTGTGCACCTTTTCCACAGTGTGACATATATCCCATTGCTGTGGAAGCAATGTCTAAATAAGGTAAAAATGTGGGAGGGTATCAAAATTTCCAATTCTTCCGTTGAAGTTTTGCTGACATTGTTTATGTGCATGTGTATGTTTAATATGTGAGGCATGTGCATGATGTATAAGCATGTGAGTTTAAGAGTGTGTACATATGCGGAACCCAGAGGATAAGGTAGGCATTGGCTTCTTCCTCTCTTTATTATATCCTTAAAAATGGTTCTCTCCCTGAACCAAAAGCTCTAGTCATTTTTACTAGCGCTGGCCCATAAGTGGTCTCCAGGGATTCATCTCTGTCAAACTTCCGATGGAATTACTCATTCTAGGAATTCAAACTCAAGTCCTTCTTCTTGTACAGGAGTTCTCTCCTCAGTACATATACTGATATCTTTAGGCAATAATTTACTTATTTGGGCTGTAGTAATGGATGCTAATTGTTTCAGATAATATTCCCCACTGCTAGACATATGGAGTTGCTCAGCTTGTTACAAGGTTGGTCATTGAGCACTTTTCGTTTCCCCCTTTATGCCTTTGATGTGTGTTTATTGCTGTGGGTTGTTCCTCTAAGAGGAGTAGATTATTTTCTTTGTTTACAAAACTTATTTTTGTTTTTTCTTTCTCATGTGTATTTTCGGCACGTATCTCATGATTATTATTTTTCATATCATAGCTAGGTAGTAGAATCTGTCCATGTTCTAGGTACTAAAAGACATGTTGAATATTGTTTGTGTTATTTACTCTGGACTGTGCTTGTTGCTAGGCTCTTTCAGAAATGTATAGATGCTAATTTTTATAATGGACATTTCTTTAAATATTGGTACATAAAAACCGTTTATGTGCACTATTAATCTCAGTTAGTACTTCTCAACCTTCTTGAGTATGTGGTTTGGTCTTCGTTAACTTCTGAAAGTTTGCTGTTATTATTACTGCCAAGATTTTGTCTACCATATTCTCTTACATTTCCTTTTGGATACTAATTATGCTTATACTTTTGTTGTAGCTTGTGGATACCTCCACCTTTTAAATCTTTCTTTCCTCCTCTTACTTCTATTTGTCACGTTTCCTTGGGCAAATTTTTCAAATCAGTGCCTGTCTTCTCACCCATATCCAATAACAATGGTGAGTTAATTATTCATTTTTGATGGTTTTAATCCCAACATTTCCATTTGGTTATTTACTAGCATTTAATTCTCTCTGCTTATTTAGCAATCTTTTATCTTTTCTTTCCTGAGTACTCATAATTACACTAAACTACAGACATTCTTGATATTTTCTGCTTTCTCTAAAGTGTTAGGTGATAATCTAACACGAGGCTCAAGTCTAATTCTGGTGTTTGTTCCATAAACTTTTTTTTTTTAATCTTTTTGTACACCTAATAATGCATAGTTAATTGGACCAGGAACAAGAAGTTATAATAAATAGCCTGCTGGTTAGAAGGACTTCCTTTGCTTATTCTAGAAGATTGGTTTGTTCAATGTTTTCTGTAGATCTAGATATCAGAATCTTAATCTATCTATAGTTTGTTTTGTAGTACTGATAAACTTCTCTAAATATTTCCTTCCTGGAAGATTATGTGTCTTGTGTTTTCTCATGTATGATGAACTCTTTATAACTCTATATAATGTAACAGTGTACATTTTGACTTAATACTGTGATGAAGTGCTGGAGAACAAAGCCTATATAATTTCCCACTAACCCTGATCTTTGCACAATATACTGCTACTCTTATCATTATTTCCTTCTTTATGAAAAAGTAAGGCAAAAAATCAGTGCAGAGAAAATTCACATGATTCACTTGAGAAGACAAGTTTATGAAAGAGACTTTTCCCTACATGGATTTCCTCATTAGAAGAGAAGTTAAGGAGGACTCTTGCAAAGACTGCTACTCTTCAGATTCTCTTCATAATAGTCGCATTGTACTCTTCAATAACGCTTCCACATCAGTGTCTGTTCATTAAAGTATGCCTGTGAGAACACAGTTTGAAATGTTCTTACTTTTCTACTGTGTTCCACTCATTTCTATTCTAGAAAAATTGCAAAAAAGCACATTTTAACTGATCCTTTAAGTCTTCATGTCCAGGAGCTTCTTTTCTAGACAATGATTTCGATGGTGATATTGTTTGAATCATTTTATTTTCCACATTTGGAGATGACAGCTGTTCCTATAAACTCACATGACTGATCAGCACAGCAAAAGTAGTAATGAATGGGCAGGGTGAATGGGAAATGAATAGTAAGATCAAATAAGGGGAGGGAGGGAAAAATGGTGAAGGAAGGGAATACATGGAGAAACAACTAAAACTAAGAACAATTTTAGAGGTTGAATGCAAACCTAATACATATAAAGTTATTTGAAATATGTACATATATGAAAGGATTCTAAATAGGAACCACCAAATATGTAGAAAGACAAATACCCAACTAGACAACTTTTTCTATCAAAAGAAATCTCCAGTGCTGCCAATAAGGCAGTTGCTCATCCAAGGTGCCCCATGTAAGGCCCTAAACAACCCAGATTATTGCTAAGGCTATTGATTAATTTCTACAAATGAGAAAATGCTTTATTGCTGAAGGCACATACATAACTCACTGGACAAGGAAAAATTGAGCTTGTTCCTAATTAAAATCTTCATTTCTACTGCTAGTGTTTGTAGTACTGGAACATGCATACTATCAAAGAAAAAAAAAAAAAAGGAAACACCAACCCAGCTACAAAACCTTCAGATTTCAGTGGCAACTTACCTGCATGATACCCTGACACAAAATGGCAAAAAGTTGTGGGAATAACCAACAACTGTCTGATTGGAATTAAGGCCTGTTCTATGAGATGAAATCCACACTCAATACTGCCAGGTATCCACTAACCTGATACTAGAAAGGCCAGGGACCCATAGGAAAATCAAATGCTACAATTATACTAGAGGAATGAAGCAATAAAATGTCTCCTAACATCGTCCTGCTACACTCTTGTATCAGTATCTAGCCCAGCCATCATCAGAGAAAATTATTCTTGAAGTAGATGAAACAAGCAAAGAAACTCATAACTGGACACAGTGGAGAAAGTAGAAACTTTAGAAAATTCATTTCTAAATAGGTTTTCCCTTAAATTCCTCTGATTTTAAGGAAAATCAGAAAATTTGGAGGTCTCAGGAAATCACGCTTAAAAGGAGGCTGAAGTATTGTAAAAGCTCTGGACACAATAGGACTAACGTACATATGAAATTATAGAGTCTGTGGCAGCATGTACACACAGGTCCTGGACAGGCCTAAACTAGGTAAGGTCTTAGACTTGAGAGGGGGAGTGAGCACAAGAGCCCATCCCTAAGCTAGAGGCTATCTCCAATTGACAACAATCCACAAAACAAAAATTAGTTTTCTCGAATGGAGTCTCATTGTAATACAAACCACATGTAAGGGCAGACACTCTTTCCAGCATAGATGACCAGGACAAAACAAACTCCACGGGAATTTTGTCAGTTTGTTGTCATAAAACGCTTTGCCTGGGTGTTTTTTTTAAAAATTACTTTTATTTTTTAATTGCTTATCTTACAGATATTTTACTTAAGTATCATTGTTTCTGATTTTGTTTATGGGTTTTCGGTGCATACAAATCTATCTGTTTCAGTGTCTTTTATGTGGATTTTGTGTGTGTGTGTGTCTGTGTGTGCACATATGTGTTTTCTTTTTTTCCTGTTTACTTGCTTATTTTGTCCTGTTCTGGTTTATTTTTATTTGATATTCTTATTAGTAGTAATTATTTTTAAATGCCTGTTTAATTTTAATGAGAAGGAGAAAGAATAGGTGTGGATTTTGATTGGTTGAAAATTGAGAGGATTCTATAAGAGGTTGAGGGAAAGGAATTCATATTCAAAAAGTATTGTATGAAAAAATATTTTCAATAAATATATATCTTTGTGATTTGTCTAGTTTTCTGTTCGTGTTATAAGAATATAGAGAATACCCCAAGCCCCTATATTGTTGCTAAAACTTGAACTTCAAACTAGATTCTAAACCTTCTTTTCTCCCCTACACCTGAGTGCTCCATTGATATTGACCTCTAATTGAAATTATTATTTCTTAGTTCCCCTATCAGCTTTCCCTTTTTTCTTCCCCTAAAAGCTCTTCCACAATTTCTTTCTGTGAAAATTGCTTTGACACAATTTTTTGTTGGTCACTTGTCCAATCCACACTCTCTTTCAAGGCCTGGATTGTGGTAGAAATTACACAACCACACAAGGCTCTCCTTTGTCCCTTCTGCAAGCCTTCAACATCAGCTAAGTATTAATTTAAAATAGGTACTATTGACTCTATAGTTGTGTGAAATTATTATGGTCGACATCTTCTAATTGCTGCTTGGCTGAACTTTTTGAAATTGGAATTATGGGTTTAGACATTAAGACTTATTTAACATTTATTTTCCCTTAGTATAGTGTTTTTATGGAAAGAAATCATGTGAATGAAAGATTTGTAATGCAAAGCATTTCTTGAAGCTTTCTTTTATATTTTTGGTTAATATTTATAAGATTTTGCCTATAAAATACCAAGTAAATTTTAAAGTCATGGTTTGATCTCATATTTGAGTCATATTCATATTTCAGTGAGAAGTTATATTTTACACTATCAATGAAAAAGGAGACAGAGATTAATTGAAAAATCTATGAACTGTCATAAATTTTATATACCAAAGTTCAAGGCTCTGAAATGAATTATTGCTAAGCTTGACTGAAGGTTACAGTAGATTGTGTTGACGTCTCCAGATACTGAAAGGCAAGTAGGTTGTTCCTTTGGCCATGTTTTCATGTGTGTATATATATATATATATATATATATATATATATATATATATATATATATATATATATACACTCTGCGTAAAAATTTGCTCTGATCTGAATATGAAATGTTAACATTTCAAATTTTATTTTCTAGTTTCTATCACTACTTCGAGGGAGGGGAGCATATAAATATTGAGTCTTGACTAACAGAAGCAGGTCTCTGGAGGAGTCTACATATGTTATACCCAGTTCTGGTTGTGGCCTGTGCCCTCTGCTTCCTTGTCAGCCCTTTTGAGAAACCCTGCTATGGCGGGGCAGCTGCTTGCACACCCTCCTTGCTCTGATGAGCTAAAACACCAGAAAATCCATGACCACAACAAATTCTCTTTTTGTTTTCTTCTGTCAGGTCTTTTATCATTGCAACAAGAAAAGCAACTAAAACTAATATTAGTGAATATAAGTAAAAACCGGGTCAGTGAGATATTCATCATCCTTTAATATGGTTAACAAATTATCAGCAGTTATCTAATATTTATTGTTATCAGAACTTTAAAGGAAACTGAAATCTTAACTTGATTAAATTAGGTATACATATTTAAGCTGTGTATGTATGAGAAATAATAAAAATATAAAACTCAACCTGCCTAAGACTAGATAAACTATAAACTATATAAATATATAGTATATATGTAATGTATATGTATATATGTAGAGATATATTTTTTAAATAATGTTAATTTTTAAAATGAGATCAAATTTTTATTAATGTTCCAATATTTTCATAAATTCAGATATAAATGTATAAGAGAAGATACATGGTTTAGAAACTATATATTAATAGGTAAAAAGGGTACCAGATAAGTTTAATATAAATTTTAATAAAAAATATCAACTGTAAGAGAAAAATACTTTTCAAGTTGCATCAAAAATTAAAAACTAATTTGTGAAGTGAATAAAAGAATCTAAGTTCTTTGGGAAAACTCAGATGAGCAATAACCAAGTTAGAGTTATCATCTTAGTGCCAAAATTAGGACATCAAAACCTATGATTAGTAAAATTTCAGTTGAGATATTTAATTTAATTATTTTTATGTGTGTTTATTAAATTAGAAAGATAATCAAATTATCTATTCAAACTATTAGTGAGTCAAAATCAATCATAACAGTAGGGTAGAATATGACAATAAATAGGAATTAACTCACACTAAGATTTAATTGAGCTGACTCCAGGGGTTAGATATACATCTCTACAGGAAAAAGATTAATATTAGATTATAATAGCTTTGGCAGGGATGAAAGTTTTGACTTTAAGAAGAAAAAAGGAAAAGCTATTTTATTGCAAATTATGGGAATATGTAACTATAACATACAGGGATCTAATTGGGAAAATTCTTTAATAAAATATTTTTTCTCTTATTTAAAATCTCCCTTAGAGATTCTAAATTAAATTTAACCATGATTTTGAAAGACCTTTTAAAAGAGAAAAATTAAAAGTTTCTTATATAAAGGGCACAATGTCTTGTAAATATTTTTTTGAGTTTCAAGTGCTAACACCACTAGCCTGAGATATATTTGTCTGTATGAGCATGAGATTGTGTGCATTTGTGTGAGTGAGGTCAGATTTCTTTTTGTTAGACAGAAGAGTTATCTCATTCTTACAAAGACTAAGATATGTATGAAATTATAAGTATCACTCAATTTTATTATATTTTATTTAATTATATTATATATTCAGTGTAAAATCTAGAACACTGTATGTAGTATCTAGAGCTTTTGATTCATTCTCTTGATTTTGCGATAGCAATATCAAAGTATAATTTTATTAACAATAGTGGTGTTTTCCATTTCCAATTTGGATATGCTTGTACATTCTTTAGCCAAGGCTCTCCTATCCACTGCCTTCAAAATAGACAATACATAGATTTACACAACTTTACCCTCATCTATTTTTGACATACTGTTATTTCACTCATATCTAGGATGAGATGTTGTCATCAAGTTCATCCCATTTTATTATTGAGCAAAGAACCTCAAGTGCTGATTAGCTGAAGAGTTAGCTAATATAAGTCAGTGTTATCTTTTCTGAATAGAAAAAAATAGAAAAAAGAAGAAATCGTAACTCGCTGAGTTGAATTCCATTCCTGAGAAAACATGAGTTTTGCCAAAGAGAGGTTATCCTTGAACAATGACAGCAACAACATCTTAGTTTTTATTTTTTTCTGAAATACTTCGGTCACAATACGCATTGAGATGTGATGAAATATTTTGGTATGGTATTTTATTAGAAGCTCATACTTTAAAATGTTTAAAGTATCTAAAACCTGTGTCATAAAATTGCCTCACACAATAGTGCCCATCACAGTGACATTTACTAGATGTTTTACTAGTATAAAACAGATGTTGAGTCAAGGGAAAGCAAGAAAATAGCTTTTACTTAGCAATACATTAATAAAGTCTGTTTCAGTTTTATGAAAAATTCTAATATCACAGTTATGGTTTGAAATGGAGCTTCCTACTCAGTGTGAAATCCCCATATTAATGTGATATACTATAATCTGTGTTGTTTATATCTTAAACTTCATAAATAATTATAAGCCAGATACACAAAAAACATCTGAATAAAAATAAAGTTGTATAACTAAGCAGCTGTATACATTTCGGAAATATTGGCATATTACATTTAGCATATATATGACTTGGCTCTTAAACTATAGGAACTCATCTGAGTTTGCAAATGTTATTCATGCCCCACATTCTCTAGCAGTCTGTTCGGAACTTGATTTATGCTGCCTTTTGTATTGCTATCTGATTTTATACTCCTTCCAAATACTCATAAAGCCCAACTTTATCTTAGCAATACCTTCCTGATTTTAAATGTCTTTTGTATTTCCTTCAAAGCAGATAATAGATCATCATTGCCTCCACAACAATTTTATTCATAATTCATATTTTAAAAGATTGCAAAGTTTGATTTATTTTAAAAATCATCCTGAAATTTTTGTTTTGGGATCTTTCAGAATGCACTAAGTTACCTATTATATATAAAAATTGTGAGAACATCTTTAATTACTGACACTTTACCCTTTGGGTTTTGTTACTATGCATATCATTCCATTTCCTGATCACTGAAACAAGGAGTTCAGTATGCTTTGCCCAAAGTTTACCTATGGCCTTGACTCGTGGACTCCTATGTGTCTACTATTAATTAAAAGGTGCATTTGCTTTTCTTAATTTACTTTCATTTACACTCTAAACATCCTGAGCTTTATCAATTAATGCTTGAATTCATCAATTCATTATATTTTACATTGATTAAATATAGTTTATTTTGTTTGGTTATCTGAGTAAGCTGTGTTATGGGCTTATATTTTTGCAATTAAAAGACAAACACATTCCTTGTGAGAGCATTTATCTGAAAGAAAACTGCAAATCAGAGAGGAACGGAGATTGTTAAATAGCAACTGAAAGTAAAGATGACAACCAGAGGGAAGGGAATGTCTATTAGCATAAAGGGTATATGAAAAAGATATTTGGAAATCTACTACTTTGCCACCCAACCACATATTCGAGTTAGGAATATATAACTTTCAAAGCTTGAGTAATGTTGAATTTAATAGCCAAGAGTCAGTAAACAAAAATCCCAGCTCCAGAGTTGGGATACCTGCTTATAAGGTGTTGGTCAATAAGGCAATATAGAAATCCCTCAGGCAAAACAGGCTTTTGCCATTCCCCTTGATTGCCCACCCAAAACTAGTCTATAAAATGAGATTTCTGAAGACATCACATATTTTGGGTAGAGAGACATAAAGATAAAACAAAAATCGAACTGATTTAAAAACTTTCTCTCTGCTACCTAGCTTTCATAGTGGTAAAAATTTCAATATAAGGTGTCTGGGGAGAAAAGATACCAGTCGTATTACCAAATGATAATCCTCAGAACTACAAAACCAACATGCTGTGCATGATAGAGCCACTGATGCAGTAGTAAACAACAATGAGAGAGCAACCATTCCTGAGTTTTGGTTAAGAAGAAGGAATTCATGTTTGGAACTGAAAACTCAGTTAAAAAAAAAAAAAGTACTCTCAATCTCAATCATAGAGACTTCTCTTTCCGATGAACAGATGAAAGTTCACTGAAAGTGCTGAGTTTAAATCTAAGTCTAGTTCTCATCTTTAGACAGTATATCTATACCACTCAATTTAAGGTTCATGGAACAACCAGGAAATAATAGAAGAAAAATCGAAGAGCTGGAAGACAGAGAGAAATGAAACCATGTCCTGACAAGTTATAGTGGCTGCCCTCAGTAAATCTGGGAAAGATTAAATCTGCCAACAGATAAATGTAGATAAAACCTATGAGACACTCTTCTCCCTTGCTAAATATTAGCTACCAATAGATACTGTGAGAGGGGTAAATATTGTCTTCAGCTGTGGACCCACTAAAGAATTCATCAGGATACAGTGAATAGTTACAAAACAGTGATGCTAATACAGATGGCTGAACTCAATAAGTTCCACCTCATACAAAAATCTGACATGATGTGGTAAAGGGAAGTATAGACTGATCATGTAGTAAGAGTCAAAGAAGATAGTGAGGATGATAGTTTTCAGAATTCAGTAGTCATACAAGCTTTTGTGTGTATAAAATTGTCAAATAACAATTTAATAAAATACTGATTTTGGGACACATATTGAAAGCATAAAAATAACAACATGAATAAGAGAAATCACATGGCATATTTTTTTGATGGTGTGCTTGTTTGTTTTTGTCTGGATTACATGAGAATGGTTTCAATAGATCCATCAACTTACAAATTTCATAACTGTATTTTTTAACAGCTGAATAATATTCCTTTGTGGTACAGTACTATATTTTATTATATTAATCAGTTGATAGATATCTAGGCTGTTTCCAATTCTGGCTATTATAAATAGAACAGTGATAAATTTGGGCAATTGTTGGTTAATGCCCAAGAATGGTGTAACTGCATTTTAAAGTCAATATTTTCTCGGTTTCTTGAAGAACTTCCTTATAGATTTCCACAGTGAAATTCTAGTTTTAATTCCATTAGCAATAAAATGTTTTGCCATTTCCCTGTATCCTTGCCAGCGTGTGCTGTCATTTGTTTTATTGATCTTGGCTATTCAGACTGGGAAAAGATGAAGTAGTTTTAAATTGCGTTTCCCTCATGGCTAAGATATCTAACATTTTGTGTGTTTCTTAGCCATTTGTGATTCATCATTTGAGAATTCATTGGTTAGTTCTTACTCTGTTTCTAGTTGGGTTATTTTTTTCTTGGTGTTCAGTGTTTTTAGTTCTTTATGTATTCTAGATGCTAACTCTTTGCATATGTAAAATTGGTTCAGATTTTTTCCAGTTCTATGGGCAGATACTTTGAATGTCAGTGATCTTTCCTGTACAGAAGCTATTTAAATTCATGAGGTCCCATTTTATTTTTCAGTCTCAGTGCCTGTTCTATCAGCCTCTTGTTCAGAGTGTCCCTTTCTGTGCCAATGAGTTCAAGCCAATTCCTCACTTTCTCTTTTGTCACATTCAAGATATCCTGTCTTATATTGATGTCTTTGATCTAAGTAGAGTTGAGTTTTGTAAAGCGTGATAGACTTGGACCTATTTTTCTACTTGCAGCTATCCGGTTTGACTAGAAGCAGTTTTTGAAGATGCTATATTTTCTTTAGTGTATATTTCTGGCTACTTTGTAATAATGGTGGTGTTTTTGAAGCATATGGAGTTATGGCTGCTTCTTCAATTCCGTTAATCAAAATATTTGCTTTTATGCCAATATCATACTGTTTTTAATACTATAGTTTGGTAATACAAGTTGAATCTTGGGATGGTAATTTTTATTGTTATTTAGGATTGTTTAAGTTATTCTTCATTTTTTATGTTTCCATATGAAGTTAAAGAAATATGTTGCTTATTTGTGGGGATTGCATAGAGTCTGTAGAGTGCTTTTTGGAAGGTTGGAATTTTCACAATATTAGCCCTAGCAATTCATTAAAATGCTATATCTTTCCATCCTCTGGTGTTTTCTTCAATTTCTTTCTTCAATGTCTTAAAGTTTTTAATATAAAAGTATTTAATTTGCTTTGCTAGAGTAGATCCAGAATATTTCCTTTTGAAGTTAGGCATCTAAGTAAGAAACCAGCAGGGGACATTGGTTCTCCAAATGAAAAGAAAATAGAATATGCTATTGTGGGGGGATAAGGAGAAAACTTCAATAGAAGAAATAAAATTGGAAAAGGCTTGAAGAACTGGGTAATGGAGGAGATATGGAGAGAGACAATTAAAAATAGAGACTCTTTGAAGAAAACTATATGGAAATCTATAGTAAAATTTTCTGAAAATGTGCACTTAATGGAGTCACTATATAATGGAGAAGACAATGGCCCAACTAGATATCTAATGCCAAAAATAAGATCTCCTGTGCCACGAATGGGTTACATTTTGTTTATTCATTAGCCAAAGGGATCCCATGGATACTACATAGCCCCACATCTCAGGTTATTATAAAGTATATTGGTTGCTTCATGCAACCTAATATTAAGGCCAATGTTATTGCTGAAGACAATACTAATTATGTCATCAAACATAAAAAAAAGTAAGATGGTGATCTTCTGCTAATGAAGGTGATGGTAGAAATGCAGAAGAATGTGTTTTTATGTAGAATGAGTTAGAAAAATAA
Source organism: Phyllotis vaccarum (assembly GCA_033318265.1). Lineage (NCBI taxonomy): Eukaryota > Metazoa > Chordata > Mammalia > Rodentia > Cricetidae > Phyllotis > Phyllotis vaccarum. The sequence continues at coordinate 61,875,687 of JARWLC010000012.1, forward strand.
ATAAAATTAATTTAATTTAGTAAGTCTAATATCATACTCAAGACAGGCATAAATAAGATGCTGATCAAAAGAGACAGATATAAGAATTTAAAGTCTATATCATCTTAATTAGCTTTAACTGTAAATTTGGCATAGCCTTGACTCAACTGAGAAATTCCTCTATTTAATTGCCTAGAGCATAATGGATGAGAGGAACATCAGTGGGCATTGTCTTCATTATTAAATGATGAGGAAAGATCCATTGTGCTTGGCAAGATACTGGGGTAGGCAATTTTGGAGTATGTAGGAAATATAGTTAAGTATGAGACTGAGTAAGCCAGAGGTTGAGTTGTGCTGGTTACTGGATCCTGCTTTGAGGTTTTTACCACAAATTCCTGCCCTCATTTCCATACATGGCAAAATGTATCCTAACGTGTAAGACAAATAAGAACTCTCATCTCCACGTTACTATGGGTTACTTTTTCACTTTTTCTTTTTTATCACAGAAAAAGAAAAGAAACAAGAATTATCTATGTTAAGACAAATGTTTAACTTTTGAGTTAATATTAATGACAAAGAGCCTTAGCAATGAGCTTTAAGTAGGAAGTTGTTCAAATTTCAAACAAATTAGTAAAAAGCAGGTCTGAAAGCACCTCAGGACACTATTGTAATGTATCTGAGAAATGGCTGTTTTCTGCTAGAATGATGGTACAGACAAGTGAAAAAAATAAATACTTGGAGATGAGCAATCATTTGATTTAACGTTAGGTAGGTTGAAGCAAGCAAATGCTTTTAATATTTTATGTTTTAGTCTTAAGAATCACTGTGTATGTTAGTACCAGACAAAAAAAGAAAATGTTGAAAAGTAGGACAAATACAAAACTCATTTGTCAAAATTCTCCCTCGAAAGTATCTGTCCTGTTCTCGCAGTAAGTTTATAGATTAATAGAAATTAGTTTCTCTTGTTATACCAAGATTGAGAGCATCATTTGTGCTTCTAAACACCTCCAAGGGGCTATGAGCATCTAGGTTTTAGACTCCAGCACTAGAACTAGATTCTTTTCTCCTCCCAGGCAGAGGTTCAAGAACTTAGCAAGGACCATGAGGTTATAAGGGGAGACTAATTACGTTCTAGTTGCATAAGATGTCAATTAATTTACTTTTCCAGTTCCACTTCCTTGAATGTCACAGCGGTACATTTCTTTGAAGGTTCTTTTGAAAGAACATTCTATTTTCACTGGTTACTCATCTCATTTATTGATTTTCAGATTTTGAATCACAATGAGAGACTACTCTTACCTTAATTTATGTAAATTTTGTTATACACAATCTTTTGAGACTTTGTCCCTTAACTTGCTCTTTTCAATAACTGTTCTGGTAGATCTGTCTCAACCCTCGTTTACCAAGCCATGCTTAGAATACAGTTTCTCATGAACAGTAATGACCACATTGTCACAATCTCATGTTCAGCTGTGTAATGATTACCTGTTTGTACTAAACTGTTTGGTCGGTAGAATTGAAGTATATAGTAAACATCTAACATAAGTAATGCCATGAGGTTTTGTCAGATGTGATCGTCTTACTTTTCTGAATTTTAAAATTTTAATTAAATACAGTAACACCATATCCCTTTTATTTTTCCTCTCTCTAAAACTCCTACTTCCCAGTGTTCTCTCTTTTAAATTTCTCCCACATCCAATCTTATTCTTTCTGAAGTCAATGGCCTCTTTTTCTTGGATTGTTATTGTTAAAGATAGATGCATGAATGTATAAATATAGTCTGCTGTTTGTGTTTGGTGTAACTATTATCTTCTTAACAATTTAAGAAAAGAGATTACCTAGGTTATAAAGCTGGCTCTGAGTAAAACAACTGACATGTCTTAAGAGAAAAATATAGGCTTTTCTGATGTGGAAGAACTTTTGCATCAACTTCAGCATCGGCACTTGCACAAGCTTCTCTATTCAGTTACCCTGCTCTGTGGTCTACAGATTTGAAAGTTTGTCATAAACAGCAACCGTACAAGTGTACATAAAAACATAGACATACACATGCCCCACATATATTCAGGAATGCAAGGGAAACACAGAGAGGCATAAAATCACGTCTCCATTTATGGATTCAACCAATCATATAAAAAAATATTGTGTCTGTGGTGTATATATTCAGGCCTATTTTCTTGTCTTTTCTCTAGGTACCAGAGTGTAAGAGTTATTTAGATGTGATTTAAATTGTGCTGATTATTGTTAGTAATGGAAATGATTAAAGTGCTTGGAAGGATATCTTAGTTTATATGCAAATACAGCATCATTTTTTATAATATACTTGAGTATCTATAGGATTTAGTATCAGTAGGGAGTTGGGGTACTAATTCTCTTATATGAAATAGTAATGAGGAGACAGAGAGAGAGAAGGAGGGAGGGAGGGATACACATAGAGAGAGAACAAACAAAACAAGATATGACTGCTTCTCTGCTGGATGCTTCATTCCTGTTGTCTAGTTTTCCTTGTATTGGACAGTGGTATAAATGATAAAGGTGAGAAAATTCACCAATTGTTTTATGTACTTGTGAAATCTGTCAGCTACAATAATGATTTCTTTACATTTTGTCAGTTATGAGCATGTCTTCTGTTGACTCCTTACTCCAATGCCTTTTCTAATACAGTTTCTTTATTGAATAACACTATGTTGGTAAACAACAAAATTTTATTTCCCTCTATTCTTAGACTTCAGACTCATCTGTCACACTCCCATTTCCTATACTTTCCATCTACGGAAGTACTCCATCAGTTATAAAAGGATAAGTTAGATGATGAGAGAGCAGGTCCCAATGTAACCAGGCTTACTCTTATTCATTTCAGGTGTCTGTCATGGACTAGCTGTGGAACAATTTCTGTCACCTTTGCTGTGCAATTAAATCAATTAGAACAGCCTTAACACTGCCGTTCTATTGGTAGATGGACCTATGAAGGATATGAGTGCTACCTGTTCAGTTTTCTGCAAACTATATGTGCATCTTCTGTTTTTACCTCTTCTATCAAAGCATGTCGTGCAATATAAATTACTACTGAGTCCCTCAGTTAGTCTAAGCTGCAAGAAAAGCCAAAAGTGTTAGTATTTTAATCATTTCTCTTAAAAAATTGCTTTTATGTATTATTGTTACATTTTAAGAAAAAGAAAATTAAATGTTGACACTTAAGCAATTTCAGCAGATTTTAGCAATTTCTAGATTTTTAAATAATAGCTTAAAAAAGCCATTGAGTTACAATTTAACAAAAAAGTAAGTGATGAAATATCTACTAAAATTTGAATACGAATATTTTAAAATATTAGCAGTTCACTTTTATGAAATATTTACTTAAGTAATAAAATGTTAAAGTGTAGCATAAAAAATTCTTTGTAGAGCTATATAAATTAAGACTTCAATAAACTCGAGACTTTAACTCCTACTTAATAAGAACAACTAAATATGCCTTAAGGAAAGGAAAGAGAAGATATATAAAAGCAAAGTCTTTCTAAAATAATCTGGCATAAGACTCATGAGTAAATTAAAAATAAAATTCCAAATAGTACTAATGATGATACTGTCATATTTACGATAGGTTATCAAATCAGAAAAGACAGATAGTATTATAAATATTATACAATTATAAAGCTGAAAAAAAATCATTCGAGGAATATCAACTGTTTTCAGCAGATTTGAGTTAAATTTGAACTAAAATACTCTATTTTATTTTTTTCTCTTCAGAATGAAGTCATTTGGAATACAGCTGTGGTCCTTTTATTAAAACAAAAACATACTTGTGGGTTTTATTATCCATGCTAATTTTCATGGACTCTTAAACCTAGAATCTCTTCTGGTCTTCAATTTCAACTTCAAGCAGGCACCATTTACATATAATACATGTACAACCATGTATTACTTGTAATCCATAAATTAAAGAATGAAATTGGCTGTTTCGGTATATCTTCAGAGAGACAATAATATGTTGGGAGAGAGCATCTTCAGAAATGCTTGGGTGGATCTTTATGTGGACTATAAAAAACTCTTGTATATAGTAAACAAAAACCAGACTAAAGAAGTGACAACGAGAAGGGGGTGTGGGCTGAGTCTTAATCCAATGGGAACCCTAGACTCCATCACCACCTTCCTTACTCCTAATGCTGAATTTTATTGACAACCCAATATAACCTGTCTTCTACCTGAATCATGTCCCTCTGCCGCCCTCATCTGGTAAATAAGGATTTTTTCTTTCTTTTTTTATTTTTTTATTTTTTCTGCTGAAATTGATTCTTTTGGAAAAGTAAAACAAACACTTTGCATTTTGACAATTGGGAACCATTCAAGATCTGTACATGCTGTCTTTAAAAGTAACTTTTAAAGGTAGAT
>JARWLC010000012.1:63085054-63457554 GCA_033318265.1 Phyllotis vaccarum
TAGCACTGTCAGTAGAAGCTCATTTTAGTGACTGAAAACTGCAAACTTAGTAACAATCAAGTTGAATCAAATTTATCTTTTGATTATGTTTTGAAGTTCCCTTTTATAACTCTTGGACTTATTTGCAGACCCACAGCCTATTCATTATTTCTTCTATAGTTAAATATCAAACAATTCCCTCTACAAGAGTAAGGAACTGGGATGGTAGGCAGCTCTTTAAAATCTATTCTCAGGAAGAAATTTTGCTTTTATTCTGTGTGGCATGTGGGGGTGGATTTCCTCAAACAGTACAAATTAGAAATTTTGGTTGCAAAATTAAATATTTGTACATGTAAAAATTTAAAATGTTTGTTAACTAGAAATAAGAGAGATTGTGTCTCTCACAAAGGAAGAGTTATTCTTGGTGACAGTGCTGTCTTCAATTTTTTGTAAGCTTGGAAAGGGATATGTACTAGTGCCTCCATGAACATATCTGAAGTAGCAAACTCTCTATTCTTTTAAAGACTCCCATGTCATAGAAGATTGTAGAAAATTTTCTAACTAGAAAAATAAATTACATTACAAATTACTGAAATACTTTCAGTCACCACTCATTGCTGTACATACTAGAGCATGCTATGAGCATCTGCAAAAAAGAAATGTAAATATAGCACATATTTTCCTTCACTACATTTCAAGTATCAGTTCAATTTGAATTCCAAGAATTTGTATAAATTAAACTAGTTATTTATTACATTTAATTTTGAAGATGAATTTTCTTCCTTTTTATTGATAATATTTTTTTCTCTTCCATATACTCTGGTCATGGTTTGCTCTCTCATCTCTTTACAGATTCTTATCACTTTTCTATCCAATTCTTTGCCTTTTTTAACTCTTTATAAAACAAAAATGGCTAAAACCACAACCAATCAAATAATAGTGAAACAAAAAAGACAAAACGATACACACATACACACAATCATACATACACACACACAAACCACAATGTACATCATCAAAAATCATAATATATAAGAAAAACCAAGTAACCAAAAAAAAAAAAAAATGAACAAAGTGTTCTGAGGAAAAAAAAAAAAAAAAAACCTCCTAAATTACCATTGAGTTTGCATTTTGTGCTGTAGAAACTGAGCCTCCCTTAAGTGTGGTTTGTATAACACTGTTGAAGAAAAGTGACTTTCCAATTGCAAGACATTTTCAATTGGAGCTAGCTTCTGGGTTAGGAATGGAGGCTTGTGTCTAGTTCTATTCATGCACTTAGATCACGTCATGTTTAGACCTGTATAGGCCCTATGCAGGGTACTACATTCTTTGTGAAAATGACTTACTCTCATTCTTCTTTGATGTTCCTCTGTTTTGATTATAGTAGTTTATGGTATAAATGTTTTGTCTCTGATTATGACTCTCAGTGCAACTATTCTGATTGTATCAGTATATCAAGAGCAGAAATTTTTCCACATAAAACCACAGCTTACAGAAATTGATGTGGAGAATGTTTCAAGGCACCACTGCTAAAATAGAGTAGCCCATCTCTCAAATTTTTTCAAGGTCTTCTTTGATTTTAGAACTTTGATAATGTTCTTCATATTAGATAATATGTTTTAGAAGTTCACAATTATGGGTTATACTCTAATTCATTGTTAGATAAATAGTCCAAATTTTAGAAATGTCTTTATCAGGTACATAGTCACCATTTTTAGCTCAACTCTAGAAGGATTATTTAACAGGCCTGGTGCTCTGTGTTCAATATCAGATTTCTGTAAAATTAGAAACAATGAAACAACAATAAATTCCAAAAGAATATGGGAAATGGTGATTAAATACTACTCATTTTAATAAGGAATATCTAATTATACTCATCTAAATATGAGTTCTTAAACATTAAGATAAACAAGCCACAAGAACAGAAATGTACACAGTAAGTGATAATTTCAGCTCTTGCATGTTACTGAGAAAGCAGAAAATTAAAACCCTATGGTGAGGCATGTATTAAAGTATTTATTAATAGTGTTAACCACATAATACTTTGAAGACAGATATTAAGATGAAATAGGTGATTTAGTCATTAAAAAGTTATTGAGCAGGTAATGTAATTGGAGTAGCAATTTTAGAAATTTACAATGAACTGAGTGATTTCAAAATTGAATGTTACTTAAAAATGCTTGGCTTTTGTTGACTACATTTTTAATAGCATCTTTAAAAAATAAAAACTATGAACTCAATATTTTTTCTGTAAATGCTAGGCACTGTAGTAAGTCTCACTTGTCATTTACCAAAACAGGATGAATATATATTAGAGGGTATTTTAAGACTCACAGATAAATAAACTTTTGGGAAATTCCTTGGTGATAGGATGATCCAGGTGATGCATGCTGACTCAATCTCCAAGAAAGCAGGAACAAAACAACACTCAAGATCCCAGCAACCCTTTTCAACAGAGCTAGCCACACCCCATTCAGGTTCCCAGGACTTTAGAGACATGCCTTCCAATCTTATCAGCTGACACTACATCTCCCCCTTTTTTCTAACTAAGAAGTTTCTAAAATAAGACTACATACAATAGGAATTATTATAAGGTAATGTCTGGGGTAGGAAAAGGCCAAGCATAAGCATGGTCAAACTACAACTAAAACCCAACACATGTAAGGTATATCATGCATTTCTAGAATATTGGTAGATGGTGGGGTGTATAAATTACTTCAATATTGTTCATCTGGGATAGTAAAAACCCAACACCTGAATGTTCCTTGCTAAGGGATGATAGGATAGTAACCTTAACTACCTATTCTTCAACCCTATCAACACCTGAAAAAGAAAATATATTACCTGAAAGTTGGAAGCACATGAGAGTAGCTTCTAAAATTTGGGAGAGGACAGCGATATTCAGCTACCTGGACAATCACCTACAGTTTTCTCCACCCTTGAAGCATCCATCATTTTGGCTACAGGCCTATGATATCTGATATATCTTTTCATAAGCAGGGCATTTTTTGGAGGGACTGTCTTACCCTGTCAACACAGATTTTGCTAGTCTCCGTCCATCATCCTGTTCATCCAGAGTGGACCTCATGTTTGTACTGTCAGCAGATGAGGTAAGAGTAGTCCTTTACCCAACCAGCCATTCTCTGCCAAAAGGACAAACTCCAAAGGAGTGTCCTTGATGCTCAACACCATCTTGGGAAAGGAACTGTAATGCTAGGAGTTGTAGCATCTCTCATGGCTGGATTCTAAATAACAAAATGTTAAATGCCATATTCTCTGGGTCTATGAAATGGTTGAAGACTCCTGTCTATCTAATGTATTCTAGCCTGTATCTGGGAAGCCTAGGCCACATGACTGTGACATGGCAAACTTAAGTAATGTTGACTGAAGATCTTATCATTCTAAGGATTTAAGCTTGTATTGTAAAATTAGGCTACCTATAACACGGTATCTAATTTCTGAATAATGACTTTTAGAATGACTATCAAACATTAGCCAGATATATATATATATATATATATATACCATGCAAAATGGTAACAGTATTCTGGACATGTATATACATATATATAATATACAAATTATCCAAATAGAGGTATATAAAACATCTTGGCTAGTTTAATTATATATTATGTTTAGTATATTTAATTGAGGTGGTAATTGCATACTGGAAATGACAATAAAATACAAATATTTTAAACAGAGGTAGAAGCATATGTAAAATATAGCAGTTACAGATTCAATTTTATATCAATGTACAAGTTGCTTTGGACATATAAAAAATTTCAGATTTAAATTTGTACTAACATACAAATTATCTCAATCAAACATAAAATAATTTCACATTTGTATCAATATACAAATATCTATACCAGTGCAAATTGTCTTTGGCTTATCCCATATGTTTGGCTAATAATTGTGTATAGGTGGCTAGAACAATCTTTATCTATCCTATCTATTCCTCTTTCTCATTTTTAAAAGAGATCCCTGAGTCTATATTATTGTTCTGTCCTAAACCCAGTTTTAATTTATAACTATTATATCAGAATAATAATTATTCATAACCCTCAGAGGACAAAACTTATTGGGAGAGGGGCATAGTTTTTCATAACATTGCTTCCTGCTGACTTGAAGGTGATGGCATCTCTTTGGGATCCTGTAAAAGGTAAAACAATAGTTAGATCCTAATGGACTGACTATACACGTGTATAACCATTCTCAGAGTACTGGGTAAATCCATCTGGAATTCTTATTAGAGATGTGACATGAAGGATACTCATAGAGAGCTATCTTATAACCATTTTGAATAGTCTATTTTCTAATAGCAATCATTGAGTGGTGTACACCAGGCTCTTTAGTTCTCTATTTCTCTCTCTCTCTCTCTCTCTCTCTCTCTCTCTCTCTCTCTCTCTCTCTCTCTCTCTCTCTCTCTCTCTCTCTCTCTCTCTTCTTTTTCACCAGTAGGAATTGTTGTGGCAGGGACCCCATCCTATTTCCAAATGCTTTGTAGATAACTGATAGGAGAAAATGTTGTTTACAATGGAAAATTTAAGCATTATTGATACCCAATGAAGATATTTATACCCTTTATGACTTCAGGAGAATATTGTATGCAGAGAGGATAGTTGGGAGGTGTAGAAACAGAGAGAAATAAGATTAAAGATAAAATTACAATAATATTGGTCCCTAATTATTCTGTCTTCTATCTCACAGCAGGTTTCTTTTCTGATATGAGACATAATCTCTTACATTTTCTTTACCAATATTCTTGGGTTTAGAAAGAAAGAAAGACACTTATTGCAACTCCAAACCCAGATTTATTTATAATCAAATCAGGACCACATTTTTGTGAAGAGGTATAGATGTAAGATTTAAAGCAGTGAGAATTGAGAAATTACCCAGTAGTGCATATTTGTATCAGTTATTCTCATAGTCCTTTGTTTATATTTCTTTATAATTGATCTCCCTTCCATCATAGGCAACTAACTGTTCAAGATCCAGTCAATTCCTAAAAGACGGTTGTATCCATTCTCCTGTACAGACAAAATTGAGACCCTGCTGCAGTCTTGTTAAATGTGATTTTCTTACCATGTATCCAATTGTCATATCGGGGATAAACAATTACTTTTCCTCCTGAGGAAGGGACTACTTTTTGAAGCAGACCTTTATTAATTTTGTCAGTACCCATATCTTTTTTTTCTCCTGTGAAACAAAAGCAAAACCCCTACCCCATCTAAGCACATGTCCCGGTTTGCATTCTGACGTCAACACATCCTTGAAGTAGTTGGTTTATCTTGGAAGATTTCTCTACTACCCAATGTCTCTCAGCAGCAATGTTCCCTTTTCATCATCATTAAAGCAATTCAAGGTCAGTACGCATTATGCAACCTTTTGCTGGGTTTTCTCATTTCACTTTTATGTTTATGAAGCATCTCTTTTAAAGTGTGGTGAGATCTCTCTACAACTGCATGTCCTGTAGGATTGTATGGTATCCCTGTAATATGATTTATATTATAATATCCAAAAATAAGCTTCATTTTTTGGAAAATGTAAGCTGGAGCATTGTTAGCCAGGCCAGGAAACCTTATTGTGATAGATCCTAGGCCTCCGATCCTAGGCCAAACACCCACATAAAGGCTGAGAAACATTAGAAAGGGTTCCAGAGCACAGTATTTGAGCCAAAGCAGCTTCCAAATTGTGTACCTGAAGCAGTTCATTATACACAGTGCTTGTGGCATTGGGGCCACAGAAAAATGGCAGCAGGGGACTTTGTGGCAGTGAGTGTAAGCTGCAATCAGGCTAGTTCCTGAAGTCTCATAGAAGACTCAGTAGCATGTGATTGATTAAAGTTTTTGTTTATTTGGGAAAAAAAGGAAACAGAGTCAAAGATGGTTTCTTAATAGCAGCATTTCTTGGGTCTGCTCTGTTTACTGGTAGCAAACAGAGATATGATTCCTTTAAGAGAACTTCCTGACTCAGCTTTTTCTGAAAAAAACTATTAAGAGAGTGAGTGATTGCATTTTAAAATCCCTTCTGTTTGGAAGATGATTAAGGATTCACAATAAAACAGATTCAGATAAAAAAAAACTGTAAATGAGTTACAATATATGTAAAAAATGTATATAGGCTTCAGAGAGAAAAGAAAGAAGGTATAGAAAAAACATAAAAAAGAGAAATAGAGTAATAAAAATATAATAAGCCATTTGAAGATGGAAAATAGACATAGAACCTGGATTGTGGTTATTATTGTGTTTTCTTTTAATTTTTTAACTGTTAATAAGCTAACTACAGAAAGACAATGGATTGCAAAGGCTGCTAAGTTAAACAAGAATATATATTTTAAAGGTATCATGACTTTGAAATTTGTGTCTAAGGATCTATTGCTTTGGAACAGTTCTGCTTTTGTTTCCACAGAAGATGAGAATCTGTGGATTGCTTTCAGGCTCTTATGGTTTCATCAACCAAGACCCCTTGAAAAAAATCTCTGATGGGAAGAGATGGTCACATCAGCTTCAGGGCTGCAGACTAAGATGATCCAGTCTCAAGAACCATGAGATTGCCAGCACCCCTTAATCAGCAGGAAGTAGTAATGGAAAGCTATGCCCAAATTCCCAATATATTGTTTATAAATGTTTGATTTCATTATGAATGGTTAATGGTCATAGTTAACCTCTTTCTAAGAAGAAAAGGGGGATATGGTCTATGAGTGATTTTTAGAAATTAATTATTGAATTTGCTTTAATTCAAAAATCAGCTGTTAATCTCAAAATATTTTAAATTGGTATGGATTTTGGTTTATTGATACAAATTTGAGGTCAATTTTGTTATGCTGTATGTATTTTTATCCTCATGTTTATGGTATGATGTTCATGTAAATAATTTAAAATTGTAATGTATAATTAAGAAATGTACATTAATAGTCACCTATGATAATCAAACTTATAGTCATGTTAGTTAGATTTTTGTAGGTATACAAAGATATATTTCAATTAGATAGGTTAATTTTAAACACCTCTAAGACCTACATAATATGGCATCTAAAATCATTTTAATAACTTAGACCTTTCTGGACAGTGAGATAGGTCTGCTCCTGGTAACACTAATATACTTCAAGAGAAAAATGGGCATGGAAGAAACTCTATATGTAGTTTACTTTCTTTGTGGTAACAGTTACCCACTGGACAAAAACCTGATCTTTTATTGACTGCTTAAAAGTATGCTGTTTAAACTGGACATGCAGGTTCCATAGGAAGGTGACCTCTGAACTTAAGCAGAATACACTAAGATAGTCCTTCAGGTTACTGCTTTACAGGAAAAACTGTCAGACATTCTTCAGGACACAAGGAGAAGCAATTGATGAACTGTACCAGAATGGGCAGAGTAGATTTCCTGCTTCACTGAAATTAAAAGAGACTCTGGGCCTGTAGGCTGAAGATGGATGCCAACATTATAAAGGAACTTTGGTGACTGTCCAGGTAGAGGTGTCATCTTTGTCATTTCTAGATTTTGGAAGTTGCTTGTACTTCTGGTTTACTTGGGTAAATATTATATCCTTTTGTGGTCTTTGATGTAGTTGAAGATTAGATAGTTATAGGTATAGATTTTCTTAGCTATTTTAAAAGGTATATTGGTTATAAACTGTAGATTCACAAAAAATTAGGTAAATGATAGAGTATTTTCTTTCATTTTGCTAAATTCAATTAGACTAGATATTGTAACTGTAATTCTTGCTTGATAGATATTTTGTTACATGTAATTTTGTTATGTTAAAATTGAAACCTTTCTTTTTGATTAGACAGAAATAGAGAGATGCTGTGGGAATGTCTTTCTGTATGCTGTGTATATCAATCTTTAAATAAAGGAGCTCTTTGGCCCTTGGTAAGCACCATAGAAGAAGTATTTAAGAAAAGAAGGGTAGAGACAGAAAGATATAGGTGTCCAAACGAGAAACATGTCATGAGTCACCGGCCATGTGGCAGACATATTAATGAAAATATGTGTTGAGTTAAGATGAAAGAGCTAGCTCGCAATATACCTAAGCCATGAACTTAATATAAGTATCTGAGTCACTTTGGGGGGTCTAAGGAGACATAGACTACTAATTGGTCTGGGAATGCAGATCTGTGGATCTGGACCTCTGGTTGCCAGGGACCAAGAAACCTCATTGTAACAGCTAGTTATTTGAATTTGAAAAAGTTCAAATTTTGCCTGAGCATATTCTCATGAATTGTGATCTTAAGAAATATATTGATTAGTTGTGGGATAAATTGATTTGATTCAAACACATTGAATGAAATATTTTAGAACGTATTAAAAACTTTAAAATGATTTCTAAATTTATACCTGGGTAAGGTAAAGTACTGATGTAAATACTTGCCATCTACTGAGTGTTGTATTCAAAACTACATAAAAATGCCCTACAATTTTAAGGTTTTTTGCTTATTTAGAGATGGCTAATATAGAACCATTTAGATTAATTAAGATATACTTTTGATATTTTCTTTAAAGAAATAGGCTAGATATTCTTTGCACATCTTGGCTGAAACAAAGAAAGTTACATTGAAACTGGGCTCTCTCCTTTAAGCATGTTGGTTGGCAAAGGAAAAGGATGCATAAAGGACTTGAGGAAAATATAAAAAAGCCTGGCACACTTGAGACTGAAAAAATGGCAGAATGACATCAACCTTCTTCAGAATCCTGTACATGGAAGAGAAAGCTCAGAAGTAGAAATGAGACAGTGCCTTCCAGGCCTGAGTAATGATTTTAGACACAAGGCTTAAAGCACAGGAAATTGCCTGTGGGGTTTTATGTTAAGAAGTGACTAGATCTTTGAGCTTTTTGAGAAAAATATTTGAGCCTGTATAGAAATTTAATTGGTTTGTACTAGACTATTTCTGAAATATTTCTTTGAAAAATTAAGAAAGTTGTAAAAGAAATATTTAGTGTTGGCTTAATTAAGGTGATAGCCAAAATTAAAACAGGGTGGACAATAAATAAATAGTATACTAACTATACTTTTAAAGGTCTGTATCACATGTAAAATACTCCAAAACAGAGAAATACAGTGAATAGTATTACATGGAATAGTTATGATACCATTTATAAGTTTAGTGAAACTGTGAGTCATAATTTGAATGACTGAAATATGAAGGCAATATTCTCAATGTCAAATGTATATTTATATTTAAATATTTGTTTCTTAAGTTAATTCTGGATTTTGGTAATGGTCCTATAATAGAAATTAATTCAATGAGTATTGTTTGCTGATAACTTTAACCTTTGGTAATTTCAACATGTATAATGAATGCTGATTACTCACATTCATAATGTCTCTTGCCTCTCCCCACAATATATGTGGAATTACCTTTCTTAATTTTTTTTAATTTGTTTTGCTTTATTTAGTTTTCTTATCCTCTGAAATAAACCAAGTCCATCAGTGTGGCCATGAATGTGGAACAATCTGCTGTGGTTACAAAATAACTCTACCACTCCCAACTAAATCCATCAACAAACAAGTCTATAGGAAAGAGTAGGGTTCCAGGAGGCTCTCCTCCATCTATGTAAGAAGTTGTGAGTTTATTATTGTAATGGGTACATCATGACCAAATGGTAATATTCCATGGTCCATCTTCCTGTCTTCAAGCACTAACATTCACTTGCCCTTTTTTCCACTGTGTTCCAAGATGTAAAGGGTATAGAAAAATTTCTTCTCTTAGGGAAGAAAATTTAGCAATCACTTTTTCATTTGTACTACCTTAAGCATTCATGATTTTCTGTATTCGGGGATATTCGACACAAGGAGAAGCTTCAATGGTCAAGACTGACTGAAGTAATACTTTTCTAAGAGTATAAGCAACAATATTTAAATGACAGTTTGATGATATGTCTACCAAAACAACGGTAGTAAGTTCTTTGTTTCCACCAGACATGTGAACTCTCAAGGCATGTTCTTATTTTTCTTTTACAGAACAGTTTTACAATACCAGATATTAATTCCTTTCCATACAGCAGTCTTCTAATCAGATGTTTATTGCCATAATATCTGTGCATCTATCTAAAGTAGGTATGAAATCAGAAGAGGGAAAATTCAAAGTAGAAATAGTGTAGAGAAGAAAGAAGAACAGAATAATAGTGTTCACATGACAATTGTGATGAAAATATTCTAATAGTTTCTTGAGACCAACAGTTCAGTATGCTGGTTAATTTTTGTAAACTTAAGACAAGTTGGAGTCATCTGGAAAGAGGAAAACAAAAAACTCAACTGAAAAAAAAAATCTCCATCCAATTATTGATAGGTAATTATCTGGGACAAGTTTTCTATTTAATTTTTTTTTTTTTTTTGAAGAACTCCATCTGCTGTGGACAGTGCCAGCCGGCCAGGAGATTTTGAATTGTATAAAAAGGCAATTTCATAATGTGTTTAAATCTCACCTGACATTTGTTATTCTACTGATAAATAGATAAGGAAAGTCTAGCTACTCAAAGCAATGGAATTCTATTCAACTGTTTAAAAAAAAAAAGGAAGTTTGGAAATTCTTAGAGAAATAGATGAAACTGGAAAATATTACACTAAGTGATATTACCTAGGCCGAGAAAGACAAACACTGATGTTTTCTTTTAGTCTTAAATTTTAATTCTGAATCTTGAGTATATAACTTGAAATAACTACAGGCTCCAAGAAAGTAGAATGGACAAAATTATGGATTTGGAGGAGAAAATCCCACTTTCAATTTTCATGTCACTTATACTCCCAATATTTCTTATAGTAATAATTTGCTTTAGTAAACTCTCTCATTAAAGTACATTGTGTAAAATATTAATTTTCATAAATTTTGTGTTTTTCTGTTTTCCTCCTTTATTGTCCTCTTTCTCCATAACCAATAGCCATCCACCCCATCCTCAATTGTCTGTCTTTCTAATCTTCTGTCTTAAAATGACATACTATTTTGTCTTTCTGGTATGATACATTTTGCTCACCAGGACATCAAGTTCTAATATTTTCCTATCTAGTATTATTCTATTTTTCTTTGTCTTTGAATAAATCTCTAAATAACATTTAATGCTCATCAAATGTTACTGGGCATCTAGGAACAAGGTGCTTTAACTCCATAGTGAAATGGAGCATTTATAACCACTAGTTGATAAAGATAACTTGAAATTCTTGAATGTTAATATGTTATTCCTTAAGAATTGTTTAGAGTTTGCTGAAAGGTTCCTCAAGGGCTCTGTGCAATTTAGTTATATTTCAAAGCCATACATCATGTCTGTCACTCCCAGCATATCCGGGTAAACATTCTGTTATGGTGAGATCAAATTTTATGTTTTTGGCAACAAGTAATACCCAAAAATTAATATCACCATTAGATAAAAACACCTTTGGAATTAATTTATGTCAAGAATTACATCAAGGGTATGATCAGTTCTCTAATAAATCAACTCTACACATCAAGGGAATTATTATCAACAATTTATCATATTGGAAACTCTATAATCAGTTATAAAATATTTAAGAATTAGCCTTTTTAAGGTTGTTTTTAAAACAGCCCCTTTGTAATTGTCAAGTATTAATGAATGTAAATCTTGGTCAGGACGAGCTTAAGTGCTTAATGTAATCTTAAAATCATCACATGGTTTTTTGTCTGTTGAGTTTTATGGTATTAATATTAACAATGTTAGTTGGGTTGTTATATGACTAGATTGTTAAGTTTAGCAGTAACAAATATTTATTTTTATAACTTACTCATTTTTACTTTATATTATATTTAGTACAATAATTGAAATAACAGTTGCCTCCTGTACAACACACAACTCACCACATTCTAGACAGAAATGCTTAGATGATTTTTGATACTTTTATCAAAATTTGAATGTCCACCAGATGGCGATACATGACCTAAAATAGCAGACCTACATCACTAGGTCTCAAATATGAATAGAAAATATTTACAAAATGTGTCTTAAAAGGTAGAAAATCAAATTCTACCTGACTTTTCTGTAATGAAATAATATTATCTTCAGTGTATTGCACTGTATTTGTCATGAAGTAAGGAGTTAGTTACATTAATAGCCTTAATAGTCTATCATATTTCATGCAGAAATAAATATTTTAACCATACTTAGTGTCAACTTGAACAAAATCAGATGTAATATAATGTGTTTTTTTCTGAATTACATTTTTATCTCTATATTTTCATTGATATAACATTCATACAAAATACTCATCATGAAGTGAATGCACAGATAATTTTTAATTATAAGTTGATATCAAGATCTTATAATTCAATGTAAAAATGAAAAAAGACATACTTATAAAGCTTTACAAAAATCGATTTTACTTTAAATATTTATTGAAAAGAGATTTCTTCTTAACCTTTATGTTAGTTGAGATAGATCAACAAGAATCAAAATCATTAACTTCTATTCTGCAAAAGGAAAAGTAATTTGAAGAAGGAAACAACCAATGTAAACCAAAGAAAAACAAAGATGCATCCTCTTATTTTGGAAAGCATCGGTTTATCTATCAGCAGAAATCAAAAAGAACACAACAGAGTGAAAATTAGAAGAAGGAACAAGGTATAATTCATGTGAGAAGCCTGGAAGCCACCTGACATTTCTGAGCTATGGTATTTGGTAAATGAGTTCTATTGGATGTTTGCTAAGCAATAGGATATTAATTATAAAGCTTCAACTATCAAGCCAGATTTTGATACCAGACAGAAAGTAATAGCCTAAATCACATCATAGATGAGATAATTAAGAGAATGATAAAACAGAGATTGCTCCCTAGTGAGTACATATCTCACTGAGACGGTTTATCTTCCTTGGTCATTCACAAGAGATACTTTCACCCAGATGATTGTTTCTTTGTCAATTTTATTCATTTCATATTAAAAATGGCCATATGGTTTGTGTGAATGACAGAAAACAAGTATTTTAGATTTGAGAGTGATATGTTTAAATGTGTAGCTGACAATTATAAATGAAGAGTAGTATTGCTATAGCTGTATTAGAATGAGGGCAAACTGCTGCTTATTTTAAATTTAATACACTTATCATCCAAACAACAACTGCTGTATTATAAAACATGAGTATGAGTGTAAGTGAGGCTACAATTTTGTAGATTTATGAGAGTCAACAAAGACTTGGAAGTTAAATGAGAGAAGTGACCGTTAGAAAATAATAATGGCAAGGATTAACTTCAAGAGAACCAGACACTAAAGTGAAAAGCCAGTTTATATTGTACACGGACACATGAAATATTTGCTCTATTACTAATATTTATTATTATTGAGCACTCATCAGATACCATATATATAAGAATATGACCTGTGTTTTAGTCACTCTATTCCTGAGGCACACTAATACAATTACAATTTTATACAAAAAAGGGAGCACATAGAAATTACTTCTTCAAATTTGCACAGTGAACTTGAGCTGGCTATCATGCTGAGGCCTAGAATCCATCATGAACTGTATGTGGTGCATTTCTTCTGTGGCTATTCTCTCTTTTAAAATAGATTTTTTTCCTAAATTCTTATTTACTTATTTCCTTTGACTTAGTAAACTGTTTAATACTTTAACAAATGATCAGAGTATACATATGTCATGAGTTAATATTTTACAAAAGGCTAAAGACATGTCTTAAACTTGGAATACCTGCTTTGCAAGTATGAGGAAGTAGGTTATGTTCCTATTTCCATGGGGAGAAAATAAATAGAACCAATGCTTAAGGCATCCATGGGACTGTTTCTTTAGCATCCATGATTGCTTTTGTCACCTCTGCTGTCTTTGCATCCTGTAAAGGACAATTCATTTCCACATTAGAGTATGCTAAGGTAGATATAAAGAAGGTTTGGTACTTAAAATTGGACAGGATGTGATGACTAACATGTGTTATGGAACAATGGCTTTGGGAATTGTCAGAGGTAACTGGATAAACTCTGGAAGGAAGAGGACAGCACCAAAACCAAATGCAATATTTATTTTAAAAGCAATAAATATGTGATGAAGATTGTAATAAAAGTTTTTTTCACTTGGCAAAATAAGAGGTTAGACTTGAGGAGTATACATATAGATTTGAGCAATTGTCCACATCATTCAATAAGGAAAAGAGAAAGATAAGTAACAGAGATAGAGATATTTCAGGGCAATAGTAAGGCAGTCTGACCCAGAAATATTCTGTGCAGTACACAATGAGGTAATCAAAGACACAATGAAAAATGTAGAAGCTTAGGTTTCTTCCTCACAGTAGGCTTGTGGATCTGTCATTTCAGAATTTTTGGTTTTGATAATGAATATGTCATGATTCTTGGCCAGATAGCTTTCTGGGCTTATCTTCTCTCTACATTCCATTATGTTGTGGAACACCTTATTACAGATATGTGTGATTATGTTTGGCCTATGTGGCTTTTGAGACTCTACTCAGGTATGCAGGCTTTTAAAGAAAGTACTCAATGAACAGAGCCACCACTCCAGTTTATGTGGTTCTGTTTATACTTAAACATTTGACAATGAGACACACCAGTAAGTGTGCAGTTGGTGTCTAGAGTACACCAGCAATAACAAAATATCTACGTGCAATATCTTAGAAAAAAATCCAAATGTTCCTATACCTCTTCTCTGTATTTTATGCTAAATATTTACCTTTGTTTCAGACAATAACATAAATCAGTATTTTCTATGGTCTCCCATATTCTAGCCACTAGTTGTATACAGCTGATTACCATTTAGTTTACCTTAATTAATTTAATTAACGTGATTTAAATATTCAATGATTCTGCCACAAAAGCACATTTTGTGAGCTCTGTGGCTCTTGTAGACTAATGTTTACTCTCTTGCTCCACTATAAAGGATTTACTTTGAAATGGGTTTTCCCTTTCCTGCTGGCCTTCATTTGCGTCTGTTCAACATTTTTAGAAAATTGCTCATTGTGAATTTTTCTTCTGCCCTTTGAGATTTATATATATATATATTATATATATATATATATATATATATATATATATTTTATATAATATAACAAATATAAATAAATGTAATGTATATATATATATATATATACCTGCTCAAAAGTCTCTGGTTGGCTTCACAACTCTGAAACATTATTCTCAATAACCTACAGTCAAGTTTTTGAAATACAAGTACTAAGAAACTTCTATGCCCCAGTTTCTATGGAAAAATTTGGAGTCTAATTTCAGTAGTAAAACTATTGATGAAAATATGAGAAAGTAAATTTTTCTGCACTGAGCAATTTTAGGAGCTACAGTCTGTGCTGTCCTACTATATCAGCCCTGTGAACATTCTGTCCTTTACATAGCACATTAAAATTCACATAGAACTCCTGTATCTTGAAGAAAACATCTCTCCTCTGTTGTAAATATATGTGAAAATATTTCTTTAAAATCACCTGCTCAGGTGCCCTCAGTACACTGCATTGTACTTATTTCAATGAAATATGATTTACAGTAATTTATCCATTTAAAATTGGAGTTACAGGGTTTGAGAGATGGATTTTGGTTAATTAAGAACAGTTACTATTCTTCTATATGACCACAATGTAGTTTCCATTACTCAATTCTGGTGTCTCACAACCACTTGTAAGTTCACTTCCAAAGGCTTCTATGTCATTTTCTGACCATTGGAGCCAAGTACACATGTGGCATGTAGTTACACAGACACACATCTGTGCACTTGGATAAAAGAATTTCCTTTATGAAATATTATTAGAGTCACCATCTTTCCAAGATTCCAAAGGAAACAATCACATCCCATTTCCATATACTTAATGATCTTGGTAATACAGCCCCCATGCCCTGGGGGAAAATATAAACAAATTACTTTGAACTATATGAGGCTCTGTAGCAAAATTATTCATGAATAACAGGAGCTATTTGATGTGGGAATGCGTTTATGTATGCTGTGAATCTCAATCTTTAAATAAAGGAGCTGTTTTGGGCCATGGCAGGCACCATAGAAGAAGTAGGAGGAGAAATCAGAGTTTAGGTAGGAGAAGCAGGGCGGAGTCAGAGCAGATCCAGCCAGCCGCCCAAGAAGAAACATGTAAGGAGCACGGGTGAGCCACACGGGCCACGTGGCCAACAGGTTAATAGAAATGGGTTGATTTCAGATATAAGAGCTAGCTAGCAATGTGCCTGAGTCATAGGCCAAACAGCATGAAGTTAATATAAGCATCTGAGTCATTTCTGGGGACCCGGGCGGCTGGGTGGCTAAGCGGTCTCGGGTGGCAGGTCTGTGGGTCTCTGGACCTCTGGCCGCCCGGGACCGAGAACCCCACTACTACAGCTATTGCTCTTCAAGTTTCAACTTTACAGCTCACTTTTGCATATAATATAATACTTGTGAGAAGAGATTATCTATGTTTGGGATCCTTTTCCTTCTTGTCTTGTGGGCTACCAGTTTTAGAGGGAATGAGGTAGAAGGGGTAACAGAAAGCTATGCATGCAGCCCATGATCAAGAATGGAATAAGTCCTCCTAGAAATAAACTTTGGTGACTTGTTTTAACTTTATTTTGGACTAGAAGGAATAATGTGATTGTAGAGTCTGAGAAAAACCCTAATTTGCATTAAGTGACACTCTCTATCACAAGGTTTTGTATGTAGCAGTAGGTTCCTATGGCAGATATCCTGTAACAAGTCTTCTTAGCAGTGATCAGTGCCAATGATCAAACTAAAGATGAAACAGGCGTTTGATTTAGAGACAACTCTTATATAAGTCCCAGGGACATTGTCCAGATAAGGGCATGTAGAGAGCAGGAAAGCTTGCTAGGGATGGAGGGGTTTTCCATATTGCCAATCATAGAGAAAGCTGCTACATTATGGTAGATTGTAACCTCTATCCATCCAGCAGTGAATTCCAGCAATGTATAAACTAGCTAATTTATCTATAGTTAAAAAAAAGGAGCAGATCTTTTCCTTGGGGTGAGAGTTAGTCTATTCCATACCTCCAACACAAAGACAGAGCTGGTGATACAATCAGAGTTTATTATTGTTTTCATGTCTCTACTTCTACAATGGCAAAGTTATGCACACAAATATAATCAGTTTATAGTGAAATTATTATTACTTTGTTTGAATTTCTGATGAAGATCAAAAGTGAACAATAAAAATATGTCTTCTGCTTGCATGTATTTGTACTATATGTGTATGTGTTTTACTTTGCATTTTAATGTGGTGATAAAACATAATGACATAAGCAGTTTGGGGTAGAAAGGATTTAATTCATCTTGAAAATCTCAGGTTATACTTTATAGGAAAGTCAGTGCAAGAACTTAAGGCAAGAACCTGAAGACAGGGGAAAAAACAGCAGAAGTCTTGGCTTTCTTGCTGTATGGCTTGCTCAGCTTGCTTTGTTATAAAACCATGAAAATCTACCCATTGTAACACTATCCACAGTGTTCTAGGCCTCCAATAACTAATCAAAAAAACAGGTCTCAAAAACTCGCCTACATTACAATATTGTGAAGGCATTCTCTCAATTTAATCTTTTCTTTCCAGATGACACTTGGTTGAACTGAGCGGAAAGAAGAAGGAAAGAGTTTTAGTAGTACAGTGTGCATTCATCTAGAGATGAATATTTAATAATTTTAAATTTAATGAAATATTTTTTACTATAAGAAAAAAACATTTAAAATATATAGCATTACTAAATTAAATTTGATAGGCTGCATTGCATAAGATGCATTCAAGAAGTTTCATTTATTATAACTTGGTGTAATTCTTTAATTTCTCAAACAGAATTGCACTCTGGAATTCTAAGAAAAAATAAATTTTATAACTTCATATATGCAGTCCTTTGCAGATAACTGTTTTTTTTCTTTCTTTTCCCATAGGTCCATTATACTTATTTAACTAGAAACTAATAAAATAATTTGCATCAAAATAATAATTTTACCAGGTTATATGAGTTTGAATTTTTCCTTAATATTATTTAAATTTCATTCATATAAATGAGGATTTAGATAGCATAAGTAGTTTACAGGAAAAGGCATTTCATTGTGTTTTATAACTCTAGAATTCATTTGGTAATGAATTCAGTGTGCACATGTTGAAGGCATAGCTTGATAGGTATATGATGTAGCTTAGACATCACTCAATGTGATTTACAGTTGAAAAATGTCTCCATAATTTGTTCAGGAACTAGAGAAGGGAAGAAAATCTTGATGAGAAATAAAATCATTCATACTTGAATTATCTAGATTGAATGAATATTTTAATTAAATATTCCATTGGATGATCATATTACAACTTACTTAGATAAACCAGCATGATCTCCTCATAAGAATATACCAGTAAGAATGAGTCTATTATGAATAATAATTGATTTAATATTAACAACTCATCATTAGATGTGTTTTAAGCCAATTCCTTGTACTTAATAGGTTTGGTGCTTTAGAAACTAAAGTTATTGCTGTATTAGTGAGTTTTTTTGAAAATTACCATATTATTCTCATTTCAAGAGCATTGTTGCAAAACACATTGGGATGCATCATAGATTTCTGAAGAAGAACACAAAATAATATGTGTTGAAGTAGTAAATAATTCAAGGCATGAGTCAGCCAGTAAAATAAATTACAAGTTTCTAAATGTGGACCAATTTTACACCACTAAAAATTAACTTTGTCATAGCTAGTACTCTATATTTTCTTTAGAGTTAGTTACATATCTGTGACAACCATCTCTTCTATGGATAAACTCTGACTTCCTCCACCTAATGAGTTCTACACCTAGGAAATAAAATTAAGATGCTTTTTCTGTAAGCTACTAATGACATCTTAACCTAAAATTGGAGCAATTCCACCTAAATATTATGAAGTAAAAGTTGAAGCACATTTGGCTTTAATATGTGTATCTTTACACAGCATTATTGATGTTCAAGTCATAGGGTCACAATCCTTGTTTATTTGGGCTTACTATTACTTATCTTGAAGTTTAACATTTGACTTTGGACTACTCATTATTGTAATACTAAATTCACTATTTCCAGGTACATTCTATAAACAAATACATTTAGTTTATACATTCTATAAGCTAATTTATGGACGACATAGAAATTTAATTTGAACTTTTTATGAAGTTCCTTAGTTTTAACATTTGTATGTTATGGATATTGTGATTTTTTTTATTTTTTAAGAAACTATGTTTTTAAAATGGTGATTTGCAGAGATGAAAAATATCAAATTAAAATATACTTTTGATTCACAAATAATAAGAAGGGAACTGAGACTTTGTCTCAATTTATGCCTGAGGCAGATAGAAGGGAGACAAAAAGAGATCCCCACGGCTGGTATAGCACAAAAATCAACCAAACGTGGGTATAAAACACTGAAAAAAGCAATCACTATGTGTTTTGAATATATTATGGTAAATTAATAAATATCAACATATATTAACATTAATTCATAAAAATGGCCCAACAAAATAAGTTACATACTTTTTAATGCTGTATTAGATATTAGAAACATTCAAATTGTGATTCAAGTTCTGTTTTAGAAGTTTTAGAGGTTGTGCACAAGTATGAAACTAATCTATTCAAAATACATTGATTTTGTAACCAATTAACACCTATGATCAATCACTTACATGCACAAAAGTACCATTGTGTTTTATATTTTATGCTATCATGAAATAAACATAAAAGAAAAAGTGAAAAAAAGAAACAGATTTTATTAAATAGTTTAGCAGAGGATTATTGGATATATTGTATGCCTACATTGTAATGGTTTATTCTGGCCCTGACTTTTGGGCCTAACCTCAAAGTTTAGGCCCCACAGACCCGCAGACCTGCAGACCCGCAGACCCGCAGATCTGCAGACCTACAGAACTGCAGTTCCACAGTCCCACAGAGACACACAGATGCTTTCAATAGTTTTTGGCTGATCAGCCTCAGGCCCATGGCATATAACTTGCTAACTCTGTACCCTTCACCTAACCCATGATTTTTCCTGTTCAGCCATGGGGCTCAGTACCTTTCCTTAGAGCAGCATAGTTGTCCTCTGCTTCTTCTGGCTTCTCTCTGGCATTCTGTCTGGCATTCTGCTCTGTGCTTCCTGTTCTCAGAGTTTTTAGTCTGGTAGCCCCGCCCACACTTCCTGCCTGCCTTTGGCCAATCAGTGCCTTTTATTAAACCAGTGGGTGGGACAATTGTTTACAATGAAGCAACACAATTCTCCTATAAGCCCCAATGAAACTCTTCCCCTAGATGATAATTATGGGTCTGAATCAAGGGACTGCATACAGATTAAAAGATATAAAACTCAAATAATTATACTTACCATCAAATTAACGGTCGCCACCCATTAGATTTGCACCACTTTTCCATGATGGAATAGTACACCCAAAATTCAAGTAACCACAAACATACATACAAATTAGATGAGAAAACCACCTTTCTTTTAGGATATTTGGGAGCACTGTAAAATTAAAGAATAATATTCTTCATCAAATCTGAATTAAGTTGTATTAAGTGATGTCTGTGGTGCTGTATGAATACACTCTGTCATCTGTTTTCACCTGTAAGCATTTTATCTCTATAAGAAAAAAAAAAAGATACATTTATTGTTAGAGACAAATGCATCCATATGTAACTGAATATAATGAAATTATAGAACATAATAAACCCCAGTAATCTCTTTAGTCATATACAATAATATATATTTACTCAAGCCTTATTCTTCACTTTGATGTGATTTCCTTTGACTTTCTCTCTAATAGCATTACACATTCCATAGTGCTTGAGGAACATAACTGCATTATCAACTCAGATAAAGATTTAAGAAAATCATAAACAAATTCAGAAATATTAGACCAAATCCACACCTTAATATAAACTTGGCATAAACAAAATATTTCAGAGATGCATCAAAAATAAATTCAAATTATTTTGAGGTATTGTATGTACCAAATCAAATGAAAGAAGATTAATCTATGTGCTAAAGTTGACAGCAGATTTATTTAATAAGCATAATTTCTGTGTGGATTTAAGCTTACAGCCACCCTGTAGTTTTGGGGAAGCAACAATGACAAATAAATAAAATATGAATAACTATTTTTTATACACAAGCATATTTCATAGAAAACAATGAACACCAGTGGAAAACATACTGAAATAGAGTTGATAGCCACTATTAGTACAAGAACATTTCTAAGAAAGTATAGTCCTAATTTGAATCAACATGTAATTAGTTCACTTAATTATTCTGCTCCAATACTAATTGATTTTTAGAACTAGAATATAAAACAAGTTTACTATGAGGAAAAAGTAATTTTGGCCCTCCAAATTGGAATCTGCTCAGAGGTCTCATCTATAACTGTGTTATATGTCAGATTTTATCTCCCATTTGACCTATTATGTCAACATGTTTTCATAGAATCAAAGGCTGGGGTGTTATAATGTTTAATTATTAAATTCTCATGCTAGTCAGTCAAAGTTTTTGTTATGAATAAAAATTAAAGAATTAAATAGTAAGTTTGGAAGAAAATTATGGACCACCCTTAATCAGCTGTGCTACTCATACGAAATAGAAGGTGTGAAGGTATCCAAAACTGAGTGCATTTTCTGAACTTTTTTGCATAATATGATGCCAGAATTATTTTCAGGTTGCATGTTGTTTCTTTATTAGCTTGTTTTTCTCTGCTTTCTTTGCCACATTGCTGCTCCTTTAAGTCAACAATCCTCCATTTAGAATCATCTCTAGTTGTCAAAAGATACCAAGATAATGTCTGTTCAGATGATAAGTAGTGTTGTTACTGTACTAATGTTGTTTCCAACACATACAGGCAGTTTATTATCTATGATTAAATGTTTGGAAACTATGTTCTTTTCTGTATTTCAGAACAGGAGGTGTAGACTTCTCCTTGAGTTTTGGGGAGGAAGTTAGGATGCTCTCACTAAGAGATGAAAATCTGAGGAGAATCTAATATCTTGGCAAAATAATTCACTTTGTGCTGAGAGTATTGATTCTAACACTAGATGGTGGGAGGTTTTGTTGTTCCATTGTAAATAATTGTCCCACCCACTGGTTTAATAAGAAGCACGGATTGGCCAAAGGCAGACAGGAAGTGTGGGTGGGGCTACCAGATAGAGAGGCCTCTAGGAACAGTCAGGCCAGAGAGAATGCAAGAGAGAAGCTGGAAAAAGCAGGGGACAACTATGCTGCTCTAAGAAAAGATATTGAGTCGCATGGCTGAACAGGTTAAGAGTCATGGGTGAGATTACAGGTAAAGAGTTAACAAGTTATATGCCTGAGCCTTAGGCCGATCAGCCTAAAAACTATTGTAAGCATCTGTGTGTCTCTGTGGGCGTGCGGGTCTGTGGGTCTGTGGGCCTAAACCTTGAGGCTAGGCTCGAAAGTCTAGGCCAAAAACCTCTTACTACACTAGACTATTTACATATCACAGTAGAAATGCTGTTTATTTCTAAAGACGAATACTTAACTTGATTCTATTATGTTATATAAATAGAACATAATGTATTATAAAACATTTCACTACTTTAAATGTTACATGCCAATCATGACTGTCTTTTAAGGTATGCTTCTACAGTGGTTGCCACATGAGAGTCAAAAATCATATTACTTCCATGAAAACTACGGTTGTTGAGGTAAGATTGTACTGACAATCTCACTACTATTTCAAAGACAAAAATGAAAAATGTGCCTAGTTATTAAACTAGTTATTTCACAGAATCCTACTGTATTCCCTCCAAGCTATCCTATTCTATTATTTGTTGTATAGTTTTTAGTGTGCATATATAACTATATATGACCTATATATAACATTAGTTTTGCTATTTTCCCATATTATAGCACCTGACCTGACTCCTTAAACTAACATTGAATATGTTTTAATACTTCAAAAATAGCTCCTTTTAGTATACAATAATATATTTGTTATATGTTTACCCCAATAAAGGCAATCGAACCTGGGAGATGGAAGCCAACAAACAAGATAGACTAAAGTTTCTTGAAATAGTAAACTTTATTCAGAACATCATACCATTTATACTCTGAGGGTTATAAAAAGTTGTATGAGTAAAGTATCTAAACACAAGGATATGACACAGGAGCCAGAGAATTAAAAACATGTGTTTCAGAGGTGAATATAAATAATAGCTATTTGTAATGAATAATATGAAGTAAACTCACTCCAATCTGTGTACCATAGAGGAACATGAAAACATTCCAAACATATCATAGTTAAGGTTTTTATTGCCATGAAGAAAGGTTTTGACAATGACAGCAAGGAGAACATTTAATTGGGTTGGCATGTCTACAATTCGGAGCTTAAGTCCATTATTTTCATATCCATACACCATGCAAGCACACACCATGCTGGAAAATGAGTTGAGCATTCTTACCTCTTGAACCTCAAACAATGGAAAGTGGTCTATCTCACAGAGAATAGCCTTAACATATATAAGAACTTAAAGCCCACTCCCACACTGACTTTCTTCAAAAAGATCATACCTACACCAACAATGCCACATCTCCTAATAGTGCTACTTCCTATTAGCTTATATGGGGCAGTTACATTCAAAACACCATAAAGAACAATTACTTATTTAAAAAAAAGTGCGGTCAGAAGGCTTGTATTTTTTTTCTTAGAGTTTTCATACAAACCCTCATAATTCTCTTCACATGACTTAGTTCTTAGACCATGTTCCAACAGCTATATATTATTTTAGTATTTGTATTGGAACATCCATTTTCCAACAAATACTAAACAAGAAAATCAAAACATATAATTTATTATTGTTATTATATTTGTTGTTTTTATTATAAATTACATTATAACCCAGTTATTCATTGTTTTGAAATTGATTGTGGAGGTTAACCCAGGGATGCTGTGACTACAGCAGAGCTACCAAAAGTAAAATTCAAATCTAATCAAAGTGTTTCCTACTTTCTAGCTAACTAAGTACTGTTATGTAAATCTGAGATCTCAAAAATATAACAAAACATTGGGACAGGCATAGTTCTATTGGCACTGATGTGTTTAATAAATGTATTATATAGGTATCATTTTTTAAAAAATATTCAGCCAGTTTATCCCCTATTCCCCAATATAGCCTTTGGAAGATTTTATTGTCTAATTATTGACCAGTTCCTTAAAGACATCATGTCCATATATTTGTAAGCAGTTTCTCTAATTCATTACACATAATGAAGGGAATAGAAACATTCATGCACTCGACAGTGTCCCAGATTTATTATCAATAATGAATGTCCAGAACAGCTTAGCAGCTTTTATACGTGTTGATCACCTTCCTTAGCATTCTTGCCTCTATAACTTTCTGATTTCTCTTCATTCATCACTTTGAACAGGTCTTTTGTCATCCAGACATCTTCATAGGACACAGCCAGATACCTTGGTTATCAGTATCATTGAATATGCAAGTTTCCTTAGCTTTCTTACAAATATTATTTCTGCTTCCACTTATATTTTTGTCTTGTCTCTAGTAAATCTTTATGAACATCTATCTTGATAGTAACCCAACTATGTTATCATGGGCTGTTTACCTACTTGTCTTTGAGTGTACTAAGGTATTTCCCCCTCATCTTTACAAATCCTGCTTTCAGGAATCCGTACATTCTCAGAATTCTGAGAATTGACAACACCAGCATCATTGCTTCAAACACTTGAATGTACTGTGAATCCTAGCTAAACTATTGTAAGAAACACCCTTCATTGGTGTAAGCTACATTATCACCCAGAATTTGTTAAGTGTTTCTGAAAATAAATACAGCTTTTTCTAAAAGTATTGTTTTCAGCAATGTCTTTCCAGAATCATTAAAACTTTTAGATCTCTTTCAGCCTTCTATGTCAATTATTTTTCTGACATTTGGTTATATTTTCTCTTGATGAACTGGAGTTCATTTTTAGTCTCTGTTCTCATGTCTTTACGAGGAGCTTGTCTGTGGGGAAGAAAGAATGACTATTTTTCTGAATGCTCCATGAATAATCTTTATAGTTGTCATTATCCTTTAAATAAAGCATTATATATACTTACTTTTCTTAATTTTCTAATTATTTAATATTTCTTGTTAGTCTACTTATATCTGATCACCTTCCTGTTGTGTATTTTGAAGTTCAATATAATATATGGAGGTTTAACATTACTTCAATTTAGTCATTTTTTGTTATCTTCTAAATTATCTTTAAATTATAAGGCTTTATAATAACTATTCATACTTGAACCAACCCAACAAAGTGCAGGGGTAAACATCATACAACTACCATTGCATAGATTTGTATAGATTCCCTGCTTTACATAGTAACATCTTAAACCTCATACAATGAATATTGGTCATTGTACATTTGAAACATAATTACATCATTAAGACCCAGATTTCAAGACCAAGATTAGTGTCTACATCAGAAAAATCTGAGAGACTCTTTACCTAGTCATATATGTTGTATGAAAGCATGGATTTCTATTAAAAAATGAACTTCATCAGACATCAAATCTGCTTTTGTCTTATCTTGATTTTTCTAGTCCGCAGAACTAAGAATAATTTATTTTATCACATAAACTTTATACATTTCAATTTTGTGTCACACCATAAAAGCATTGGAAACACTTGAACAACATTCCAAACTACCATGAATTACTGAATCATTGCAGTAAAATTATTATGATCTCATTTCAATGATTATTCTTTGTAGGACGTTTTGTATTGTTGTTGATTTTTCAGTCAAACCCTCTGAGTTTTAGGTTTAAGAGCCCCCACCTTATCATAGCTTTTCATTTCTCTCTAAAACTTTCAGTACTAAAAGTCAATACACGTTCACTTGTCTGGTTGTTTCAAGGCTCAGTCAGCCAGCACATTCACACTTTTCCCTCACCAGTTAATATATTCTGTCTCCAATTATTGCAAAGACTCCAGCAACTGAGCTCTTTAGGTTTTACTATTTTTTTTTTAGCAACTTCAGAAATTCATGGTTTCTTGTGACATCTCCTTTAAGTTTTTGAGCAGATGTAACCCTTTACAGCCATGCTGCTTTTAACTCTAACACCATTTCATATTATAAATTGCTCAACAGATAATTTTATTTATTTTTGTAAAAAATGTATCATGCAGGTAACATAACTATGATATATGAATATGTTTATTATTTTGTCATAACAAGTTATATTATATTCCATTAAATTTGATAGCTCTATTTTTAAAAATAATGCATATAATTTAATGTTTAATAAATTACACTGATAGGCAATTTTAAAAAATTAAAGCATCCTGCTTTAATATACGCACAACTTAAAACTTATCTTTATATGTTGCTCTACATTCTTTACAGCATAGACTGTCATCTATGTTTTTAATGTTACTCATTCTTACAGGTGTAAGGTGGTATCTCAAAATTGTTTTGATTTGTGTTTTTCTCATGGCTAAAGAAGTTGAGCAGTTTTTAAGTGCCTTTCAGCCATTTGTAATTCTTCTGTAGAGAATTCCCTTTCTAGCTCTGAACCCCATTTTATAATTGGGTTATTTAGGTTTAGGATATCTAGTTCCTTGGGTTTTTCTATATATTTTAGAGATCAGTCCTCTGTAAGATGTGGAACTAGTAAAGAACTTTTCCCATTCTTTAGGTTGTCCTTTTGTCTTATTGACTGTGTTCTTTGCCTTACAGAAGCTTCTCAGTTTCAGGAGGTCCCACTTATTTATTGTTGTTCTTATTGTCTGTGATACTGGTATTATATTAAGGAAGTTGTCACCTGTGTCAGTGCTTTGGAGAGTATTTCCCACTTTGTTATCTATCAAGTTCAGTATAGCTGGGTTTATGCTGAGGTCTTTGATCCACTTGAATTTGAGTTTTGTGCAGGGTGATAGGTTTGGATCTATTTGCATTCTTCTACATACTACTATCTAGTTATGCCAACATCATTTGTTGAACATATTTTTCCATTGAATATTTTTGGCCTTTTTGTCAAAATCAGGTATTCATAGGTGTATGGGTTATTGTTGGGTTCTTACATTGATGCATAAGTCTGTTTTTATGCCAATACCAGGCTGTTTATATTACTGTAGCTCTGTTCTATAGCTTGAACTGAAGAAAGTTGATTCCTCTTGAAATTTTTTTATTGAGCAGGATTGTTTTGGTAATCCTGGATTTCCTGTTATTAAATATGAAGTTGAGTATTGTTCTTTCAAGACCTGTAAAAAAATTGTGTTGAGATATAGGTGGGAATTGCATTGAATCTGTAGATTGCTTTGGTAAAAATGACAGTTGATCCTACCCATCCAGGAGCATGGGAGATCTTTCCATTTTCTGATAATCTCTTCAGTTTCGTTCTTCAGTCACTTAAAGGTTTTGTCAAATAGGTTTGCTACTTCTTTGGTTAGAGTTAAGTCAAGATATTTAATGCTATTTGCAGCTATTTTAAAGGGTAATGCTTCCCTTATTTCTTTTATAGCCATTTTATTCTTGGTGTATAGGAGGGCTATTCATATTTTTGGGTTAATCTTATACCCTGCTACATAGCTGAAGGTGTTTATCAGCTGTAGGAGTTCCATGATAGAATATTAGTGGTCATTTATGTATATGATCATATCATTTGCAAATAGAGATAGTTTGTCTTCTTCCATTCCAGTTTATATCCCCTTAATCTCCTTTTCTCTTATTGCTTTAGCTAAAACTTAAAGAACTATATTAAATAGACAAGGAGAGATAGAACAGCCTTTTCCTGTTTCTGATTTTAGTCAGATTGCTTTGACTGTTTTTCCCTTTAGATTGCTATTGGCTGTTAACTTCCTATATATCGCCTTTATTATATATAGGTATTTTTCCTCTATCCCTGATCTCTCCTGGACTTTTATCACCAAGGAGTGGTTTTCAAAGGCTTTTTCAGCATCTACTTAGATGATCATGTGTTTTTTTCCTTTCAATTTGTTTATATGATGAATAATATTCACAGTTTTTATTATATTTAAGCATCCCTGCATCTCTAGGAGAAAGCCTACTTGATCATGGTGAATGATTTTTTTTGATATATTGTTGACTTTAGTTTGCCAGAATTTTATTGACTATGTTTGCATTGATGTTCATGAATGAGATTGTTCTGTAATTCTCTTTGTTGCATCACTGAGTGGCTTAGGAATCAGGGTGATTGTGGCCTCATAAAAAGAGTTTGGCAATGTTCCTTCAGTTTCTACTGTATGGAACAGTTTAAGGAGTGTTGGCATTAGCTCTTTTTTGAATGTCTATTAGAATTCTGCACTGAATCTGTCTGGTCCTGGACTTTTATTACTGGGAGACTTTTAATAACATCTTCAATTTCCTTTGGGGTTATATGTCTGTTTATGTCTTTAATCGGATCTTGATTTAATTTTGATTAGTGGTAGTTGTGCAGAAAGCTGACCAGTTCTTTTAAGTTTTCCATTTTAGTCGAGTATAGATATTCCAAATATGACCTGACACGTTTCCCGGGTGTCTGTTCTGTCCCCCCCTTTCATTTCTAGTTCTAATTTGGATATTCTCTCTTTGTTTTTTGTTTAGATTCCTTAAGGGTTTATCAATCTAGTTGACTTTCTCAAATAACCAATTCTTTGATCCATTGACACTTTGATTGTTCTCTTTGTTTCTATTGTATTGATTTCAGACCTACATTTGATTTTTTCCTCTTGCCTACTCCTTCTATGTGAGTTGGGTTCTAATTGTTCTAAAGCCTTCCGCTGTGTTGTTAGGTCTCTTGTGTGAGATTTCCCTAGGTTTTTCACTTAGGCACCTAGTGCTATGAGTTTTCCTCTTAACACTGCTTTCATTATGTCCAATGAGTTTGGGTATGTTGTGAGTTCATTTTCATTAAATTCTATGAAGTCTTTGATTTCTTTATTAATTTCTTCCTAGACCCATTGGTGGTTCACTTGAGAGATGTTCAGTTTCCATGAATTTGTAGGCTTTCTGTGTATTTTGAGTTATTGATCTCTAGTTTAGACCATAGTGGTCTGATATAATACAAGGATTTATTCCCATTTTTTGTATCTATTAATTTTTGTTTTATGATCAATATGTGGTCAATTTTAGAGAAAATTCCATGGGGTGCTGAGAAATATGTATATTCCTTTGTGTTTGAGTTGAAGGTTCTGTATATATCTTTCAATTCCATTTGAGTCATAACATCTGTTAGATCCCTTATTTGAAACTACATATTCTATAATAATTTCAAAATACTCTTTAAATTATTGTAAAATGCTAAGCATTTATACATTATATAAGACATATGGGCCAAATTATTCATATTGATTTACATATTGCATACCTTCTTCAGTTTCTTTATAGGGCAAAACTAATATTCCCTATATATTTTTCATATTTAAAACTAGAAAACTTTCAAACAATATCATAAAAATATATATGAACATACTATATTCTTAATGAGGAGCTATGATATAGAAGACAATATAGATAGTAAAAAGATGAAAAAAGAGTAGTTAAAAGTAAATATATGCTGCCAGTATTTTAATGAATAAAATATTATTATTCATTTTCTAATACTTAATATGTATAAAAAATTAAAATTATAATATATTAACGTCTCTGTCCTATCTTAGCTAAAAATTTATTTGTACATACATTTTGGCACAATGTTATGTGTGTATATATGTATTATATATATATGTGTGTTTTTATTATTATATATGTATTTATCATATAATTTTGTGTGTATATGTACATATAAATAGTATCTATCTACATAGTATAATACATATTTAATATACTTACTTAAAGATATATTGGTTTTATCTTTTTTAATGACTTTTTTCAATATATAATATAATCCTCCTTATTTTGAATAATAATGCTCATGTAATATTTTAGTATTTTCTTTCGGTGTTTTCAGGAGACTAGGAAAATATGTCATTGAAAGAATTTGGGTTATATGTCAATGTCTTTCTCAGACGATGGTTATCAGAAAAGGTTGAGGATTCTGTTTCATGTGTAGCAATTTGTTCAATGTCTGTCACTTCTAATTCTGAATTGTACTGATTGCTTCTGGATGGTGCATTCTGGGATTGTCTGCCTCTAGCTCACTCACATCACTTGATTTTTCACTATAGTAATTCCTGAGGGACCCTCCTCCTCTTTGCTTAATCACATACTGCATAAGTGCATCTGTAAGCTACTGTTGTTTATTTTTACTACAATCTAGTTTGTTTCCTTGTCAATCCCCATAATACATTTTTTTTTTTTTTTACTTTTTAGTAGTATTCAAAATTGTGCAGTTAAATCACAGGCTTAATGGAGAAAAATGAGTTCCAAAATTAACTCAAATTTTCTATGTTGGCATATGCAATAGAAAATTAAACAAAGTTTAATAAGTTTTACATATTAAATATGCATACAGATATTCAAATAAAGCCATATAGCCTTAAACTGTTCTAGTAATGACTTGTAGGAATGGCAGTAAGACAAAATACACTGATTGCATTCTACTGAAAGGAGCTGTTTGCCTTGGCTGAAAAATATAACTCCAGGTGTGAAAGTATTAGCTCATGACACCTGCAGTGAACTAAGACAGGGGTATCTGTTAAAAGTGTAAACACATGTATATTGTTTATATTCCCTGTTGGCTGTGGTTAGATTGAAACAATTTTATGGAAATTATAGACCAAATTGTACAGTATATGTGAAATCTCTGTATTTCTATTGTTTCTTGCATTCATTATAGGAATAAACTGTAGTAAGAGGTTTCTGGCTTTGACTTTCGGGCCAAACCTCAAGGTCTAGGCCCACAGACCCGAAGTGCCACAGACCCGCAGACCCACAGACCCAAAGTCCCACAGAGGCACACAGATGTTTTCGATAGTTTTTGGCTGATCAGCCTCAGGCCCAGGCATATCACTTGCTAGCTCTGTACCCTTCACCTAACCCATGTCTCTTGTTCAGTCATGTGGCTCAGTACCTTTCTTTAGAGCAGCATAGTTGTCCTCCTCGGCTTCCTGTGGCTTCTCTCTGGTGGTCTCTCCTGACACTCTGCTCTCAGAGATTTTTCTAGTCTGGTAGCCCCGCCTACACTTCCTGCCTGCCTTTGGCCAATCAGCTCTTTTTATTAAACCAGTGAGTGGGACCATGAAACAACACAATACCCCTACATATCCCCTTTTCTCTTTAAAACAAAAGGAACTCCAATTCTAAAATTCTTCCCCCCCCCCTTATCTATAACAGCTTATAAGCAACACTGTAAATAAACACAAACATCCATAATCCAGGTTTTGGGAATGTGGGCGTTGTTCTCTAGGCTACTTCCTGCTGAATGGGGAAGCCGACAATCTCATGGGAATCCAAAGAAAAATGTAGGATTATGGACAAGTCTTTAGTGGAGTAGTCTCTGAGGCTGGGTCATCTCAGCCAGTCTCCTTGAAATTGTTTTGGATTCAGAGCTCTGGAACTTCAACAGAGGTGCTCTGAAATGCTGAATCATCTGGTCCATCCATTTTCATTGGAGATTTTTCAGGGGGTCTTCCTCTATCAAACTTTATGTTCTTTATCCAGGAAGACATCCACAGCCTTTCATTTTTCTGTGAAAATAAAAGGAAAACCTCTTCTCCAAAGTAGCGTATCTTTGCATTTCAATTTTAAAGTAAACTCATTTACAAAATATATAGGTTGAATTACTCCAACATTTATAATCAACTGTCTTTTAGCAGCTTTTACTAAGTCATTTTCAGTCAAGAAGCTTAAAGATAAGACAGTAATATACAGTATCCAGGCATTCTTACTTGGCTTTATTTATATATTTATTTATTTGTTTATTTATTTATTTATTTATTTATTTATTTATTTATTCTATTTCTTTAAGGGCATTCTCTAACTCTTTTTTCTTTGTTTATGCCTATGTATATATATTTTCAACACATTCTAAACCATTTAGACTTTTTTTTTTTTTATAAAAAAGCTGTCTTTACTGTATATTTCTTAACTTTTTCTGTCTCTGACCACACCTTTGCTTGGCTAGGGTGATTGACTCCACCCAGATTCTTCTATTTCTTTCTGTTTCTGACCACACCTTTAATATGCCAGGATTAAAGGCTGGTATGATAGGTGGGTGGCTCCACCCAGCTTCTAGTTTAATTTCATAGAATTTATCTTTTTAGCCCAGGTACTCTGGGATTTCAGGGTCCATATAATTACCAAGTAAAGCTTTGCCATCTGCAGCTCATTAACTCCATTTCAAGTATTAGGCAGCAGGTCCTCTTTAAAAACTCACAAGTGTTTTGCCTCTAAGGCTGAATCAGGAAGCTTCTCTTAAAAAAGCCAAGCTTCAGTTTGCCTCAGGCAAACAGAGCTGACCCATGAAAACTACTAGAAAACAACACTAGAAAGCCATCTTTGATTCTGTTCCCTTTTTCTCTTTATGAACGTAAACCTTAAATAAATCATTTATAACCTTTTCCTTATATTGAGGGTCCTGTGAGACTTCAGGAACCAGCCATTTTACACCTTAAGCTGCACTCCAAAAGCCCACCATTGTAGCTCAAGCCCATGTGCTTCACCAGGGTGTCTCTGTACCATGGCTAACATGAGAGACACAACTCAGAAGCTGCTTTGGACTCTAGACTATTTTCTTAAGCTTTCTATGGCTTTATTCGGGTATATTTGCTCCACGTTGGGCTGCCATTTATAGTATGAGGTTTCTGGCCTTGACTTTCGGGCCAAACCTCAAGGTCTAGGCCTACAGACCCGAAGTGCCACAGACCCGCAGACCCACAGACCCAAAGTCCCACAGAGGCACACAGATGTTTTCGATAGTTTTTGGCTGATCAGCCTCAGGCCCAGGCATATCACTTGCTAGCTCTGTACCCTTCACCTAACCCATGTCTCTTGTTCAGCCATGTGGCTCAGTACCTTTCTTTAGAGCAGCATAGTTGTCCTCCTCGGCTTCCTGTGGCTTCTCTCTGGTGGTCTCTCCTGACACTCTGCTCTCAGAGATTTTTCTAGTCTGGTAGCCCCGCCTACACTTCCTGCCTGCCTTTGGCCAATCAGCTCTTTTTATTAAACCAATGAGTGGGACCATGAAACAACACAATACCCCTACAATAAACAACATTTACAAAGCTAATGCATGACAAAATAGACTACAGATTTCTTGTAGTGGCTTACAATTGAAGCAAGATTTTGCTCACCATATTTCCAAACTATGTTTTAAATGAATGTTAATCTCACTTAAAATGATTACTCAATGTTAATATAAAAGGCTAAACAGAAAATATTAAATATAAAATAAAAAGTAATATAATATTTACTGATGGAAAACTCTCTATGGAAATTGCTGCTTTGTGTGCTTTTAAATGGTCAATATCCTACTACAGGATGAGCCAAATGGAACCACTATGAAAGGGAAACAGACTGAGGTGTAAAAACACTTTTAAATCACAGTAAAATAATTTGTATGCTAAATGATATGAAAGTTAGAAAGACATTAATATGTAACTAGGATTGTCAATGATATTGGACCATTTGATAATCTACTGAAATGTAAAAAGTGACTGAGAATTAGAGAGCATAAAATTAGAAATACAAGCAAACCATCTTTTTATTCAGAGAATAACCTAACAATAACCAATCCCAGAGCAAACAGATCAATATTTGGGTGGAGCTTCATTTCTGAACTGAGTGATAGTGATTACATAGAAGAGCCCAATTATATAAAAGAGAATCAGACTAATATATAAAAAATATTATGTTAAATCTCTTATATAGGAATAATAGAGAAACTTATTGCCTAAATAATTTTAGCTAATTTAAGTTGTTGTCAAAATAGCAGCATATTAAATTTTAAAATTTACCTTAAAATATCTATGTCTAAGCTTTGTTTATTTTTTGTGTTTTTTACATATTTAATCTTTTATCTTACAGTGATATTATGTGTTTAATAGCTTTCAGGTAGCATATTGAGTGAGACTTCTGTTCTTGTGGAGAAACCACCCCTCAGCCAGATAAGCCATTTTCTATTTCTCTTGAGAGCCAGGAATAGAGCAGGGAAGGAACATTTATGGAGGTTGGGATGGCCTAATCAGGTTATAAATTGCAACATTATATTCAACTGCCATTTACTCAAGGCTATCATGTCACATTCCATATTAAATTAAAATGAGAAAGGAAATAGAATACTACTGAGAAAGATTAGATATGAATCATCTCTACATTCTTATATCATTGTTTCAAGTATTGTTTGACTCTTGTGAAATCACAAAAGCCCACATAACCAATCTAATAACACATAAATAACACACAAAACCAATCTAGGGCTGTAGCAGACTTTAATGTAAGAGACTGTTGTACAGACCAACACATAAATCTTCAGATAGACATTCATTCATGTCTTTAAGGGAACAGCAGTTTTGTGAGATTCACAGGCCTGGAAATGCTTCCTGACAAATCATATCATTATAAACAAAATAATTTCATTAACCTGCATCAAAAATTAACTTTTGCTTACATGTCCAGATAATTTACACTTGTCTATAATCTGTGGAAAATGTGTTAAAATGTTATCATAAGAGTTTACTTTAAACATTGTGAGCTATAACCTGTCTTCATTACCCTTCAAAAAACAGGCATTTTAAAATTATAAAAAATTTCATAAATTATCTTCCATTTCAGGAATGCAAAAGAATATTTTACATAAACATAGTAAAAATTATACGTACCTGTAAGAAAATAAATTATAAAAATTTAGGTAGTAAAATAATATCTAGTATTATTAAAAATAATAAGTAGTAAAAAAATCTTACTGTGTAAGGAAACCTGGATTCAGAATTATAATTTTGCACATTTTCATAAACATGTGGCTTCTAGTTTTAAATTTGCGTTACCAACTTGGAGTGAGTGTGGAAGCCATAAAACCAGAAAGGAGAGTTGGAATGGAAAGGCTGAAGAGTTTTAAGAAAGAAGAGATAGTGAAATCCAGGTAGTATTAAAAAGAAATTGCAAATAATTAAGAAGGCTTTAGATAGGAAATGGGTAGTGTAGGACAGAGGAGTAGATGAAAGCAGAGATAACTAACATTGAATATATACCCTAATTGTCATCAGAGAGCCTTCATCTAGTGACAGAGATCCTCAGTTAAAGACTGGCCTGAGTTGGAGAAATCCTGTTGAGGATAGAGGGAAAATTGTATGAGCCATGGGGTTTAAGATTGTCACAAGTAACCCAAATATACAACTACGCATATAAGAGCTTACAGATTCTGGACCAACAGCTAGGAAGCCTTCAGGGGACAGAACTAAGGACTCTACATTTGTGTGACAGTTCTGTAGCTTGTTCTACTTGTGGGACAATTGATGGAAGTAGGACCTGCCTTTAATGCATTTGTTGTCTTACAGGAACCTATTTGTTATATAGAGTTGTCTTGCCCAACCTTAATACAAAGGGAGGAGCTTAGTCCTACCTCAATTTAATATGGCACTCTTGATTGACACACATGCGAGACCTGCCTTTTTCTGAACAAAAACAGAGGTGGAGTGGGTTAGGGGAGATGGGATGAGGAGATGAAATGAGGGAAAGGGAGGGGAGGAAGTAGTGGACATTGCAGTCAGGATGTAAAATAATTAAGTAAATTTAATTAATAATAAAACATTATTTCCTAACAACTTTAAGCTATGCAGAGATATTTATAATAAAATTATATATAAAATTTTAACTGTTTTTAATTTTTATACTTTTAATCTTCTGACTGTTACCTATCAATGGTTCATATAGCAGTAATTCACATTTTTATATTTTTTTCTCATTTATATGTTGTAATTTTCTAAAGATAATTATTAAACTTCATTTCCTCAGAATAACTTGATGTGAGGATGTCTTTCTGTATGCTGTGAATATCAGTCTTTAAATAAAGGAGCTGTTTTGGCTCATGACAGGCACCATAGAAAAAGTAGTTGGGGAAATCAGAATAGGTAGGAGAAGCAGGCTGGAGTCAGAGTCAGATGGAGCCAGCTGCCAAAGAAGAAGCATGTGAGAAACACAGGTGAGCCACGGGCCACATGGCAAACCCATTAATGAGAATGAGTTGAGTTAAGATGTAAGAGATAGCTAGCAATGTGCCTAAGCCATAGGCCAAATAGCATGAACTTAATATAAGCATCTGAATCATTTTGAGTGGCCTGATCAGCGGCAAGTCGTTAAGGGTTCTGGGTCTGCAGGTATGTGGGTCTGGACCTCTGGCCACCCGGGACAAGAAACCTCATTGTAATAATAACTACTTTCTTTTCTTCCTCAATATGCTTCAATACTTTATCTAAGTGAGCTTTATGACTAATTACAAAATCTATATAGCAATGAAGTTAATATTCTAATTTTTGTGTCTGTGTTGTTTAAATTTCTGGTCAGGTTATGTGTTTAATATTTTAGAGCAACCTCATCAAAGTATAGACTGTATTTTAACCTCTGTACCATTAAATAGAGCTGCATGAAGAGATGCAGAATAAACCGTTCATTATATATTTACATAATGCCAAAACACATTGTTGGTGGACAAGGGTATTAAATTGTTAATGTATAGTAACTGCTTTGGGCACTATAGTGATATTTAATATTCAGATATGGTGACAAGTAACTAACAGGTTTCCAAACTGCTATTTGTATAGATTTTAAAGCTAACTAATAAAAATCTGGCAAGGTTCCACCTTCTGCTAGAAATGCCATTACTGGAAAAAACAAATGATTCATCACCTCTGTATTGTTAAAATTTCTGACAAATGGAATGCCACATGTATGTCATGTTTTTCTACAGCTTATCTATGTGTTCTTGACACAGAAAAGCTATGTGATCAGTATATGGCTTGCCTTCCTCTATCAAACAATTTAGCAGAAAGTAAGAATTAAATGAAAAGTATAATAGATACAATTTGACATTTTGATTAAAAGTGTAAAATAATTGACACTGGTGTTATATGAACTTAAAAATTAATTATATCTTGGAATAGGGCAATTAGATCATTAGTGTTTTATCTTTAATTTTAGTTATCAAACAAAAAGCAATAATAGCATCTACAGAAAAACAACAAATTCAGGTGGAAAACATTCAGTAATAAAACTCTTCCTATACTCTTAGTTCTTCCCAAACACACACTCTCCCCCCCACCTCTTCTCTCCTTTCCCTCCCCCTCTCTCTCCCTACCTCTTCCTCTTGACCCCTCTCTCTCTCCTCTCCCTCTTCCTCCTCTTTCCCTCCCCCTTCCCCCCCCCCATTCCTGTCTCTGTAAAGTAGTGTTTCTATTCATATGTGTTTAGGGCTGATCTATTAGGTTTAAGAAAGCACTAAGTAGGCTTGACCTTGCAACAAACTGTTTGTCTATCAGCACCTATTGACAGCTTCCTGCTCTTCATTTACAGGTGGAGTCAACATGTATTCTCACTAAATTCTTCTGGTTTAGGCAACCATTTGCTTGAGATTCCTGGGTATAGATGCCCTGTTATGTCTAGAAGTAGACACTATCTTTCAACAAGTATATTGGTCCTCTGGCTCTTAAGTATGTTCTCTTTTTCAATGTTCTCTGAGTCTTAGTTTTAAGGATTGCATTGTGAATTACAATTTTAGCCAGTTTTGAATACCTTCAATTGTGTCAGTCTGCTGAAAAATGAAGTTTCTTTGAGGAGATCAAAAACTACGCTTATCTGTGAATATAATACATGTATTTAGAATGTAGTTGTGAATTCTACTGGATTAGGAATGTAGTAATAGTTATGCTATAGAATCCATGACTTTACCAACCACAGGTATTTATCAAAGTTTACAGTAATAGTAATTAATTCCCTTCTGTGGAAAGTCATGTGCCATTAAGTGACTGTTGATTATTCCTAAGACATGTGTTCTTATTGACTCTTATGCTTATATTCTGAAGTTCTTCTAATCCCTATAGTTTTTAGGTTTCACATATGAGTAGGGCTTTGAATTGCTTTTCTGTTTTGATAGACTGTATAGAAGTTTTAGATGCTCTAAAAGTTAGTCTTCAGATAGGCATTTCCCAGAAAATTTCCTGTCATTTTCTCCTAGTTCTATATTTAATGATGACAACTAAAAAAAATATTATTTTGTATTTTTGGTTTATATTATTTTAATCTAAATAGCCTAATCAATAACTTGAAGACTGGTTGATAATGTAGATGTAGGCCTATCTGGAAGTAGCTTCTATTAAATTCACATACTCTGCCAATACTTTCTTGAGCAGTTTAGCCCAAAAACTTCTCTGTAAACTATGAAGCTCAGTCTATGGTGGTTGCCTGGATATACTAAAAATGTAGATATTTTTATTTATTGAATTTTCCTAAATAATGCAGCAAAAATCTATTAGCATAATTATTATATATTATGCTGGATATTACCAGTAATGTAGAGATAATTTTAAGTAAAATAAATTTGCTCAGGTCACACACAAATTCTACACTGTTGTATTCAAAGGAATCAAGTACTAATATGTATAAGAATTCCTAGACCCAATTCCCGTTGAGCACTGTGAAAAAACACAAAACAAATACCTACCAGTTTTGCAGTGAATTTTACTTCAGTCATTAACAATCCTGTTTAATAAACTAGCCTGTTAGTTACACAATATACTGATGTGGGAATGCGTTTATGTATGCTGTGAATCTCAATCTTTAAATAAAGGAGCTGTTTTGAGCTATGACAGGCACCATAAAAAAAGTAGGAGGAGAAATCAGAGCTTAGGTAGGAGAAGCAGGGCGGAGTTAGAGACAGATCTAGCCAGCCGCCCAAGGAGCAACATGTAAGGAGCACGGGTGAGTCACACGGGCCACGTGGCCAACAGATTAATAGAAATGGGTTGATTTCAGATATAAGAGCTAGCAATGTGCCTGAGTCATAGGCCAAACAGCATGAAGTTAATATAAGCGTCTGAGTTGTTTCTGGGGACCCGGGCGGCTGGACGGCTAAGCGGTCCCGGGCGGCAGGTCTGTGGGTCTCTGGGTCTCAGCCACCTGGGACCCGAGAACCCGAAACTACAGATGGCGCATCC
The DNA here is from genome assembly GCA_033318265.1 of Phyllotis vaccarum. Taxonomy (NCBI): domain Eukaryota; kingdom Metazoa; phylum Chordata; class Mammalia; order Rodentia; family Cricetidae; genus Phyllotis; species Phyllotis vaccarum. The sequence continues at coordinate 63,124,030 of JARWLC010000012.1, forward strand.
AACGTGGGTCGATTATCCACTTAGAGCCTGAGAAAGATTAGAAAGGGTTCTAGATCACAGAAATTGAGCCAAGGCAGCTTCCAAATTGTATATATGAAGCGGGTCTTTGTACAAAGAAAGCGTGGCATCTGGGTCACATTCAAAATGGCACCAGCGGCGGGCTGGCGGCAGGCAGTGTAAGCTGCAATCAGGCAGGTTCCTGAAAACTGACAGAAGACTCAGTAGCATGTGATCGATTTTAGATTTCTGCTTATTTTGAACAAAAAAGAAACAAAGACGGTTTCTTAGTAGCAGCATTTTCTTGGGTGTGCTCTGTTTACTGGCCACGAATAGATACACGGTCCATTTGAGAGAACTTAGTGATTCAGCCTAATTTGCAAAAACTGTGCTTCTTTTTAGAGAATGTATTTTAAAAGCTCTTAAGGTTAGAAGATGATTAAGGATTCACAATAAAACAGATTCAGATAAAAAGAAAAACCTGTAAACGGGTTACAATGATTGTAAAAGGTACATAGGCTTCAGAGAGAAAAGAAAGAGGTTAGAAAAAGTTTTTAAAGTGAGAAATAGAGTAATAAAAATATAATAAGCCACGTAAAGATGGAAAATAGACACAAAATCTGGATTTTGGTTGTTATTGTGTTTTAATTTTTTAACTGTTAATGAGCTAACTGCAAAAAGACAATGGATTGCACATACAAAGGCTACTAAGTTAAACAAGAATATATATTTTAAAGGTATTTTGATTTTGAAATTTGTGTCTAAGGATTTATTGCTTTGGAAGAGTTCTGCTTTTGTTTCCACAGAAGAGGAGAACCTGTGGATTGCTTCCAGGCAAATATGGTTTCATCAACCAAGACCCCCTGAAAAAACCTGATGGAAAGAGATGGCCGTAACAGCTTCAGAGCTGCATACTGATTCAGCCTCAATAACCATGAGACTTTCAACGCCCCTTAATCAGCAGGAAGTAGTAACAGAAAACAACGCCCAAATTCCCCAAATATTGTTTCTAGATGTTTGTTTTCATTATAAATGGTTAATGTCATGGTTAATCTCTTTCTAAGAAGAAAAAGGGAATATGGTATATAAATGATTTTTTAAAAATTAGATTATTGAATTTACTTAGATCAGGAAATCAGCTGTTAATCTCAAAATGCTTTACATTGGTATAGATTTTGGTTTATTGATACAAATTTAAGGTCAATTTTGTTATGCTGTATGTGTTTTTCTATTCTTGTTTAAGGTATGATGTTCATGTAACTGTTTTAAAATTGTAGTGTATAATTAAGAAATGAAGGTTAATAGTCACTTTTGATAATCAAACTTATAGTTAGGTTAGTTAGGATTTTTAGGTATACAAAGATATATTTCAATTAGATAGGTAATCTTCAAATACTTCTAAGACCTACAGAATATGGCATTTAAAATGTTTTAAGAGCTTAGACTTTTCTGGACAGTGAGACAGGTCTGCTCCTGGCAGCACTAATTTACTTCAACAGGAAAATGGGCATCGAAGAAACTCCATATAGAGTCTACTCTATTTGTGGTAATGATAAGCCACTAGAGAAGAACCTGTTCTTATATTGACTGCTTGACAGTATGCTGTTTAAACTGGACATGCATGTTCCATAAGAAGATGACCTCTGACTATGGCAGAACAAGCCTAGATGGTCATTCAGGTTCCTGTTTTGCAGGAAAAACTGTCAGACATTCTTCAGGACTCGAGTTGAAGCAACTGATGAACTGTGCCAGAATGGGCAGAGCAGATTTCCTGCTTCACTGAAATGAAAAGAGACTTTGGGCCTGTAGGCTGAAGATGGATGCCCCAACTTTATAAAGGAAGTTTGGGTGACTGTCCAGGCAGATAGGTGTCATCTCTGTCCTTTCTAGCTTTTAGAAGTCGCTTGCACTTCTGGTTTACTTGGGTAAATATGTCCTTCTGTGGTCTTTGATGTAGTTGAAGATTAGATAGTTATATGTACAGTTTTTCTTAGTCATTTGAAAGATATATTAGATATAAAACTTTAGATTCATAAAGGTAAGGTAGATGATAGAATATTTTCTTTAATTTTGCTAAATACAAATAGACTAGATATTGTAACTGTAATTCTTACTTGATAGCTATTTTGTTATATGTAATTTTGCTATGTTAAAATTAAAACCTTCCTTTTTGATCTAAGGGGGAAGTGATGTGGGAATGCGTTTATGTATGCTGTGAATCTCAATCTTTAAATAAAGGAGCTGTTTTGGGTCATGGCAGGCACCATAGAAGAAGTGGGAGGAGAATTCAGAGTTTAGGTAGGAGAAGCAGGGCCGAGTTAGACAGATCGAGCCAGCAGCCCAAGGAGCAACATGTAAGGAGCACGGGTGAGCTATGGGCCACATGGCCAACAGATTAATAGAAATGGGTTGATTTAAGATATAAGAGCTAGCTAGCAATGTGCCTGAGCCATAGGCCAAACAGCATGAAGTTAATAGAAGCATCTGAGTCCTTTCTGGGGGCCTGGGCGGTGGTGGGCAGCTAAGCGGTCTCGGGCGGCAGGTCTGTGGGTCTCGGATCTCTGGCTGCCTGGGACCTGAGAACCCACTACTACAATATACCTTAAACTTGTTCTAATTAACAATCTTTATTTGCAATATTGTAATTTATTATTAAAAATATTCTTCTGTACATTATGAGAAAACTCTGTTTTAAATTTTTAGTTTTATAGAAAGATAATGGAGTAGAATGTGTTAGTTTTTCTCTAACCCCAAAACATTTCCCTCTGCTGAATTAACCTACTTCATTGTTCACACTCTCCATCCCTATCCAAACTATACCATCCTATTCCTCACATTTTCTTTCCACCTCTTCTACCTCCCACATTCCCAATTTTATAGGATATCTTATATATTTTCCCCCTAGGGAAAATGCGTCTTTTGGGGTACTCCTTGTTACCTAGCTTGTATGGGGTTATGGACTGTAGTTCTATATTTAATGATGACAACTAAAGAAAGTATTAATTTGTATTTTTGGTTTATATTAGTTTCAGTAGGCCCCACTTATTAATTGTTGCTCTCAATGTCTATGCTACTGGTGTTATATTTAGGAAATGGTCTCTTGTGTTAAAGATTGCTAGAGAAACCATAAAATCCACAAGGATGACTTCCAGTAAGATTAAGCAATAGTGGAGAGGGTGTCTGAACTGGCCTTTTTTTATACTCAAATTGATGACCACTCTTATTTTAATCATAGAACCTTCATCAGAAGACTGAAAGTATCAGATTCAAGATCCAAAATCAAGCTCTGGGTCAAAGTCCTAGAATCCAGTTGATGAGAGAGAGGGGATTATATGAGAAATGGGTCATGATCATAATGGGGAAACTCACAGAGATAGCTGACATAAGCTACTGGGAACTTACTGTCCCTGGATTGACAACTGGAACACCCGAATGAGACAAAACTAGGCCTTCTGAATATAGCTGACAGTTGTATGGCTTGAGCTGTTGTAGTGGATTTATGATGTTACATTGTAAATAATTGTTCCACCTATGAGTTTAAAAAGCACTGATTGGCCAAAGGCAGACAGGAGGTGTGGGTGGGGCTACCAGACTATGAAAAACTCTGGGAACAGGAAGAACAGAGCAGAGATGCCACAGAGACTCCAGAGTTTCCAGACAAGCCAGAAGATGCAGAGGACAACTATACTGCTCTGAGAAAAGGTACAAAGCCCCATGGCTAAAATGATAAGAGTCATGGGTTAGTTTAAGAGTAAAGAGTTCTGGGCCTTAGGCCGATCAGCCTAAAATTAATGTGAGCATCTGTGTGTCTCTGAGGTCTGTGGGTCTGTGGATCTAAACCCTGAGGCTAGGCCCGAAAGCCAGGGCTAGAAACCTCTTAGTACAAGCAGTTGCTGGGACTCTGAAAGGAAGACCAGAATTTATTCCTAGTGCATGACTGGCTTTTGAGACCCATTTTCTATAGAGGGATTCTTTGATCAGCCTTGATGCACAGGAGAGGGACTGGGCCTTGCCTCAACCTGATATCTCAGACTTTGTTGATGCTCCAAGGAAGGTATTATTTTCTTTGTGGAGTAGATGGTAGGGTGGGGTAAGGGGAATCTGGGATGCTGAAGAAAGAGAAGGAAACATAACTATGGTTGGTATGTAAAAATAAACAAATAAAAACCTTTTAAATTAATAAAAATGAAAGTCCAAGTAGAATTAATTAGGAGACATTCTTTTGGATCTCCATGTATTTCAATATTTCAGCTTCACATTTGAGAAGCAGAAACATTCAATACATAAGATGAGAAAATATAAAACCTCCAGAAAATGAGATATGTGACAGTTTTGTAAAATTAACAAAAAATAATTGATACACATACAAAAATAATCTTAATCATTTGTGTCATATGGTAAGAAATGTTTTAGTTACTATGTCCCTTACTTAGAAGTTCATTGTGTGATAATTGAACAATGAGAAAGCTGTATTTTTTCAATATTTTAAACATAAAAATATTTATTATATTTTTTCAATTAATCTGATCACAAAGAGTAAATATAAATACTACCTCTCAAAAAGAGAGTGTTAGTTTTTAGGAAAAATATGAATAGCGATGGGCTAGAGCTGACTTTTTGAAATAGATAAAATGAATCATTCCTCAGTATCTAATTTGTGCAATGATATGTGTGTGTTTTTCCAATCTCTTTATTCTTTTCTTCTCTGTATAAATACTAAATTTCCAGAGGACACGGATGCTATAACTAATAGCTTGTCCATTCCAACTTTGTCCCCTTACAATAATAGTGACAAATCTGCCTGGTAATGTACATTTAAGACTTTATGCTCAGAGCTTTTAGGTATATTCAGTATCTTTTTATTAATTAATAGACATAACTGATAGTTATGTCAAGATCTGACAACTCTTTTTTCCTTATACTTTTTAAGAATAATATGTTGAAAAAAGTATTCTAGGGCAACAGAGGTCCTAATATCTACACAAACTTCAACAGTCTTAGTGAACCAGCCTATTGAATTAGTTGCCAGACTGTGTTAATACAGCATATGTTCATTCATATAGAAGAGTGATGTTTTGCTCTGTACTAATTATTATGCCTATAGCCTAATTTAATTACACTCTTATATTCTAAATCACCTTCTCAAAATCATAAAACTTTTATGGTCTGGAGCTCCAAAGTATAGATTGTGTGTCATAATGAATATGGCCTTCAAATAACACTCAATCTTTAGTATCCTTAAGATTTTGTTTTCAATTCTCAGTCTGTTTTTAATTTGTAAAATATCCCTAAATTGGGGCATCGATCTAAGCTCAATAATTTTAATAAACTTAGTAACAACCTAGGGTGTCAATTTAACTACTTTTAGAGTTTTCAGTGCATTTATTAGCAGAGTATAGCAGACAATATCATCTCAATGAGTGAATAAAAATATTGAGAATAAAGAGTTTTTATTTAGCTAAAATTAAATATCAATAAACAAAGAGTTGACTATGTATTGCTTCACACACAGATGGAGATTTCTCCAGTTTAGAATGAATGTTTAGTCTGGATTGGGATAGATGAACCCAAATGTTCTCTCTGGTCCTTCTTTAGTTATTGTGGATTTTGTTTTCATAAAACCTTCCCCATTGGGCTTCAGTATATCCATCTTTATTTCTGTATCATCTATATACTCAATTCATTCTAACATTACAGCTCTTTAGGAAAGTGCAACTTCATTCTGTTTTTCTATTTAAATTTGCAAAATGTATATACCCAATGAATATTTATTAACAGTTAAGTGTATCAATTAAATATATTGTCAATTAAATATGTATTCTGGCTATGAAAGATAAAATCAAGTATGTTCTTTAAATTTTTAAATATTTTGTCAGAATCTCTTATGTATAAATAATCACTTATATATTATTTTTATTCATACAAATACACAAATTTATATTTTATTCAATTAATACTAAGTTATAGTAGGAATAAACTTTACTTTCTGGCATTGTAAACATGCAAAGTTATTTCAGAATGTTGAAATAATAATGTTTTATTATTTTATTGATTATAATATAAGATTATTTTTAGGTAATGAGTACAAAGTGTGTGTGTGTGAGTGTGTGTGTGTGTGTACATTCTATATCTTATATCCACAGGATTAACAAAGGTAAAAATGTTACTTGTGAAATGTTTAATACAATAATACTATTTTTATATTTGAAAGAAAAATAAAAAAATGAACATGCATTTCCTTAAATTTTGATAGTATCTGGTGCAGAGGAACCATTAGGAACAATTCAAGTACAATCAGTATAAAATTTAATGATCCAAAAAAATTAGCCTCGGTAAATTTTCCACTTCTTGAATTCTAATATAACAGTGTTCTTTTAGTTATCATTAAAAGAACAAAATTAAATTCACATGAACAATAGATCTGTTGTCTAAAATATTTATTGACCAAAATCAGTGACAATCGTCCATGGGTCTAGGTGGTGTTTTTGAAGTTCAAACAAAACATAAATCTTTTTTAAAAAATTAATAAATCTAGAAACTTCCTTTTCCTGGAAGTTCATGTGTTTTGAAACACTAGGTTTTTTAAGTTATATAGATACTTCAGTACCCTGTTTTTTGCAACTAAACATATGGGAAATCTCTTCTTGATATGAGAATAGTAGTGTACATTTTATATAGTGAATTTTATACTTATCTTTGAAAAAATATATATGTATATGTCTACTAGAACTTAGATTCTCATAAGCACTGCATTTATTATACATATATAATATAGAAGTGTATATGTAATAATGACTTATATGTTTCTATTCTTATGTCTTATGACTTGGTACATACAGGGAATCATGATGATAAAAAATAACTACTAGTAAAAGCACAGTTGGCTATGTTGAGCTAATCTGTACCTTACTGGAAAAAAAAATAAGTGTGAAGAAGATATTGCTTCTAAGCAGATACATAAACTTTGGATTCATAAGGTAGAGGATGTGCAATAGGCAGTATGAAATAAGGTTCCAAAGACAAATATTTATGCTTGAATGCATACACACTGTGAATTATGACCTACAGAACTAACAGTGGTATAATAAATACATTTGGCTGAATAATTATAAATAAATGTTTATCAGTTTAATTTATTCACCATAACCCCATACTAATTCTGTAAACCGTAGACATCACAACAAGAAAGTACATTTCATATAAATTATACTATATGTGTGATATGATGGTGTTCAACTACATCCTAAAGATAAATAGAAACACAAGCACCAGATTGGTGGGTTACCGAGTTCTCAAGCTTTTGGCCCAAATAGAAGCCCCGAATCAATAAATGAACTGAATATTTGTGGAGGAAGACAATGGATGCTTACTCAGTCTATACACATGTTTGGACATATGCACTCACACATACAGACACATACACACAATTGCACACAAACCACACATATATGCATACTACATACTACACACCACACATATACACATAAGTATGTGTGCGTGCACACACACACATACACAAATAAATGAGAAGCCAATTAATCAATCAATTAAAACTAAAATGGCTTAAAACCTCAATTTTATTTTTAAAAGTCCTAACTGCAATACATTTACTAAGAATTTTCTTAGACACAAAGAAAAACATTTAATAAATTAATATGATAAAATTTTAACACCCCAAATTATCTCTCCAGATAATAATTTACCAACAGGAATTAAAATTACCCTGTATCATAAGATTGAATTGCAGCATTTATGTGACATGGTAAGGTTGCAAAGGGAGATGATTTGCAAGTACAGGGAATAAATTTAACATTTTCCACCTCATAAATACAGATATTGTGGCGGTACTAGAAAACTATCTTGTTATTGAGTATCCCAAAGCACTCTCCAATTATCCAGACTTGATTCTCCTTAATGAATGAGGCTTCCCATGATCATTTTACTAATTAATACTTAATAGCTAATAACCACAAAATGACACTATAAAACAGGATACAAGATTATATATAAGTTCATTCTTTGCTTTCAGCAATTTTTACTCAGAAGAAAATATGCAAATGCCATAGTTATTTGTAAATCCATTTTTAAAGATGAATTTATGCCTCCATATTATATGAAAAAAATTCTTATGGAAAAAATCCCATCTGTAAAAGAGGAGTTTTAGATAAATTTGTACATTAATATATGAGTAATATAGCATAGATACTTCTGTGTACTATAGTAAACATGTTTTATATAGTTGTAGGAATATAGGAAAGTCAGCCCCTAGAAATGGTAAATTTGCATGTATGAATTACCACATATTAAAGGTACCATTTTCAATGTATTAGTAAGTACATTAACCATTTAGAATTTAATTTCAAATTAACAATGATGTACTTCTACTGTAATACTTTAAGACCTCAATAAGCTAATTTGTTTTATATTATTTGCTGAAATTTACTGCATTAACAAGTTCTTGACATTGCTAGCCAATAATAATTAGAATTATTGCTAAATGGTGAATTTATAGGTGTTTATTATATCTGCTATAATTGTGGTTTATTTTCATAAAAATAACCTTTTTTCTTGATTATTTATATTTAATTAAGAAAGTACTTTCCTATTTTACCACCATGAACTGTAATCTTATATGCTTTTGATAGTTTCATTTGAAATAGAATAACAACAGTTTCTCTCCTTTCCTCCCTCTGACCTCTCTCATCTCTCACCGTTCGTAACTTCATACTCTTTTCCTTGACTATTGTTGTTATGAACATCTCTGTATGACTGCCTGTATACAGAAACACAATGTGCTGAGTCTGTGTACATGGTTTCAAGATTGATAACTCTACATTGGAAAACTAAAAAGTGGGCCAATTCTCTTGGCATGCCAATTCGCCTCTCCTACCAGTCATTAGTTACCTATAATGTTTTCCTTCTAGCAGTTTCAAAGTTACTCACTGAGACCTTTGACTCACTTGCAATTGTTTTTTGAGAACTGTAAATAAAAAGGATGTGGTATCATTCTTCTACCTGTAGATTGCCTACACTGAGCATCATTTTGTCCATGTCCTCTGCATTTTCTACAGTATGCTTTTTCTCTTTACCATGTAAAAGATCAGGAAGCTATAGTTGTGTGAATTTATGTCTAGGTCATCTGCATTTTTTAGTTCATTAATATAGGTTTCATTTTGTACTAGAACCATGTCATTTTTTTAATTACTTGATTTTGTAATACGATATAAAATAGTTATATAATACATCCAGCAGTAGTTTTATTGTTTAGGATTATGTTGACTATAAGAAGTCTTTTATGTTTCTATATGAGTTTGTGGATTATTACTACTTTTTGAAATATGCTACTGAAGTTATAATTGAAATTGTGCTGAACATATCAATTGCTTTATGTAAGATAACCATTTCTGTAAAATTTATCACCCCCCCAAAAAAAAGTCTTTATCTCTTCTATTGTATTCTGCTCTTTCTGTATTCTGAATATCAAAGTTTACATTGGATAACTCTTTCACTTTATAGGTAAGGATTATTTAAAGGAATTTTGTTTGTTTGTTCTGATGATATTGTGAATGAATTTGTCACTTTAAATTGTTTTTCTGAATGCTTGATGATGATTTTATGTTTGAATTTGGCATTATGACATTTTGTTGAAAGTGTTTGCAACCAGCTGTGATAGTTTTCTATTGGAGTATTCATGGTTGTTAATGCCAATAGCCATATCCTCTGCAGAAATACTCTCTATGGCTTTTATCATATCCTCTGCACCTAAGAGTTGATTTTGTTGTAAAATATAGCCAGACCAAAAAGAATTAGAGAAGAACTGGTTAATTTCACCACACACCTTATAGATAGAGTCAATTAAATTTCAGTTAAACTGCAACAGCATTCTTCAAAAAATAAAAAAAAAAATAATTTAAAAACCTCATATGGAATCATTAAAAAATCCAAATAATGACTAATCCTTAAAAAATAAAAATATGTCTATCACTAAGAAAGTCAGGCCAAGTAGACAAAGCAGGATTCTTTAGGCTGGAAACTGAGAGAGGCCCTAGAAATGTGTTGCTTGCTGAGGTGCTCCTCCAGGCTGACTCAACATGTATTCTTACAGTAAGTAGGACCACACACAATGGTCTAACCCCCCCAACATCAATCACTAATTAAGAAAAAGCCTTTAAATCTTTCCTATAGCTGATCATCTGGAAGTATTTTGTAAATAATGTTCCTTCCCCTCAGATGTCTCTGCCTTGTAGAAAGAGGCAAAAAACAAACCAGTGCAATCAACAAATAAAAGCAGTTGTTGTCTTCCATTTCTAATTGCACCCATCTTTTCTTAATCTCTCTTTTTTTTTGTTATTAATACTACAAGCACCGTAGTGAAAAGTAGCGGAGGTAGAAGTTATCATGAGTACTTGACTTCACTGGGAAAATATCTAGCTTTTCTCTTTTTAGATTATAGTTGACTTCAGGCCTGCTTTACATCATTTGAGTCCTTTCTGGGGGCCTGGGCGGTGGTGGGCAGCTAAGCGGTCTCGGGCGGCAGGTCTGTGGGTCTCGGATCTCTGGCTGCCTGGGACCTGAGAACCCACTACTACAATATACCTTAAACTTGTTCTAATTAACAATCTTTATTTGCAATATTGTAATTTATTATTAAAAATATTCTTCTGTACATTATGAGAAAACTCTGTTTTAAATTTTTAGTTTTATAGAAAGATAATGGAGTAGAATGTGTTAGTTTTTCTCTAACCCCAAAACATTTCCCTCTGCTGAATTAACCTACTTCATTGTTCACACTCTCCATCCCTATCCAAACTATACCATCCTATTCCTCACATTTTCTTTCCACCTCTTCTACCTCCCACATTCCCAATTTTATAGGATATCTTATATATTTTCCCCCTAGGGAAAATGCGTCTTTTGGGGTACTCCTTGTTACCTAGCTTGTATGGGGTTATGGACTGTAGTTCTATATTTAATGATGACAACTAAAGAAAGTATTAATTTGTATTTTTGGTTTATATTAGTTTCAGTAGGCCCCACTTATTAATTGTTGCTCTCAATGTCTATGCTACTGGTGTTATATTTAGGAAATGGTCTCTTGTGTTAAAGATTGCTAGAGAAACCATAAAATCCACAAGGATGACTTCCAGTAAGATTAAGCAATAGTGGAGAGGGTGTCTGAACTGGCCTTTTTTTATACTCAAATTGATGACCACTCTTATTTTAATCATAGAACCTTCATCAGAAGACTGAAAGTATCAGATTCAAGATCCAAAATCAAGCTCTGGGTCAAAGTCCTAGAATCCAGTTGATGAGAGAGAGGGGATTATATGAGAAATGGGTCATGATCATAATGGGGAAACTCACAGAGATAGCTGACATAAGCTACTGGGAACTTACTGTCCCTGGATTGACAACTGGAACACCCGAATGAGACAAAACTAGGCCTTCTGAATATAGCTGACAGTTGTATGGCTTGAGCTGTTGTAGTGGATTTATGATGTTACATTGTAAATAATTGTTCCACCTATGAGTTTAAAAAGCACTGATTGGCCAAAGGCAGACAGGAGGTGTGGGTGGGGCTACCAGACTATGAAAAACTCTGGGAACAGGAAGAACAGAGCAGAGATGCCACAGAGACTCCAGAGTTTCCAGACAAGCCAGAAGATGCAGAGGACAACTATACTGCTCTGAGAAAAGGTACAAAGCCCCATGGCTAAAATGATAAGAGTCATGGGTTAGTTTAAGAGTAAAGAGTTCTGGGCCTTAGGCCGATCAGCCTAAAATTAATGTGAGCATCTGTGTGTCTCTGAGGTCTGTGGGTCTGTGGATCTAAACCCTGAGGCTAGGCCCGAAAGCCAGGGCTAGAAACCTCTTAGTACAAGCAGTTGCTGGGACTCTGAAAGGAAGACCAGAATTTATTCCTAGTGCATGACTGGCTTTTGAGACCCATTTTCTATAGAGGGATTCTTTGATCAGCCTTGATGCACAGGAGAGGGACTGGGCCTTGCCTCAACCTGATATCTCAGACTTTGTTGATGCTCCAAGGAAGGTATTATTTTCTTTGTGGAGTAGATGGTAGGGTGGGGTAAGGGGAATCTGGGATGCTGAAGAAAGAGAAGGAAACATAACTATGGTTGGTATGTAAAAATAAACAAATAAAAACCTTTTAAATTAATAAAAATGAAAGTCCAAGTAGAATTAATTAGGAGACATTCTTTTGGATCTCCATGTATTTCAATATTTCAGCTTCACATTTGAGAAGCAGAAACATTCAATACATAAGATGAGAAAATATAAAACCTCCAGAAAATGAGATATGTGACAGTTTTGTAAAATTAACAAAAAATAATTGATACACATACAAAAATAATCTTAATCATTTGTGTCATATGGTAAGAAATGTTTTAGTTACTATGTCCCTTACTTAGAAGTTCATTGTGTGATAATTGAACAATGAGAAAGCTGTATTTTTTCAATATTTTAAACATAAAAATATTTATTATATTTTTTCAATTAATCTGATCACAAAGAGTAAATATAAATACTACCTCTCAAAAAGAGAGTGTTAGTTTTTAGGAAAAATATGAATAGCGATGGGCTAGAGCTGACTTTTTGAAATAGATAAAATGAATCATTCCTCAGTATCTAATTTGTGCAATGATATGTGTGTGTTTTTCCAATCTCTTTATTCTTTTCTTCTCTGTATAAATACTAAATTTCCAGAGGACACGGATGCTATAACTAATAGCTTGTCCATTCCAACTTTGTCCCCTTACAATAATAGTGACAAATCTGCCTGGTAATGTACATTTAAGACTTTATGCTCAGAGCTTTTAGGTATATTCAGTATCTTTTTATTAATTAATAGACATAACTGATAGTTATGTCAAGATCTGACAACTCTTTTTTCCTTATACTTTTTAAGAATAATATGTTGAAAAAAGTATTCTAGGGCAACAGAGGTCCTAATATCTACACAAACTTCAACAGTCTTAGTGAACCAGCCTATTGAATTAGTTGCCAGACTGTGTTAATACAGCATATGTTCATTCATATAGAAGAGTGATGTTTTGCTCTGTACTAATTATTATGCCTATAGCCTAATTTAATTACACTCTTATATTCTAAATCACCTTCTCAAAATCATAAAACTTTTATGGTCTGGAGCTCCAAAGTATAGATTGTGTGTCATAATGAATATGGCCTTCAAATAACACTCAATCTTTAGTATCCTTAAGATTTTGTTTTCAATTCTCAGTCTGTTTTTAATTTGTAAAATATCCCTAAATTGGGGCATCGATCTAAGCTCAATAATTTTAATAAACTTAGTAACAACCTAGGGTGTCAATTTAACTACTTTTAGAGTTTTCAGTGCATTTATTAGCAGAGTATAGCAGACAATATCATCTCAATGAGTGAATAAAAATATTGAGAATAAAGAGTTTTTATTTAGCTAAAATTAAATATCAATAAACAAAGAGTTGACTATGTATTGCTTCACACACAGATGGAGATTTCTCCAGTTTAGAATGAATGTTTAGTCTGGATTGGGATAGATGAACCCAAATGTTCTCTCTGGTCCTTCTTTAGTTATTGTGGATTTTGTTTTCATAAAACCTTCCCCATTGGGCTTCAGTATATCCATCTTTATTTCTGTATCATCTATATACTCAATTCATTCTAACATTACAGCTCTTTAGGAAAGTGCAACTTCATTCTGTTTTTCTATTTAAATTTGCAAAATGTATATACCCAATGAATATTTATTAACAGTTAAGTGTATCAATTAAATATATTGTCAATTAAATATGTATTCTGGCTATGAAAGATAAAATCAAGTATGTTCTTTAAATTTTTAAATATTTTGTCAGAATCTCTTATGTATAAATAATCACTTATATATTATTTTTATTCATACAAATACACAAATTTATATTTTATTCAATTAATACTAAGTTATAGTAGGAATAAACTTTACTTTCTGGCATTGTAAACATGCAAAGTTATTTCAGAATGTTGAAATAATAATGTTTTATTATTTTATTGATTATAATATAAGATTATTTTTAGGTAATGAGTACAAAGTGTGTGTGTGTGAGTGTGTGTGTGTGTGTACATTCTATATCTTATATCCACAGGATTAACAAAGGTAAAAATGTTACTTGTGAAATGTTTAATACAATAATACTATTTTTATATTTGAAAGAAAAATAAAAAAATGAACATGCATTTCCTTAAATTTTGATAGTATCTGGTGCAGAGGAACCATTAGGAACAATTCAAGTACAATCAGTATAAAATTTAATGATCCAAAAAAATTAGCCTCGGTAAATTTTCCACTTCTTGAATTCTAATATAACAGTGTTCTTTTAGTTATCATTAAAAGAACAAAATTAAATTCACATGAACAATAGATCTGTTGTCTAAAATATTTATTGACCAAAATCAGTGACAATCGTCCATGGGTCTAGGTGGTGTTTTTGAAGTTCAAACAAAACATAAATCTTTTTTAAAAAATTAATAAATCTAGAAACTTCCTTTTCCTGGAAGTTCATGTGTTTTGAAACACTAGGTTTTTTAAGTTATATAGATACTTCAGTACCCTGTTTTTTGCAACTAAACATATGGGAAATCTCTTCTTGATATGAGAATAGTAGTGTACATTTTATATAGTGAATTTTATACTTATCTTTGAAAAAATATATATGTATATGTCTACTAGAACTTAGATTCTCATAAGCACTGCATTTATTATACATATATAATATAGAAGTGTATATGTAATAATGACTTATATGTTTCTATTCTTATGTCTTATGACTTGGTACATACAGGGAATCATGATGATAAAAAATAACTACTAGTAAAAGCACAGTTGGCTATGTTGAGCTAATCTGTACCTTACTGGAAAAAAAAATAAGTGTGAAGAAGATATTGCTTCTAAGCAGATACATAAACTTTGGATTCATAAGGTAGAGGATGTGCAATAGGCAGTATGAAATAAGGTTCCAAAGACAAATATTTATGCTTGAATGCATACACACTGTGAATTATGACCTACAGAACTAACAGTGGTATAATAAATACATTTGGCTGAATAATTATAAATAAATGTTTATCAGTTTAATTTATTCACCATAACCCCATACTAATTCTGTAAACCGTAGACATCACAACAAGAAAGTACATTTCATATAAATTATACTATATGTGTGATATGATGGTGTTCAACTACATCCTAAAGATAAATAGAAACACAAGCACCAGATTGGTGGGTTACCGAGTTCTCAAGCTTTTGGCCCAAATAGAAGCCCCGAATCAATAAATGAACTGAATATTTGTGGAGGAAGACAATGGATGCTTACTCAGTCTATACACATGTTTGGACATATGCACTCACACATACAGACACATACACACAATTGCACACAAACCACACATATATGCATACTACATACTACACACCACACATATACACATAAGTATGTGTGCGTGCACACACACACATACACAAATAAATGAGAAGCCAATTAATCAATCAATTAAAACTAAAATGGCTTAAAACCTCAATTTTATTTTTAAAAGTCCTAACTGCAATACATTTACTAAGAATTTTCTTAGACACAAAGAAAAACATTTAATAAATTAATATGATAAAATTTTAACACCCCAAATTATCTCTCCAGATAATAATTTACCAACAGGAATTAAAATTACCCTGTATCATAAGATTGAATTGCAGCATTTATGTGACATGGTAAGGTTGCAAAGGGAGATGATTTGCAAGTACAGGGAATAAATTTAACATTTTCCACCTCATAAATACAGATATTGTGGCGGTACTAGAAAACTATCTTGTTATTGAGTATCCCAAAGCACTCTCCAATTATCCAGACTTGATTCTCCTTAATGAATGAGGCTTCCCATGATCATTTTACTAATTAATACTTAATAGCTAATAACCACAAAATGACACTATAAAACAGGATACAAGATTATATATAAGTTCATTCTTTGCTTTCAGCAATTTTTACTCAGAAGAAAATATGCAAATGCCATAGTTATTTGTAAATCCATTTTTAAAGATGAATTTATGCCTCCATATTATATGAAAAAAATTCTTATGGAAAAAATCCCATCTGTAAAAGAGGAGTTTTAGATAAATTTGTACATTAATATATGAGTAATATAGCATAGATACTTCTGTGTACTATAGTAAACATGTTTTATATAGTTGTAGGAATATAGGAAAGTCAGCCCCTAGAAATGGTAAATTTGCATGTATGAATTACCACATATTAAAGGTACCATTTTCAATGTATTAGTAAGTACATTAACCATTTAGAATTTAATTTCAAATTAACAATGATGTACTTCTACTGTAATACTTTAAGACCTCAATAAGCTAATTTGTTTTATATTATTTGCTGAAATTTACTGCATTAACAAGTTCTTGACATTGCTAGCCAATAATAATTAGAATTATTGCTAAATGGTGAATTTATAGGTGTTTATTATATCTGCTATAATTGTGGTTTATTTTCATAAAAATAACCTTTTTTCTTGATTATTTATATTTAATTAAGAAAGTACTTTCCTATTTTACCACCATGAACTGTAATCTTATATGCTTTTGATAGTTTCATTTGAAATAGAATAACAACAGTTTCTCTCCTTTCCTCCCTCTGACCTCTCTCATCTCTCACCGTTCGTAACTTCATACTCTTTTCCTTGACTATTGTTGTTATGAACATCTCTGTATGACTGCCTGTATACAGAAACACAATGTGCTGAGTCTGTGTACATGGTTTCAAGATTGATAACTCTACATTGGAAAACTAAAAAGTGGGCCAATTCTCTTGGCATGCCAATTCGCCTCTCCTACCAGTCATTAGTTACCTATAATGTTTTCCTTCTAGCAGTTTCAAAGTTACTCACTGAGACCTTTGACTCACTTGCAATTGTTTTTTGAGAACTGTAAATAAAAAGGATGTGGTATCATTCTTCTACCTGTAGATTGCCTACACTGAGCATCATTTTGTCCATGTCCTCTGCATTTTCTACAGTATGCTTTTTCTCTTTACCATGTAAAAGATCAGGAAGCTATAGTTGTGTGAATTTATGTCTAGGTCATCTGCATTTTTTAGTTCATTAATATAGGTTTCATTTTGTACTAGAACCATGTCATTTTTTTAATTACTTGATTTTGTAATACGATATAAAATAGTTATATAATACATCCAGCAGTAGTTTTATTGTTTAGGATTATGTTGACTATAAGAAGTCTTTTATGTTTCTATATGAGTTTGTGGATTATTACTACTTTTTGAAATATGCTACTGAAGTTATAATTGAAATTGTGCTGAACATATCAATTGCTTTATGTAAGATAACCATTTCTGTAAAATTTATCACCCCCCCAAAAAAAAGTCTTTATCTCTTCTATTGTATTCTGCTCTTTCTGTATTCTGAATATCAAAGTTTACATTGGATAACTCTTTCACTTTATAGGTAAGGATTATTTAAAGGAATTTTGTTTGTTTGTTCTGATGATATTGTGAATGAATTTGTCACTTTAAATTGTTTTTCTGAATGCTTGATGATGATTTTATGTTTGAATTTGGCATTATGACATTTTGTTGAAAGTGTTTGCAACCAGCTGTGATAGTTTTCTATTGGAGTATTCATGGTTGTTAATGCCAATAGCCATATCCTCTGCAGAAATACTCTCTATGGCTTTTATCATATCCTCTGCACCTAAGAGTTGATTTTGTTGTAAAATATAGCCAGACCAAAAAGAATTAGAGAAGAACTGGTTAATTTCACCACACACCTTATAGATAGAGTCAATTAAATTTCAGTTAAACTGCAACAGCATTCTTCAAAAAATAAAAAAAAAAATAATTTAAAAACCTCATATGGAATCATTAAAAAATCCAAATAATGACTAATCCTTAAAAAATAAAAATATGTCTATCACTAAGAAAGTCAGGCCAAGTAGACAAAGCAGGATTCTTTAGGCTGGAAACTGAGAGAGGCCCTAGAAATGTGTTGCTTGCTGAGGTGCTCCTCCAGGCTGACTCAACATGTATTCTTACAGTAAGTAGGACCACACACAATGGTCTAACCCCCCCAACATCAATCACTAATTAAGAAAAAGCCTTTAAATCTTTCCTATAGCTGATCATCTGGAAGTATTTTGTAAATAATGTTCCTTCCCCTCAGATGTCTCTGCCTTGTAGAAAGAGGCAAAAAACAAACCAGTGCAATCAACAAATAAAAGCAGTTGTTGTCTTCCATTTCTAATTGCACCCATCTTTTCTTAATCTCTCTTTTTTTTTGTTATTAATACTACAAGCACCGTAGTGAAAAGTAGCGGAGGTAGAAGTTATCATGAGTACTTGACTTCACTGGGAAAATATCTAGCTTTTCTCTTTTTAGATTATAGTTGACTTCAGGCCTGCTTTACATCATTTGAATTATATTGAGAGACATTCTTTTTACTCTCTATGCTTTTATTATGAAGGAATGTTAGAATTCTTAAAGGAATTTTATAGATAATAAGATAATTGTGAGATGCTTGTCTTTTATACATGAAATTTATTGAATTTCATGCCAAGAGAACAAGCTCTCAAATCATGTCCTGAAGAAAAGGTGTGGAGTGGAAATGACTGCACAAATGTATAGGAGACTCTTCTGAGACAAAAACTTTATTTTTCATTCTAGTTTCCATTCTGCTTCTTGTTCCTACTTTTCTTTTTTGTTCTTTTACTCTGTTGTTTTTTCTTTATTTCTCTTTCAATTTGTTCTCCTTTATCTTGCCTGATGTTTCTTTCTACATCTTTCTCTAATTTTTTTTCCATTTATAATACCTAAGAAAAATTTCTATGAAAAGAAAGATTATGTCAAACCACAAATTACATTTTTACAACACCAAATAGAATTATTTGCACAAGAAGAAATTATATTATGTTAGAAATTACATGTTTTTCTTAGAAGCCACCAGTAAGAACATTTTCCTTTGTATTAATTTTCCAGCCATAACATTTTAACCCCAAAGCAATGATTCTTTTATTAACAAAGTCTTAACCAAGCCAAGGATATTTTAGCCAACTTCTCCTGTATAAACAGACAGTTGTTTGTGGTTACAGAAATAATTTTATTACATATCTAAAAAGTTAATTTTAAAAAATCTTAAAAGAATCACGTCTAAAATTTTATATATAAAATCGGTGACTTATTTCTACTATAAGTCCACAGTGCATACTCACAAATTAACAATTTTTATTAAATCATATCACAAAGCTAATGGCAAAAAGTCAGTACAAAAAATTAACTGTTGATTTTGGTCACCAACCCATTTGAGCAAAAAATGCATATCAGTTAATAATAACTGCTCTGGATATTTTTGTTCCTTGACCTCAATGAGTCTTTTGCTCACCTATTATTAAAAGTGTGAATTTCTAAACTTTAAATTGTTTCACAAGACTTTTTACATCAAAGCTATTAACAAAAACCTCTAAGCCTAACTTAACTAAAAACCTACATATTTAAATTCTCTCTACGCAGCAATTTTAAAAAAAACTCAATCACTATTATTTTAAGTAATAGCGTCACCATCTAGTTAAGGTCTATCTAGAAACCTGTTTAGAGTTTTCATACAACTTATAGATTATGAGAGATGTGGTGACTTTGAGGGCAAAAGCAGATTTATGCTCAATAATAGAATAAGGACCTCAGAAACTATAGTCCTTGGGGCTCTGACTCTCTAAAGTATAACTACTGTGTCTATGCTAACCAGTGAGCCTTTTCTTATGAGTTCCAGAGCTATTTGCTATTTCTCTGGCATGATCACTGACCATTTTGTATGTTAATAAATCTCTACATAAGCCAAATCTTCATATATAACTGTGTATTTTCTTTTTACATCTGTATTGCTATCTAGTGGTAATGACATGATACCTAAAAAAAAAAAAATCAAATTTAAGAAGACAATGTTCATTTGGTCTCACAGTTGAAGGTATATTATGGTCAGATTATTATATATTACTTTAGTGACTATAGAGACCTTGTTAAGATCATGACACAGATGATCACATTGTGGAAAGTAAGGATAGAGTAATGATTCTTAGTTAACATACGTTTTTCTTTTTATTTATTTATTTTCTTTCTACATAATATTTATTTTTATATAATTTGATCATATACTTTCCAATCCCTCACTCCTCACAAATTGTTCTGTTACTAACTCAATTTTTTGATTTCCTAGCTCTATCATAAGGAAAAACAGGCAAAGTAACAATAAAAGATTTCAAAAAAGTAAACTAAAAAAAATAGGAAGAAAGAAAATGAATAAGATAATAATACCAAAACAAATTAAAGTGACACACAAAAAAATATGGCATCAACTTAGTGCTAGAAAACTCTGTAGGGGATTGTGTTGTTTCATGGTAAATAATTGTCCCACCCACTGGTTTAATAAAAAGTGCTGATTGGCCAAAGGCAGGCAGGAAGTGTGGGTGGGGCTACCAGACTAAGAAAACTCTTGAGAACAGGAAGCACAAAGCAGAATGCCAGAGAGAAGCCAGAAGAAGCAGCGGACAACTATGCTTCTCTAATGAAAAGGTGTTAAGCCGCGTGGCTGAACAAGAGACGTGGGTTAGATGAAGGGTAGAGAGCTAGCAAGTTATATGCCTGGGCCTTAGACAGATCAGCCTAAAACTATCTTATGCATCTGTGTGTCTTTGTCTCTGCCAGTCTGCGAGTATGCGGGTATGTGGGCCTAAACCTAGAGGCAAGGACCAAAAGTCTGGGCCAGAAACCTCTTACTACAAACTACTTCTGAGCACTTAGGATGAGAATGCAATGCCCAAAACAAGATTAGTTTTCTCTGCTTAGTTGATTCTAAATTGGTCTTCCAGGTAATTTCAATCTGGTTAATTCTGCAATGAATGATAAATATCACATATCTACATGTTTTCTACCTAACATTTGAAACATCACTTTTCAATTATAAGCTTTTTTTTTAAAAAAAAAAAAATTATGGTCATATTATCATCTTTTCCATCTTTGAGAATCCCTAGATAATAAAAGTTTTAAATGATGTGGAAACAAAACTGTCTATTGAGACACTATGAAGTTCCCTAAATTTGAGCACCTGTATTTTTTCTAAAAGTCAAGTATTATAAATATGCACCTGAACAGCAGTTTTCTTTAAGTGGTTCCACATTGCATATATAGCTTTCCTTGCTAGAAATAGATGTCATAGCCCTGGAATGTCTTACATCCTAAGGTCTCCAATGCCATTTAACACAAATACATACAAACAGAGAGAGAGAGAGGGAGAGGGAAAGAGGGAGAGAGAGAGAGATTCAGCAAGACAGTTTTATAGAAGGCATTATTTTAGTCACCAGTAGAGTCCTTTCTTTTTGCAATTTTATTATCTGTGTCTTTACAAGGTGTGTATTATTCAGTCTTGTCTTACAAGTGCCTGCTATAGTTAGACAGTTAATCTCCACTTAGAGTTGTAGTGGGTTTGTGTTGTTATATTGTAAATAATTGTTCTGCCTACCAGTTTAAGAAAAATGCTGATTGGCTAAAGAAATACAGGAAGTTCAGGTTGGACTACCAGACTAAGAAAACTCTGGTAACAAGAAGAACAGGGTAGAGATGTCAGAGAAATAACAGAAGGTAGCAGATGTAGAGGAAAACTATGCTGTTCTGAGAAAAGGTACTGAGCCAGATGGCTGAACAGGATAAGACTTATGGCTTAGATTAAGAATTAAGAGTTAGCAAGTTATATGCCTGAGCCCTAGGTCAATCAGCATACATTAATACAAGTGTCTATGTTATTATTTGGGCCTAAGCAGCAGTGCGGCTTGGAGTGGGTATAAACCTCTAGGCTAGACCCCAAACTCTGGGCCAGAAACTGATACAACATAGAGTACTCTATGTTTACTCTGTTCCACAGTTCAAACACCTTATTCCTACTTAAACTGATTTTGTTGGTGTTGTAACAAATATTTCTATAAAGCTGTGCCTAAGAAGCACCTTAAGGAAGAAAGGATTCATTGACTTGCAGCTTGAGGAAACAGTTATGTTATGGTGTTTAGTAAAGTTCTGCTTGTGGTGATTCAAGATATGAAGCACTATGTCTGCAGGAAGAAAAGCAGACAGACAAATGTTATTACTCACCTTTTAAGGACCCACACACAGGCAGTCCACACAGACACACACACACACAGTCACAACCCCCCCTAAGACAGTCACACACACACAGTCACACACACCCACACCCCACACATGCAGACAGTCTCTCTCTCGCACACACACATATCACATACACAGTCACATACACACACCACACACACAGTTACATACACACACCACACAGTCACACACACATACTCACACACACCACACAGTCACATACATACACCTCACAGTCACACACACACATACTCACACACAAACACACAGTCACATATACACACATACTTACACACACACATGTGATTTTATTTCTCTCTTTGTCAGCTTTATTCAGTTTCAGCCCCTGATTTCTCTATGTGCTCATCATCATATTTTATAAAATACGTCCTTGGACCTCCTTGTTTTGTTTTCTGAGGTATCAATGACAGTATCACCAGCTCAACATATATTCTCAAAATTAAAGTTTACTATTAAAGTGTCCTAATCTATGCATGTATGTATCCAATGTCTAAATCAGCTACAGGCACAGTAGTGTATCTATTAATCCTGTCATCTTCTTCTTTAAGTACTGCCTAGTTCACTCTCTGTAGCTTCTACTTCTGTCTGACTTATCTCACTCCCACATGCATTGTTTGTGTTCCTTGATAAAATCATAACAAAATATGCATTGGTGGTTTTCCTATACTTGTCATTATATCTGTATATATAGATATATACATATATAGATATCAGGAATATATATAGATATAGATATCTATATAGATAGATAGATAGATAGATAGATAGATAGATAGATATTCTTGAGCCAAACAAGCTTCAAACATTGTATATCCCGTAGCAATATAAGATTTATACACAGAATATTGCCAACTTTATTTCAATGCTACTTTAAAATCCCTCTCTTCCCAGAGAGAAAATGTAATGGTTAATCTTACTTTCAGCATCTCTATGTAGCATACTATGTGTAGTCTATAGAGCACATATTTATTAAATAGGATTATTCTGCCCAAGAGTGTTAAAGAATTACTTCTTAAAGTAACCAGTCACTTTCTATTATCTTTGAAAAAAAATGTCTATCTGCATCTAAAAGACTATTGTAAATACCATCTTCAATAGTGGGTTTAGCTTCAGTGCAAATACTTTTAAATAAAGAATTTTAAGAGAGGCTTTAGATTTGTGATGTCTTGAGGCAGAGGAGAAAAGAATTGAAACATAATAACTTTGGTTAGTTTAAAAGTTTAAACATTGTTTAAATTCTTCAATCTTTATCATTTGAAATTCTAAGTCAGTCAAAACATTATTCAATGAATGCTAGTGAGATTTTTTTTTTTTTATGTGTTTAGTGTGACTCCTGGGGCATTTACTCAGAAGTATTAATAAGAACTTAGCCTTCAGTCAAGAAAATCTAGAGAATCTCATGGGTAACAGGGACATATTATGTTTTCCTACACCAGGAAAATGAACAAATCAATTTGCATTTTGAATTCCATAGAGAATGAACACTGCTAGTTAGTCTGTTATGGATTCCTCTAGGAGTAGTGAGTTGAAGTATTTCTAGCAATATCATATACTGACATTTTTATTACCAGGAACTTCATTGCATGTACAAATAAAAAATATGTTGTCTGCTATTGCTGTCTTTCTGTGAACAAAATAGTTAGAAAACTGATCCACATTTTCATCCTTGAGTATTTATTGCATAGTACAAGCTACTTGTCATGTGAATATCCTAAAGGCTATTGCAACTTTTGTAGCCACTTACATTGTGTTCAGATTATATGAATGTACAAGTACAATTAAGAGAGTCTTTTATTTTATATACTTTGGTACATTCATGTGGAATTTATTTTAAAGTTGGTATGAGTGCATCGATTGAGTTAATTTTAATAAAATATCCCAACAGAGAATAATTTTAATAGGATATTATGTTCTCTGCTGACTGGCATTAAGTGGTTCAAGCAATAATGGGAAAGAAAATAAATGTTGTAAACAAATGTAGCATAACAACCGACCTAGGCACTATGAAAGATGACAAAAAGATTGTAGAATATATTGTGGTTAGCGATTTTTGTTTCCAAACTTTAACAGTGAAATATTTTAAGCTGATAAAGAGAGGTAATATTTTAAACTGATAAAGCATTTTTATTCATTACTGTAGTATCATATTGTACTATACTATGGAGATGAGTCATGATTATTTAACCATAAATTGCATATGGATAAAAAGATCCTAAGGCACTAAATTGCTCATATAACATCACAAAGCAAATCATGTTTACAATAAAGTACTACCCTAGGGATTCTTCTATTGCCCTTTTTTCCTATTTTCTGACTTTTTCTAATGTTCAGACATCATATTCAATACTTATCACACTATTTCTCTGTTAGCATCTCCTTGTTCATGTCTTTTTAATACATCTTTCATTTTTTTTATCTTCCTTGAGAGAAACTATGTGTCATCATTTTATAATGAATGTGCATTTTTCCTTCCTCAATTAACCTCAAGGAATGCTTTACCCCCTCTCCACTATAAAGGTGATAACAAAATTGTTTTCATCTAACACCAATATTCTCCTAATCTTCTTGCTTGCACTAGACATTATTTAGCTATTGGCTCATTGCCATATCCAGTATACTCTGAATTTTTCCTCCATTTATATATAAACTTAGTAAAAATTTACAGTTTTAGTAAAGCTAAAATATCCAGGGGCTGAAGAGATTAGTGGCTTTGTAGTTAAGATTAATATTTCTCTCATAGAAGATCAGAATTTAGTTCTAAACATATATAATGAAGCAATCACGATCAGTTGTAAATTTAGATCCATGGACATTCAAAATTTCTGTCCTCCAAAGGTCCTTCTCTCACTTAAATAAACCAAAGCAAACATAAACAAGATGCTGGAAATCTACTACTACTGTAATGCTAAGTGGACATACTATTAAACCAATACTTGATTACTTTCCCTTATACTGCTAGATATATTTCAGCCTTCATACAATAATGTTCTACTTGTAGTGACTGATGATTGAAACAATGACCAAAAGCAACAACTCATTATAAAAGTAACTGCAGAATTCTCTGTTCTAAATATAACATAAACACTATCATCTCATTTAGCAAGGCTCAGGGATCATTGAGATATAAAGAGGGAAAAATAAATGGGTATAAAAGTGCAGCGTTGAACCAGGTAGAGGGGAAGATGAATATGTTTAAACATGTGAATTTCTCAGCTTATAATTTAAAGATTATTTTTCTTTTACCTTGTTACCTGTGATGGTTGACTATTAGCGCTTGGATCTTAATTGTCCTTCCTATATGATTTGTACTGTTTTGTAAAAGTTCCTTCATGTATTTTCCTAGACAACTCTTTGTCTTCTATTATTTTGTGCCATTATGCAGGAAAACATAAAATGGATTTTTTTGACATTTATAAATTTAAATATATTATAATTTTTGAAACTTTTTATTTTTCCATTTTCCTTTCTCTTTCTTAGTATGCTAATGAGAAGCATGCATATGTATCCTTTGAAAGGTCAGAAGACAACATGCAGAAGCTGGTTTTCTGCTCTTCCAAGTACATGAGTACTATGAATTAAGTTCAGTTTTTCAATTTTTAGCAGCATGTGTCCTGATTAGCCAACTTATAAGGCCTAATTTATCAAAATGTGAAGAGAACTAATTCTGCAGGAGAATAATCTTTGTTCTGGCCACTGTACTGGATAGTTTCAACTCGACACTAATTAGAGTCATATGAAGAAAAGGAGTATTCAGTGATCTCCTCAAAGTTTCAGCCAGCCATCACTGTGGGAATATTACTTATAATCCCTATCCCCTTGCTCATACAGACTCCCCTCCTCTGTAACCTAGAATAGGAGCTCAGTACAATGCTCAGCCATGGATATCTAATTCTACTTCTATTAAATGTTGGATGTAGGTTTTGTGATGACACTTAGGGTGGTTATTCATTTTATTAGAGAGGACATCTTCTTTAGGAACCCCCTCTACTATTAGTGAAACCTAGCCAGGGACATTCTGTGAATTCTTGGAGGTTCCCCTAGTACCCGGTCTCTTTCCCACCCTACATTGGCTTTCTATATCAAGATATTCATCTCTTTTTTGTATCCCTCTTTGTTCCTCCCACTCAACCTTCTTCTCTGAGGATTTGTTCCCAACTCTTCTTAAGGCAACCTGTTATCCTAATTTGCTAAGGTGATCTCTATTTTTGTCTTCCTAGATGAATCTCTGGATGTCTTTCTTAAGTTCTCTTAAGGCAAGAGTTTAATCACTTAGGTTTACCTCCAGAAACCAAACAATTCTTAATAGTGTTTTTTTTAATATCTGTCTTCTTGCTTTAAACTCATAGCAATTATCTATTTTTTATGCCTTTTTTTGATGGCAATGCTATGTGAATATTATTAACTACATGCCAAATATATTGTATTTTTGCTAATTGAATATTTATGAGGAATCTCAGTTTTATGTAACAGAATTCAATATTTCCATGTAAAGTAATTTTCATAATATATTTTCATGTATATGTATTATATATTCATGGATAAGATCTTTATGATTTCATATGCATTTTTGATCTTATTATTTTCATTGATAAAAGTTTGATGACATTACATTTATAGCTGTACAAGAATTTTATCAAAATAGAATATATCTTGTATAACAGATTCCATAATTATTACTGGATAATAAATTTAACGGGATATTTTATCAAAAATATGGTTTTCTTTTGGGAACTGTTTAGATTTAACTTAGAGTATATTCTGCCAATTTTTCTTAGGATTCTTCACTAAGTTCAGCTACTATCACATTGATTTTAAATATAAACTAATTTTATTATTAGCCGAAGAAAAACATAGTTTTAAAATTTCTATCCCAAAAGTAGCAAAACCTTGTGAAAATAGAAAATGATTCATCACCGTCTAGCAAGAAGTACTAAGTGTACATGCTTGCTTTTCTATTTCTTTCTGATAGATTCTAGTTCTGAATGTCAGTAGTTTTTAATTCTGTTCTTTAGTTTTAAAAATGATATAGTACTCCATTCTACAGTCAGTTTTCCAGTCTGTGTTGTTATTTTACCTCTAAGTAGTGACAGTACTGATAGTTAAAAAGATATATAGAGCATATCAAAAAAAAAACTTAAAAAAATAAGTTATTTCAACTTTTATTATGTTAGCTTAAATATCTGCCAAAGATAATTATCAAAATTGTAAATTTTCACTGAATATTTTTATTATATTTGATTTAGTTAGATTATGTAACAATAGTATGAGCCACATTTTGGAGAAAATGTGGTTTCCAAATATTTAACCTAAAGTATAATTTAACTTCCATATTTGAATACTCTGACAGCTTCATTATCTAGATATATAAGTCTGTCTTTATCTTTCTAAATAAAAGTTTTTCATATTTCATGTATGAAAACAGGAGACCAGCATCTATGCAATCTAAGAAATCAAATAAAATTATATGAAGTAAAAAAAAAAATTATTCCTTTTACATAATTTGTTGAAAGTAGGGAAAATGTTCCGTAGTTTGAAGCATGCATAAGAATTAATCAAGCTGATTACAGTGAAAAGGGTCTATAAACATATTTACTTTGGAGTCTGGGGCAAGAGAATTATGACTTCAAAGCCTACCTGTACTACAGAATGTTTTTAATGACAACTTGGGAAATTTAATGCCATCATAACTCCAGTTATAATGTGAAAGGAGAAATAGGGGTGTAGCTTAGTGATGGTAAAATCATAAAAATATATATTTATGCTTTGAATGTTTTACTAGACAAGTGATTTAAAATCTATGCTTCATTTACTGATGATCTGATCTTTTTCTTTTCAGTTTATTTAAAAGGGTAACTGGTATATAAAAATAAGTAATAGGATGAATAATAATAGGTTATGGAGCTAGGATTAGGGATCATGTTTCTCTTTGTAGCACTTAACATGGAAGCAAATGTAGAACAGAAACTCCTTATTTCTTTTCCCAGAGACACACACTGGCTTTTTCTGACTTTCTAACAATATGGACTTTTAAATCCCCACTTCATTACAGTGTGACTTTCTATTGACATTCTATTATTTTCAACTATTGAGATTTCTTTTTGGTCTCAAGTAGTTTGAATTAAGCCACTGCCCTACTAAAGTTTCAAGATTTCTCTAGCAAGAAAGTGAATCCAGGAGCCCCTAGATTGAGATAGAATCAAGTGGAATTAGCAATCTCTAAAGACCTGATTTGCTTCTAAAAAAATGACTTAAATAATTATATATAAGGAAAATAGAGAATGATTAGGGATAAACAAAATTAAATGGAAAGATATCTTAACCCTCTTCCCTATTTCCCTTTCTCAAAGTTTTATATGGACTATTCAGAAGTTCTTAAGTTTTCTTTATTCTTATAAATAATAAATCAACTTATTGTGCATAAATTATTTGATTTCTTAAAGATTGATTTTTATTATTTTTAAATGTATATTATTATGGCTATGTGCTTTTGAATACAGGTACATATGGAAACAAGATTTGTGGGAAACCTTAGAGATGGAGGTATGGGCATTTGTGAGCCGCCATACATGGGTGCTAGGTCTTTTGCAAAGACAACTTAAGCTCTTGAATTCTAAGCCACGTGTTTACTTATATTCATTTTTAGAAAACAAGTACTTTAAATCAGTTTTCAAGATAAAAATATAAGCATTTGAGAAAGTAATAGTTGCTTATCTTGGCCCTCAGATATAAGGAAAAATGTAAAAAAGATCATTTACTTAGGACAAATTTCTCCATTATGAATATAAAACATCAAATCACTGTCAATATGAAGGGCAAATTCGGTGAGTACCACCATTTTTAACTTGAAGAAAACATTAAGCAGACATCGTTTTATTTGGCAGCTAAAATATTTTAAACGTTTTTATATGTAAAATAGTAAAGTGAGTTATTATAGAAACAGCCTCATATTTTGAATATGGCAAGAGGCTTTAAGGCATATATAGCACAATTAAGAATGTAAAAATAGGTGTGTGTGTGTATGCGTGTATGTGTGTGTGTTTGCCTGTGTATGTGGTTCTAGGCATGGGGCCTGAGATTATGCATGTGGGATGAAAAAATGTTCTACCACTGAGCTACATATACAGCACTCAAAATTAGTTATTCTAAAGGATTAGATATGTAGAAGTAACTCACATACATATTTAAATCTAATGTAATTTTTCAGACTACTGAGATTTTGCACTACTATTTACCCTAATTATATCACTAAGCATGGTGTAGAGACCCAAGCTTTTTACAGACATGAGGCATTGTCAAGGAACAGAGAGAATAATTACCAAAGGAGACATTGTAGAAAAAATGCTATGAGAGTGAGAATTAAAATCTCCCAACAGCTTACTGGGTTGCTACAAAGAGTATTTTGTGGCCTACGCATATCTTATGTGTAGGTTGTACATTTTTAATACGTGTCATCTGAATTTGTTCATTTTATCTGAATAAATATTGAAAATCTTCAGCTCCAAAAATGATAATCTATTATACTAAGCTGTAGCAGGTACATTTGAATAACTATATACAATATAAACATAATAACCATTAATGAAATGTATTATTATATTTCATATAACACATTAATTTTTTATTTCAGTCATTTTATCATTCAAAGTTTAAAGCCTTAATAATTATAACTTAAATAACTTTAAGGTCCTGTTAATATAACATAGACACCTAAAATTTCCTAGGTAGATGATAATGCATAGGTATATACATTGATAATTAGATGATATAATTATATTCCTCTTAAATAATTTTTCAATTAGAAAAAATACAATGTTTTCATTTAAAAGAAAACATTCACCAGAACTTTTTTTCTTATTCAAAGACATTGGAATTCAGGATGTAATTAGTGTAATTACTAACATGAGTGACTAACATCTATCTCAGGTTCATATCAAGTGGAAACTTGTTACTGAGAGGCAACATGATACAAACTTCTGATAGTTATGTTATGGAAATTAGGGAAATGAGAAACTAAGCATCACTCTTGTTAGAAATTCAGCTTCATTCTCTACTTGCCATTGGGCTTGCTTAAATCACAGCTAGAGTTTTCCAAGTCTAGCTACATCCTGAAGTCCCTTACAGCTTTGAAGGTTTTCAAAAATATTGTTGAAAATCTTGTTCAAAACAATATTTGAAGATAGTATCTGGATCTCCTAAGCACCAAAGGAAAGGTTTTATTGAGGTTTAAGCATGTTTACAAAGCGTATATAGAGAGTAGCCTTTATGACATTTTTCTTTCACAAGCAGGGCTGTTGATTAACCTGATAGCTGTTAGTAGTGTGCACACCTTTAATCCAAGCATTCTGGAATCAAAGGCTGACAATATGTGTTCAAGGCCAGCCTGAACTAGAGAGTTCCTTGACAGCCAAGTTTACAGAGGGAAGGGGGAAATTAAAGGGAAAACCTGAGAGCTGTGAAAATCATTTCTTAATATATCTTTGCAAGTACTTGCTTTTTACAAGGTAAGAGGAAGACTATTCAATTGAAACAAGCATGTGGCATTCTGAATGAGAATGGACGTCCTAGGGTTATGCATTTGAGTGTTTGATCCCGAGTTGGTTTTTTTTTTTTTAAATATTTGGGAGGGATTAGGACATGTGGCCTTGATAGAGAAAGTGTGTCACTGTGGGTGAGCTTTTAGGTTTAAAGGCCAATGTCAGTCCTTGTCTAGCTTATTTCTCTCAACCTGTTGCCTATGCATCAGGATATCTGCTAATGTTTGATGTGAAAATGTCTTTCTGTATGCTGTGAATCTCAATCTGTAAATAAAGGAGCTGTTTTGGCCCATGGCAGGAACCATAGAAAAAGTAGGAGGAGAAATCAGAGCATAGGTAGGAGAAGCAGGGTGGAGCCAGAGAGACCAAGCCTGAAGCCCAAAGGAGCAACATGTAAAAACCCCAAGTGAGCCACGGGCCACATGGCAGACAAATTAATGAGAATGGGTTGAGTTAAGATGTAAGAGCTACCTAGCAATGTGCCTGAGCCATAGGCCAAATAGCATGAAGTTAATACAAGTGTCTGAATCATTTCTGGTGCCTGGGCATCAGCGGGCGACTAACGGGTCTGGGGCTGCAGGTCTGTGGGTCTGGGCCTCTGGACTCCTGGGACCAAGAAACCTTATTGTAACAAATGTTCTAGTGCCTTGACTATCTTTATACCATGATTATAATTGACTAATCCTCTGAAAATATAAGAAATTGAATACTTTCTTTTATAAAAGTTGTCTTGGTCCTATGTCCCTTCACAGCAATAGAATGGTATCCAAGACATAGTAGGAGTACAAAAAAGTAGAACCCTATGAAAATTTAATTAGTTCTGTATTTCAGAATTATTTACTTGCAGTTAATCATATAAAGGATTGATGTATATATTATATTACTATTTACTATGGAGTTATATAAACACTTGAACCTAAGGCAACTTTTGGAAAGTGGAACTGTGCCAGACCTTTCCCTAGAACACAGGAATAGGAAGGGGGGGTCAACTTGTAGCAGGGTGGGGATGGGGATTTCCCAATGGGGGATGTCCACACCCCATTCAGGATCCTGAGACCCGGAAGCTATGCTTATAGGTCCCCCTCAATAATGAATAATGCCTGAATCCCACTACATCTTCCCCTTTTGTCTAAGAAAGTTTTAACATTAAGTATAAGACTATATATAAATAGAAATGATTATAAGGTAATATATAGGAGAAAGAAAAGCAGTAACATAAGCATGATCAAACTCCAATTAACAAACAACACACATAAGTTATATCTTAAATGTGTAGAATAATGGTAAGTGGCAGTATATAAGGATTATTTTACGTCTATTTATCTTGAGTAATATGAATCTAATTTGAATGTTCTTAGCTAAGATATGAGAGGGTAGTGACTTTAAGTATTTAGTTTTTAACCCTATGAATACCTGCGAAGGAAAATAGATTACTTAAATAAGTTAAAAACATGGGAGTACTTTCTAAGACTTAACAAAGGACAGTGACAGTCAGATGTCTGAACTTATGGCTTTTTGTAAGTTTGGAGCATCTTTTCTTTTTCTTTTTTTTCTTTTTTGCTATAGGACTAGAATATCTGACAGATCTTTTTATAGCAGGGTATTTGTCTTGGCAGATTTTAATAGTTTTTATCATCTGGACTGGACACCGTGTTTACTGTCAGTAGTCGAGGCAAGGACAGATTTTTTTTCTTAACAGGCCATTCTCTGGCAAAGAAGACAAATTATTTGTGGAGTATCTTTGATGTCTAACATTATCTCAGGAAGGAATAGTGATGTGAGGAATTGTTATGAATCCCATGGCCAAAGTTTGAATAACAAAAAATTAAATGTCATATTTCTTAAGTCTATGAAGTAGTTGAGGACTCTTGTCTATTTGATATATTTCACTATATACTTGAGAAACTTAAACAAAATGTCTATTATATGGCAAACCTAAGTAACTATGATCTTTAATTTTTATCATCTTAAAGACTGAAGTTTATATTGTAAAAGTAAACAATTTATAATTGTGAGTATAGTTTTTAATGACTTTAAGTATGACAATCATTAACATTATACAAAGGTAAATGTCTAGTGAAAAATGACAACAGTATCTAAAATATATATTATGATATAAAATATTAAAACAGAAGTACACAAAGTATCTTAAACATAAATAGAATATATATATATTATAACTAGTATAACTATATATTATCATTAGAATAATTAGACAGAGGCAGAAATTACAAAGTGGAAATGACAATAATATACTTAACATGCATTCATCTGAAAAATATTTTAAGCAGAGGTGGAAATATGTGTAAAATATGGCAGTTATTGATGTAATTTTGTATCAATATATACATTGCTTTAGACATATGAAATAATCTTAGATTTGAATTTATTAATATATGAATTATCTCAAGTATATATATATATATATAAAACTTTTACATTTGGATAAATATACAAGCATCTATATCAGTGCAAATTGTCTATGACTTATATTTGGCTAGTAATTGTTTAAAGTTCAATACAATAATTTACCTATATCTGCCCTATTTATTCCCCTTTCTCTTCTTTTAAAGGGATTTTTAATTCTATATTATTATTTATATTTAACTTAAATATAACTTATAACCATTTTATCAGATATATAATTATTTTTAAGCTTTAGCGGACAAAATTTATTGGCAGAGGGGTGTAGTATTTTTATAAGCTTTTTTTTATAATTGTTAATTTGTGGGTGGCAGTATTTCTGTGGGGTTTTATAAAAACTAAGACAGTGTTTAGGTTTTAGAGTATTGGGTAAGGCCATTTGGAATTTTTGTTAAAGATGTGACATGAAGATTAATTTAGAGGGCTATTTTGTAATTGTTTTGAATAGTTGGATGTCAGATATTACAAAATTATTTACTTATCATTAATTATATAAAAATATTATTTAAAAATTATATAAATATTTAATAATATAAATCAAACCTTAAAACAATTAAAAAAATAACTGTCTCATGCTACATAATAATGCCAAACATCTCCCCCAAAACATAGACAAACAAAAAAGTCAACATACAACAAAATTCTCAATAAAACTATCCAAACCCCATTCAAAATCTTAAGAACCCAAAGCTATGTCTCTAAGTCTCCCTCAAAATGCCTAAGTCCCACTACAATTCTATGTTTATTTAGTCTGACATCTCTCAGGCAGAAATTCTACCTTATTTTGGTATTAGACAATAGTTAGACTATGTTAAAATGCTAACATATTGAAATACTGGATGTTTATCTTATAGTTCTCTTTACTTCTTTACTTCCACATAAGTATTCATACATAGAATAAAAAATATCAGGAAATTTTTAAAAAAAATATTTCAAATTTCAAGAGTCATAAACATATAATTTATTTTGATTTTTTAACTTTTAAAGAAGTTAGTATATGTATATGAAAAATTTTAAAATCATAAAAAATATTTTAAGTATAAATTATCTTTTTCCATGTGTCAAACTCTTGTAAATGTTAATGAATACTCTCAGTTTGAAATTTTTAAAAAATTAAAGACTAATTTTTTTAAAATTTTTGATTAATGAGGGAGGAGTCAGCCCAATATGAGTGCGGACAGTCATGGGTTGATTGGTCTAAGAGAGCAGGCTGAGCAAGTCATGGAAAAAAGCCACTAAGCAGCACCACTTCAGGGCCTCTGCATCAGCTCATTTCTCCAGAATCCTTCTCAGCTTCAACTCCTGTACTGACTTCCTTCCATAGTAAACAAAGCAGGGGATGTGTAAGCTAAATAAACCCTTTCCTCCCCAACTTGCTTTTTAGTCATGGTGTTTTATTGCAGCTATGCAAAGCCCGACTAAGACACTAATACAAGCAACAAAGAAGGAACGTATTTAATTATCATGTGCAAGTTACATGTGAGAGTCCATTGTGATAGTGAGAGGTTATGTTAATAATGATGATTGAGGATTATGTACTAAGGGTCAAAATATATAGAGGACAACAGGAAAGTATGCAAAAGAACACAATTGTATCTATCATTGTCTAAATTTATTATGAATTCATTAAATTTGAACTGAATTTGAGATACCAGAGTGAAGAACTCTAGAAGATGATCACACTTGTAAGAATAAATGTGAGAAGTCAATGTAATCCAGGAATTTAAATGTATCATTTACTTATAAATGATAAATGTAGAAATCAAGTGGCTGATCTTGCAAAAATGTTGTGGAGTAACTGACAGCAGGGTTACAACACTATTTGTATTCCTGCAAAGCATTTCTCTAAAGCAACATCAAAATTTAATGCACTACACTGTTTACTTTAATACAATTTAATATTGATGTTTATTTTATGTTCTTGATATATCGATTGAAATGAATTATTCTATGTTAATTATTGTTTTTCAAATACATAAACACTATAAACAATAGTTTTGTAAAATGTTGCAGTAGTCAAATTGCCACTATTTATTTCTGCTATCTATGTTTTATCTGGAAATAGATTTTGTTACCATTGCTAAAGCAAAATGCATTGTTAAAATTTTATCAATCTACAATTCACTGTAGATATTTTCCATTTCATTTAGAGCATTCTTACAAGTCCGACATATTTATCAATAGAAATTTATTAAATTCCACCTTCAAAAGCAATTCCTTAATTTTGCCAATTTTGTGGCCCTCTAATTTTTATAAGTACATTATATCACCCTTGATTTTGATTTAGAGACTACTAAACCTTTTATGTTATATTTAGAAAATAAAATTCTTCAATACAAGTAAATGCAGCCTTAATTCAATAAAGCCAAATCTTATCTTAAGTAGAAAATAAAAATGTTTTAATGCCTTCAGATATGGAATTTTATACATATGTTATAGTCTTTGGAGACTTATAAAATATTTTTAATGAAAAAAGTAAAATGCAAAATTTTCTGGATGACATCCTTTGGCTGTAACATATAGCAATGCAATAACAGTGAGCCTTATTAAATATATTGGTCTGAAACTGTGTTCCTTGTTTTAAAAAATGAAAGGTATGTAAAAAAATATTCTGAAATTATTTGATTCAAAAAATTCTCCAAGAGGAAATGAAACAAAAGCAGTTATGAAGTTACATGATAATAGGGGAAACTCCCAAAACTTTGCTTAGGAAGTATTTCCTATATTCTGTTGCATATTTATCACTTAATTCTTAATATAAAACTGGAGTTAAAAATAGTTTTAAAAATAACTAATTTGTAGTCTAAAAAGGGATTTGAATAAATGTAATAAATTAACTTTAGTGGACATAATTTTGATTTAAGTTTTGTGCTTATGTGTATGTCTGTGTGAATTTATATCATATATATGATATATGATATATGATATATGATATATGATATATGATATATGATATATGATATATGATATATACATATATACATATATACATATATACATATATACATATATACATATATACATATATATATATATACATATATATATATATATATATATATATATATATATACCCCTGGAATTGGAGTTATGAGTTGTGAGCCACCATGTTGGTGATCAGAATTGAAACCAGGTCCTCTATTTGTATTCCTGCAAAGCATTTCTCATCGTTGGAACGATGGTTCTAAGATGCTCAACCATCTCTCCAATCCCCAAGTAAAAACCATTTTTAATAAACAATTACCATTCTTTAATATATATATATATAATAGATATATTTGTATATCATATATATGTGTGTATGTACATAAATAAAAATTTCACATATTTGTATATATGGTATATATTGAGTGAGATAGAGTGTGAGAGAGAATTAATCAGACAAATAGGAAGGCTGATGTTGAATTAACTCAAACCAATTTTCATATCTAACTTTACGACAGGATGATTGGAAAGATTCAGTGACTAAATTAGCCACAGTTCCACATTAGAAACAAATTCTTTCCTGAGAATCATGATAATATGTGTAAAAGTCTAAGTCAGCTTTGTAAAATTTATTGTGTAAAATATTAAATTCAAGGCTATTTTTCAGAAGACAAAGAAATTCTAGATATTGCCAACTAGGCCACATAAATGATTGTGCTGTATCTTCTTTGAAATTCATAGTCTTAGTACTATCTTTTTGCCAAGAAGAAACATGCCATAACAATAAAGTTTACTATGAGGCCAATGAAACACTAAGAGTCTTGAATTATTTCAATCATATTGAAGGCATGTATGGACTCTGTAATAAGCCAGCATCTCTTTCTAGTTTAAACTGAGATTCACAAATACAAAGGGATATTATAACACATAATTTTCTCTGGTTTGTTATTGCAGGCATTTTTTCTCATTTGACTTTGCTATTTCTCAATTCAGAAACTATTGTGACATGATCTTGAGTGTATACCTTTATTTATGTTTAATTACTGTTATGTTTCATGCTAAACTTCATAAACCTTTTTTTCATGTTTTTATCAGATTTCTGAGCAAGAAATAAACCATAGTACCTTGCTAATTCCCATTTCAAGGTGGAAGAAATACACACAAACTTTTTTAGGTAACAATAGTAATAAACAATGACAAGATTATAAATTGTGAGGCAGTGAGAAGAACATGGATGGGATTGGAGAGAGACATAAAAATAATATAAATGCAGAACTAATGTGTGATATTTTCAAAATCAAATTTAAAATCAAGCAAACAATATAAAGATAAATGTAAAAAAATTTAAGCAGGAATAAACTTGTGTAGTATGAAAAGTAATCTAGCTAAAATAAAGTTAATTTGATGCTAGAATATAAGTACTCTCATATATTATTTTACATATAATATACATTAAGATGCATATATTATTATATAATAGTACCTATGTATATTAAGTATATATATTTGTTTATAAATATATGTGTACTTTATTTACAATATTTTTCTTACTTGTGTGCTTTCCCCACTCCTTTTCAAAGACATGTCCTTTTTATCTTAAATACATTTGTATATGTGTATTTTTAAATAAATACCACTTACTGGATTATTTAAGTTTGGTAGTAACTATATATGCTTATGGCTGGCCACTTGTGATTGAATAATCTACCCAGTGAACTGATCCTTACTCTTTTGCAGCCATTTCATAATAGAGCTCTTCTAGGAGTAAGAAAGTGTGAGGTTTCCAATTCCTATGGTGGAATGTCCCTTGCAATTTTGTAGATTTATTCTGGCAACCTTATGAATGAGATATAATGAGTGCAGCTTTTCTGTCATATAAAGAAGTCACTGTTTTTCAGGAGACATCATGGTCCTCTGTCTCTTAAGTCTTTCCCTCTGTACATGTTTGATGTGACTTGAATCTTAAATATAGGAATTATATTGTATTTAGGAATCCCACTGCCTACTATCAATTGTTTTCATCAGTTTGACCAGGTGTTGCTTTCTGGAAAAGTCAATATCTACTGAAAAACAAAAACATATAAATGAATTGTGAGAGCCATGTTTATGGATAGATAAGAGGTATTTAGAATGTAGTTATAAATCGTATTACTTTAAGGAAGCAAATATATTAGACTGTCCACGCCCTCACTAGCTGGTGGTTGTTGCCTAAGATAAAAGTATATGCTGTGAATTTCCTTAGTGAATAGAAATTAAATCTAATAATGTGGTTTTGATTAATCCCAGAACAAAAATGCCACTGTTGTGCCTTTTGGAGTATACTATCATTCTTATCATTGTTGTGGTTCATAGAGGGATATTTATTAAACATAATTTTTCAGTAAACACATTTTTTTTTCAAATTATAAAGTGGGTTTTTTGAGACTTAAATTAATAATTTTTAAACAAGTGATAAAGTGAGAATAAAATAACCATATGAACAAAGCAACTGATGAACTGTCTGCAAAATCTGGACTGGTTAAAGCATCCGTTGGCCAGCCTAAAATTTGGTTTGTGTCATGATGATAAGAAAATATGTCGAGAATTGGAAGAGAAGAAGGAGCAGAATAGTTCATTTGCTGTGCAAAGAGGCAGAGCTATAGAAGTCAAGGCAATGAGGAACAGGCTTATGTGGGCAGTCTGCTTACTTGCACCTGACATATGTTGTCCCTATAGATCTTGAGGACACTTGAGATCTTGGCCACCATCTGATGGCCCTGCTTCTGTTGGGGCCATGATTACCTGAGTGGTATGCACTGGCACCCCGGACCATGGTATCATCTTGTCCTAGGATGCTGTTAAGGACCATGTATGGTTACTTGTTTCTGCTGGGATCTGTGTTTCTGTCCATGATCTAGGTTACCATCAAATGTCATATGGATTCCCCAGATATAGGCTTCAAGCTGGGGCAATATTTGTGTCCAAGTACCATGCTGCTGCTAGGAGCCATAATGTTCTGAGTGACCTGTGCTGACATTCAGGTCATTGGTGAAGTCTGGTTCTAAGCTGCTGCCTAGGGACATATTTGGGTCAATCTTTCTGCTGTAGCTGGGGATGGTGTTAATATTCATTGTTTTTGTTATCACAGGAGGTCATAGAAATCATGTGTGTTGAAGTCCAAGGGCCATACTAAATAGGCTTTATCCTAGACTTTGGAATCAGACGCTGCCCCTTGCTGAACACTGAAGCAAGAGAACTCTGGGAGAACTCTTGTGAGAGCACAACTCCACACCTGGTACACTAGAGAAAAGATGATCCCATATATCACCACACCTTAGCATAGCTACCCTCATTGACATGGGCCTAGGAGAACTCTCTCTGCCTAAGGGATGTATGTCTTAATTAGGGTTTTTGTTGCTGTAAGAAATATACTATAACCACATAAACTCTTCCAAAAAATTTAATAGTGGTGGCTAGCTTACAGTTCAGAAATATAGTCCATTATGGCCATCACAGGAAGCAAGGCAGCATTGTGGGTAGGCATGATACTAGAGAAGGAACCAAGCATTCTTACAGACTCACATACAACAAGAAGGCTTTGGCATATATGAGACCTCAAACCCTACCTCTACAATCACATACTTCCTCTAACAAGGCAAACTCACTTCAACAAAGCCATACCTCCCAGTAGTTCTACTCCCTCACTAAACCATTTTCTTTTAAGCCACAATATTCCACTAACTGGACCCCAAAGATGTAGCCATATCATAATGCAAAAATGCATTCAATCCAACTTTAAAAGTCTCCATTATTTTATATAACAGTCTCAAACTTACTTAAAATTCTAAATTTCAAAATCTCTTTTGTGATTCAAGCAATCTTTTAACTGTTACCTCCTATAATATCAAAATCAGAAAACAGATCACATACTTTCAAGAGATAATGGCACAGGATATACATTACCATTCCAAAACATAGGGAAAGAAACATAGTGAGAAAATACTGGACCAAAGCAATACCAAAACTAGTAACTCCAAAATCTGTTTCTCTAAATTTGATGTCAAAATGCTGTTCAGATGTTCTTTTTGACTACAACACACTTCTTGGGTTGTTTCTGTTTCCTGTTTGCAGCTTTCCTTGACAGGTAATTCATGGTTCTGGAATCCCCAACTTCTTCCAGTCTCGATGGCAATCCAGGCTACAACTTTCCAGCTTCATGCAATGGCCTCTTTTGTTCTCCATTCAAACACACTCGTGAAAATGTCAAGTCTTAGCAGGTTGCTTTAGTTGAAGAGCAAATTCTATAACCCTTTTCTTCTATCCTCAACTCTAAAGCCCAAATCATGTGACTGAAGCTGCAAGTTCTGCTTTTGCTGGGGCTAGATCATGGCCCCTTGTTCAGCCACATCTTCATCAGCTTTCTGTTTTCAGTGGTTAACTGCTATCTAACTTATCTGTCCTTGAGCTTTCTCTGTAGACCAGGATGTTGTCAAACTCAGAGATCCACTAGACTCTACCTTCAGAGAACTTCAATTAGAGATGTGCATGAGCACACCTGATTCTACCATATCTGGCTCGTGCTTCTTTTTAATTCCTAATCCCTAGTTGAACATTTATCTGGGTGGGGTCCTGCCCTGATCATTACTTTTCCATCTTGCTGAACACAGAATTTAAAGCCAATCTACTTCCTGGTACCCCTTTTCCCAATCTGTACATTCTGAATTTTTATTTTCTTGGCTTAATCCTTTTTATTATAAATTTTTATCAGGGTTAACAATAATATCAACATGATCGAGTCTATACTAGATTGTTCTGAGATTTCCTCTGCATCAGAAACCAAACCTCTTCACTTTCGCTTAAGGCATACTTTTCTGACAAAGCCTGCTAGTATGGCCCATTAAGCAGAACTCAAAACAAAACTTCACTTTCTGAATCCAAACTTCCAAGGTACATAATAGTTCAAATAAAAGCATGGTAAGGCCTATCACAAAAATACTCCAATTCCTGGTGTCTCCTACTGTCTTAGTTAGGATTTCTACTACTCTGAAGGGAAACCATTACCATAGAATCTCTGGTCCTTCAGAGCCATAGCTTCAGAATCATCATGATTCAGGGTAGCAGCAGAATGTACAAGAAAAGTTTAAGTTATGGTCTAGTGATGATGTTGTTCCAGGAGCTAAGGCCTTGACTCAGGCCAATGACTCATCGAAATGAACATATAACGGTGGAATTGATTTGACAAAAGAGTATACTTTGTGACACACCATAGCTCCCAATGTACTAGGATGGATAAAGAGCTAGAGAGATAGGATAGATATGAGTTAAATAATTTATTTGTTTGTTTTGTTTTTAATTATTGTTTGGGGGGCTCTCTTTGGAGGATGATACAAAAGGGAGGGGTAAATATAGAGGGACTGGGTTTTCAGCAGGATTGGGGTACATAATATTAAGTTCCCCCAAAATCAACAATTATATATACATATATATATATAGTTATTTTTCTTTTTATGTATTCTGTCACACAATGCATCTTGACTAGTCTCCCAAACCTCCTCTATTTCTAGTGACTCTACATACACTATCAGAACTACTGTGTGCCTGTGTGTATATGTATGTGTGTGTGTGTGTGTGTGTGTGTGTGTGTGTGTGTGTGTGTGTGTGTGTGTGTGTGTAAAACTTTTCACAGTAGTATCAAACAATATAAAATATCTTGAAATATCACTAACAAAGCACCATAAGAAGGCTTGGGAGTTAAGCATGTGTGTAACAGGAAGAAAATAGTTTTCAAAAGCACCCTTTCTGGAATTTTGTCTTAAAGAAATAGAAACATACTCTTACTAGAAAATTGCAATAATTTTAGTAACTGAAATTGAGTCTATAATTCTGAAGGACTCCATAAGCTTTATCTAATTGTTTATTGTTGTTCTATTTTATTTCTTATAAAATCTTTATATAGCCAATACTAAGAGTTGTTACTTGTTAAGCATTTCTTTTAATATTATCACAGGGAGAGGGGATCAATAATGAGTGTATCTTCATACACAGACTTGGATATTGGTAGTTGGACTTTGGAACTACCTTTAAAATCATCATTAGAGACACAATATTTTTACAGTGGCCCCAAAAGCTTTTTATTTTGAGGCCGATGGGATACAGACAATTTACAATCTATGTTACACACAAGGCATCCTTTTGATTGTCTTAGGAGGTAGTTTCTTTTCTTACTTGTTATATAGTACTTAATTCAGGAAGACAGTTTTCTCTTTGCTAGTCTCTTTACTTACAGAATGCACATTCTCTTTGTACATATTAAATTATTTCTTAAAGTCTTTGTCAGACCAATAAGATACCTGAAAGAGATCAAAGGACATACATTGGAAATGAAGTAGTTATTGTATCTTAATTTGCAGATGATATGATAATATACATAAATGAATGAAAAAGCCTACCACAGAACTTGAAAAGTTGTTAATCACTTTCAGCAAATTAGCTAGATACAAAATTAACTGACAGTAGCAATCCTCTAGATAAATGACAGTCTGAGAAATCAGTGAAATAAAAACTTTTACAATAGCATCAAACAATATAAAATATCTTGGGATATCTCTAACAGAAAGTTTGAGACTTGTATGAAAAAAAAAAT
Source organism: Phyllotis vaccarum (assembly GCA_033318265.1). Taxonomy (NCBI): domain Eukaryota; kingdom Metazoa; phylum Chordata; class Mammalia; order Rodentia; family Cricetidae; genus Phyllotis; species Phyllotis vaccarum. The sequence goes on from JARWLC010000012.1 coordinate 63,166,762, forward strand.
CTCATGTCACTGAAGAAATAAATTGTAGAAGATATCAAAAGATGTAGAGTTACCATGTTCATAAACTGATAGAATTAATACAGTAAAAATGACCATCTTACTAAATGCAAGTTCATATTCAATCCATCTCATCCAAATTCCAACACAACTGTTTCTTCACAGACCTTAGAAAAAGATTCTCATCTTTATATGAAAAAAAAAAAAACCTAAAACTAAAACAAAAGAATTATCTAAAACAATGTTGAAAAACAAAAACAGCTTCAAGGAGTATTACCATTCCCAATTTTAAGTTGTACTAGAAAACTATAGTGAAAAAAATTTTTCTTGTAATTGGCATAAAAACAAACCTGTTGTTCAGTGCAATTGAATTCTAGATCTAGAAATATCCACATATCTATGAACACCTGAATTTTCATAAATAAGACAGAGATACACACTGGATAAAAAATAGCATGCTCAACAAATAGTGTTATTAAAACTGCACATCTTAATGTAAAAGAAGGCAAATATATTCATACTTATCACCCTGCCCAAAACATAAGTGCAAATGGATCAAGGACCTCATTATAAATCTGTATATGATGAATAAAAGAGAATGTGAGAAATAGCCTTGAACACATGGTCACAAAAGACAACTTCCTGTACAGACGACCAATAGCAAGGGATCTAATATCAGCTATAAATAATTGAACCTCAAGAAACTGAAAAGCTTCTGTACAAAAATAAGGGCATGATCACTTAGAACAGCAGTTTGCAGAATGAAAAATGAATTTTACTAAATCCAGATTTGATAAAGTATCAATCTCCAAAATACATAAAGAACTCAAGAAACTAGGAAACAAAAAAAAAAATAATCCAAATAGGAATGAGGTACATATATAATTTGATTATTTTCATTAAAATAAATTGAAATGGGTGAGAAATTTATTTTTTCATCAGGAAAGCTGTACACTAATTGCAGCATAATTATAGAATCTAATAGTTTTAGTTGAAATCTTGATTTATATCATTGTAAACAAATATTAGCATTCACTTCTTTTTTATACTAACATAATATTTTAATTAATTCTTTTGGAATATTACATAATGTGCTCTAATCCCACTAATCACCCTGTCCTTCCATGACTACCTTTTATTCTTGTGGTCTCTCCACTGTGATAGTTTGGATGTAATTGGCCCCCATAATCTTATAGAAAGTGGCAATGTTAGGAGGTGTGGCTTTGTTTGTTTTGGTATGGTCTTATTTAAAGAAATGTGTCATTGTGGCTTTGAGGTCTTATGTATCAGGATACCACCCAGTGCTACACTCTAATTCCTATTGCCTGAAAGATGTAGGACTCTCAACTCAATTCCTCTCAATGTAGGAATCTCTAGCACCACGTTTGTGTGTGTACTGTCATGCTTTCTGCCATGATTATAGTGGATTGAATCTATAAAAGTGTAAACAAGTCACCTCAATTCAATGTTTTCTTTAAATAAAGAGAGAGAGAGAGAGAGAGAGAGAGAGAGAGAGAGAGAGAGAGAGAGAGAGAGAGAGAGAGAGAGAGAGGGAGGGGGGGGAAGGAAGGAAGGAAGGAAGGAAGAAAGAAAGAAAGAAAGAAAGAAAGAAGGAAAGGAAGAAAGAAAGGAGACACGTGTAAAAATGGTCAATATCCTTAGCTCAGGTCAACTGTCTCTGGTTGTTTCCAATGTAATCTTGATATTTTTGGTCATATAATCCTTCCTTCCTCTCTTCTACTGGACTCTGGCAGCTCAGCATTGTGCTTAGCTATAAATCTCTATATTTGCGTCCATCAGTTACTGAATGAAGGTTCTATGATGACAGTTGTGGTGGTCATTCATTGATTATAAGGGAAGGTCTGTTTAGGCACCCTCTCCAATATTTCTTGGAGTCTTAGGTACAGTCATCCTTGACAGAACTAGGCCCTCTGAATGTGGGTGACAGTTGTTTGGCTTGCACATTTTGTGGGGTCAGTGGCAGTTCAACTAATATTCGTCTCTCTTACATAAACTGGCCTTTTATAGTGGAGGGGAGAGAGGGGAAACTGTGGTTGGTTTGTAAAATGAAAAAAAAATACCTCTACATAAAAAAGAAAACAAATATCAAATCTATTCTGAGATTTTTATCTTATAACTTTCAAGATGGCTAAGATAACAAAACAAGTGACAGCTCATTAGGACAATGATGTGGCATAAGAAGAACATACATATTTTGTTATGAGAGTCCAATTGACAAAGCCACTATAGAAATTAGTGTGCCTATTCCTCAGGAAGATAAAATTTATACCTACCAATAGGTCCAATTATACCATTCTTTGACATATATCCAAAAGATTCTGCAATCTACCACAAAGACACTGCTCAACAATATTCACATCTGCTTCTTTTATAATAACCAGAATTTGGAAACAGCCTAGATGTTCCTCAACAGAAAAAGTATAAAGAAAATGCTGCACATTTGCATATGGAATATTACTCAAAACTTAACAAAATATGAGCTTCTCAGGCAAATGGATGGAACTAAAAATTATTCTTAGAGAGGAATCCCACACCATGAAAATATAATATTCATTCATTTATATGTGGATATTAGCCAGAAAGTAAATGATAATCAAACTATAACTCATAGAACCATAGGAGATAGTTATAGAGTAAGGATCTAAGGTAGAAGCAGGTTTATCTGTCTAGGAAAGGGAACTAAAATAAATATGAATGAATGTCAGAATGTGAGCATAACATAGGGAGTAGGGTACAGGGAGCCCATAAGAAGAGAGTGCCACATTAAGGTCATTTGAGATAAGTTATGGAAAACAAATAAAGTAAATTTTCTAAAAATATATACAAATATGAAGTCCATGTAAATGAAATTGCCAAATAATGGAAGTGGCTTCCCAAATTGTCATCTTTTATAACTAAATGATGCTTTCTTTACTTGAACTGGTATACATCTGATTGAGTTGTTGAACAAAGGGTCCCCATAGGAATTTCAGGCATACTTGGCTGCTGTCAAGACTATAAATCGCTTCCCAAAAATAGAAAGCAAGGCTTCATTGCTGAACACAATGCTTACATAATGTTTTAAACATAGAGATATCAAACTGGTATCTACATAGAGTTGTTGCTGGCATGTGTCAGAGTCTTTGTTATAGGAATGTACTCTTCAAGATCTCAAAAAAGAACATAAACACCAGCTCAGTCACAAACCTTTTATCTACAATGCTTTACTACTTTGCAAGATTTTATAAGACAAGGGCGACACAGTTTGTGAGAGAGTTGCCAAGCAATAACTGATGAAGCGTAACCTACAAAACGGAATCCATACTTGCTACTGTTTGCAGGACCATATATCTGAGACTATATAAACCAGGAGCCTAAGATAAAACCAAATAATACTGGTCTAAAGCAAGAAAAAGAGAATGTAATGACAAAATGTTCCTAATGATATTCTGCTATACTCATAGATCAATGCCATGTTTAGCCATCATCAGGGAAGCTACCTCCTGCAGCAGATGGGGACAATTATAAAGTCCCAGAGCAAGCCATTACACAGAGAATAAGAGACTTTGGAAAAGTCAACCCTAAATGGGCTGTCTTCACCAAGTACCTATCCTCAGAGCTCAGAGAACACAGTAAAAGAGGGGGTGAAAAAACCATAAGGGGAAAAGAGTCAACATAAAATTAGTCCACTAAATAAACATGCACAAAGCTCATATGAACTCACAGAGAATGAAGGAGCATGCATGGGGCCTGTATAGGAATTGACCATACACTCTAAGCTCAAATTAGGGCTTCCAGCTTAATGTTTTCATGGAGTTCCTGAGTTTGTGCGTGTGTTCATCTCTGATTTTTGGCCCTTCTCTTTCTATTGGTTTTCCTTTCCCTATTTGATGTGATAGTTTCACATTATCTTATATTTTCCTTTGTTTTACTAAAATGGCTTAATTAATTAATGAAAATCAAGTCACTAGGGCCAAAAACAGAACTTTCATTTTTATCTCCTTTACTCTTGGAAGAGGCAAAAATAATAATAATAATTTTCTTCACTGGAGAGACACTTGGTGACTCCAAGTGAGGTCTTCTGTTCTGGGTTAGTTGACATATAATGATTTCCACAGTTAAAAAGAATAACAAAAACAAGCTAAAGTAAATGGCTCATAGCATATGAGAGAGAGAGAGAGAGAGAGAGAGAGAGAGAGAGAGAGAGAGAGAGAGAGAGAGAGAGAGAGAGAGAGAATAAAAGAGAATAAGAGAGACTATGAGGGAGGGAGAAAGGGAAAGAAGAGGTTAAGCAACACTTAGAAACAGAAGAGCTTTCTGTGTGGAGATGGAAGTAAACCTTAACTTCTGCATCTACATACTAAATTCTTGAGATGATGAAGAAATCTAACTGGCCAGAAATGTTTATTTTCTAGACGGTTCAGGAGTATGTTGTCCTGGGGTGATTTTGATTTCAGTGTTATGACATTCAGACCTATGAAACTTAGATTCTATTGTTTTAATCCAAGGAACTCTTCCAGAGCTAGTACAAAAGCATTATGATGTGATTGATATCAGATATGTATATATATTTATAATTTATATATTTATATATTTGTATATATATATATATATATATATATATATATATATATATATTTCTGAAGAGACATCATAATTCTAAACAGAAGTTTTGCTAGTGGCAGGACAAAAAGCTGTCTTTTAGTATTAAGCAAGAAATATATGCACTTTCCATTCTTAAATACTATCTACCTATATATTTTGCAACAATCATACTGTCACTTAAAACACCATGTTCAATTTTTTTAAACTGTCATAGTCTAAGTGGCTGTCCCTTTTATACTACCAGTGACATATGAATGCTCTCAGTGTACTTTATCATTGTGACCATATGTCTTTGCCATTGTGTTCTTATAAGAATAACTACATCTGAAAACTAGTATATTTTTGTTGTAAGATTCAAATTCATAATAAATTGTGATATAGAACATCTTTTAATAAACTCATTAACTGTGAATGATTCTTTGACAAGATTTCATGGAAAAAAAAACTTTTTATTATTTTCGTAAGGACTTCTCTGCAATTAACTATCACAACAAACATAGGGTTGAAGTAGTTTTCTGCAGTAATAGAGCATTTGATTTGTTCTTGCAAAATGTCTATAATTTTTCACATATATACATAATAAACGCCTTAGCTGATACTATTAATAAAATAGTTTTGACAAAAATAAGCTGCCAGGGAAAAGAATGTGTTTAATTAACACAATTGTTATAATGGGATTAGATAAATTAATGATTATAACACAGTTGCTCTACATGGAAGACTTTTAATAGTGAGCAGGAATAAAACACAATGCATAGCATCATTAAAGCAAATACATGAATAATATAGTAATATATCCAATTTAAAGAAAGACTAAAAATAAGAAAGGAATTAGTGAAAATATGACTACTTTCATATGACAAAATTTACAATTAACAGATTATAAAAAGTCTATCAGAAAACTCTTAAATTTCATACACAGTTTCAGTGAAGTAAGATAAAAACTATACATATAAAAATTAGTATATGTCCCATATACTAATGATTCCATTCACATCAACTAAAAGTTGTCTATAGGATAAACAAGAAGTCTAAATATCCAAATAAAACTTCAATAGCATAACAAAACTTTCTAGGCATAAGTATAACAAACAAGGAAGAGAATACTTACAATGAAAAATTTAGAAATACTGATCAAACGATTATAAAAGACAATACATGATAGAAAGTCTTGAAATATCATGGATTGGTAGTTTTAATATTATGGCAATGTTGTATTAACAAAGAAATCCTATGGTTTAAAGACAATTATTATCCAACAAACTCTGAGCTTTGTTTTGTTTTGTTTTGTTTTGTTTTAACAGAACCATTATAAACAAAAATAAATTGGCTATTCCACTCTTGGGTGTAAAACTGAAAATGCTAAGTCAGCAAATCACAGAAACTCATCATCATTTTTATTGCACTTTTCACAATACTTAAGAACTGCTACCAGCCTAGATAATCTTTCAAGAAACGGGTAAACAATCAAAGGGATCAAAGTGGTATTGGCCATCAGGACTGCTTAGCATATAGATACAGTTGCCACTAAGTATAAAGACCTGATTTCAGTTTCAATAACCTAAATGATGAAAAGATAGGACAGGCTCCAAAGCTGTATTATGACTTTTTCATAGAGTCCATGATTCTCTTGTACACCTCATTTCCACCCTTTCATTTATGTATATGTATGTATATATATGTATGTATGTAGATTTATAAATAAATAAAATGTGATGATTCTTGTAATTTTCTTTATTTTTCAGCTATAAATACAAAGTAACACTGCATTTTATAGGAAACTGGGTAGAACTGAATTTTATTTTAATACATGAAATGAAAGAGATGCAGAACTCCAAATGGCACATGCTTGGCTGTACATATGGAATCTTGATTAAACATTAGTACGCATGCATGTGTATATGGTTAAATAGAATATTTAACTAAAAAGAGGAAGGTAAAAATCATAAAGGACAAGACAAAATGTGTAATGGAATTGTGACTAAAAAGCAAGAGTCATCAGAGAACAGTATAAATTTGTGACAGAAGGAAGAAAGGGGTGGAAGTGTATATTACATTTCTTTATTATGTCTCTTTGGCTTTAGAAATGAACTATTACAGAATAAAGAACTGATTCACATCTTAAATGTGTAAATTTGAAAACATAGTATATGATATATGAATATTAAAACATATTCTTCTTATTTAGAATATAGGCATCCTCTGAATAAGAAGGAATGGAGATTGCTCTCTTCACGTTAAAGCATTTTTCTTACAACTTTCCGAAGTATGTTTTGGCAATAATGGTCAATGCATTTTTTTCTTGGTTCTGCAGAATCTTAACAAGGACCAAAGATTAAAACACAAGGAAAACAGAAAGAACACAATCCAATCTAGTTCACACACCTGGAAGTACGAAACTTGTGACTATAGGCAGGGAAGAAACCATGATTGATATCCTTGTTCTATGGTGGATGAACAAAGCCTGACAGCTTCTGTCTAGAGTTAAGAATCCTGCTGTTCAATCAACTTAATTCCTTTTATTTTTAACAGTAATAGTTCTACCAAAAATATTTTCAAAATAATCTGGTGGGTATTTACACATTTGCAATTATAGGATAGATGTTAAAAGATAATCTATTTTTGATTAAATACGTGCAGTGTTCCTTTGTGTTATTCTTGGAATGTGGTTTCTGTTCTTCAGTTCTTTACTTATTGTTGTCAAATTTAGTATATGCCTAGGGCTGAAAATGCCACAGTTATACATCAGTCTGCTGAGGTCTCATTTGTTCTTTTGCCTCTGTTTCCAAGACAGATTTCTCCTGAGTAATATAATAGCAGATCAAAAGGAAATCCAAGCTCCATCTTCTACATTTTAATACATCAAACATGGCAGCATTAAGAAGAAAAACTGCTTCCTGATATGAAATTAGAAAGTGATTTCCAAAATAAAACATCCTCTCATGAATTATAGTTTTTATTTAGTTAGTGTAAAATATCATATTGCATTATCAATGAACTTTCCACAGAGATATAAAATTATGCTTTTTTTTCAAAGCACAATGTTGTAGAATACTAATGAATTCTTCTGTTTATCATTTACCATCCCCTAAGATGGCTTAAGTAGAAAATTATACCGTGATTAGTGAAGGAAGCTGAGCTAAGCATCAAAGTATGCCACCAGAATTTACATGATTAAATGGTCCTAGAAAGAAGAGTTAAATATTAGAGAAAACATTTATATTAGTTTTGATATACAACAAAATCTAAAACATATAAGTAAGAGGCAAACACTTTACTTCTGTAGTTTTTCCTTTATATTTATTGATACAGATATATTTGAGAATAACCATAAAACTATTAATGAAATTCAAGTATCAATTTTGGAGCAGTTCCTAGAGTTGAGGTTGTTAATTTAGCAAAGGCTAATTAAGTGTCAAATGTGCCTGGCTTTTAATTTTGTGAGGTATGTTAATAAGCAAGATGACCACCACGAAAGACTTAAGCAGAGTTTAATGACAGTTTAGGATACACAATTAATGTCTTAAGTGGCAGAATTAAATGAAGGGTATATTTTGAAGAAAACATGATTTATAGGCATTTTTCTGTGCCCATTCTAGGACAATATCTCATTTGTTGGTTAAAGAAAATTAGAAATAAAGCAAAGGTATAGAAGTGCATAATTCTTAAGATGACATGTTTGTGTCTACTAAAGATAAAAGGTGAATCTCTTAAAACAAACAAAAAAAAATTGGCCATGGTCAATTAAAACATCCATCACAAAAATACTGGTGTGTGTATGTGTGTGTTGTGTATGTGTGTGTGTGTGTGTGTGTGTGTGTGTGTGTGTGTGTGTGTGTGTGTGTGTGTGTGTGTGTTGTAATGGGGTTTCTTGGTCTTGGGCGGCCAGAGGCCCAGACCCACAGACCTACTGCACCAGCTGCCTGCTGCTGCTGCTTAGGCCCCCAAAAATGACTCAGATGCTTATATTAACTTTATGCTGTTTGGCCTATGGCTCAGGCACATTGTTAGCTAGCTCTTACTTCTTAAATCAACCCATTTTTATTAATATGTCTGCCACGTGGCCCGTGGCTCACCTGTGTTCCTTACATGTTGCTCCTTTGGCGGCTTGCTCAATCTCCCTGACTCTACCCTGCTTCTCCTACCTATGCTCTGATTTCTCCTCCTACTTTTTCTATGGTGCCTGTCATGGACCAAAACAGCTCCTTTATTTAAAGATTGATATTCACAGTATACAAAAAGGCATTCCCACATCACTTCCCCATTTCTGTCTAATCAAAAATGAAAATTTTAATTTTAACACAGTAAAATTACATATAACAAAATAGCCATCAAGCAATAATTACAGTTATAATATCTAGTCTATTTGTATCTAGCAAAATTAAAGAAAACACTCTATCATCTATCTTATCCTTATGAATCTAAAGTTTTATATGCAATATGCCTTTCAACTGACTAAGAAAAACTTTACCTATAACTATCTAATCTTCAACTACATCAAAGACCACAGAAGGATATATTTACCCAAGTAAATCAGAAGTACAAGCGACTTCTAAAATCTAGAAATGACACAGATGACACCTATCTGCCTGGACAGTCACCAACAGTTCCTTTATAAAGTTGGGGCATCCATCTTCAGCCTACAGGCCCAGAGTCCCTTTCCATTTCAGTGAAGCAGGAAATCTACTCTGTCCATTCTGGTACAGTTCATTATTTGCTTCTCTTCAAGTCCTGAAGAATGTCTGACAATTTTTTTTTTCTATAAAGCAGGATCCTGAATGACCATCTTGGCTTGTTCTGCCAAAGTTCAGACGTCACCTTCCTATGGAACCTACATGTCCAGTTTTAACAGCATACTGTCAAACAGTCAATACAGGAACAGGGTCTTGTCCAGTGGCTAACCATTGCCACAAAGAGAGTAGACTCCATATAGAGTTTCTTCAATGTCCATTTTTTTCTTGAAGAAGATTGGTGCTGCCAGGAGCAAATCTGTCTCACTGTATAGAAAAGTATAAGTTCTTAAAATATTTTAATTGCCATATTCTGTAGGTCTTAGAAGTGTTTGAAGATTACCTACCTAATTGAATTATATCTTTTCATACCTAAAAATCTAACATGCATTTCTTAATTATACATTATAATTTTTAATCAGTTACATAAACATCATATTTTAAACAAGTGTAGAAAAATACATACAGCATAAGAGAATTGACCTTAAGTTTGTATCAATAAACCAAAATTCATACCAATGTAAAACATTTCAATATTAACAGCTGATTTCTTCCTCTAAGTATATTTAATAATCTAATTTTTTTAAAAAATCATTCATATACCATATCCCCTTTTTCTTCTAGAAAAAGATTAAGTATGACCATTAACCATTTATAATGAAAAGAAACACTAATAATCAATATTTTCAGAATTTGGCCATAGTTTTTTTATTACTACTTTTTGCTGATTATGGGGCATTGAAAATCTCATGAGTTAGACAGGATCATACTCTGTAGTCCTGAAGTTGATGTGGCCATCTCTTCCTATCAGAGACTTTTTCAGAGGGTCTTTGTGGATGAAACCATAATTGTCTGGAAACAATCCACAGGTTGTCAACTTCTGTGGAAACAAAAACAGAACTCGTCCAAAGCAATAAATCCTTAGATACAAATTTCAAAATCTAAATACCTTTAAAATATATATTCTTGTTTAACTTAGTAGCCTTTGCATTTGCAATCCATTGTCTTTCTGCAGTTAGCTCATTATCAGTTAAAAAATTAAAAGAAAACACAATAACAACCAAAATCCAGATTTTGTGTCTATTTTCCATCTTTATGTGGCTTATTATATTTTTATTACTCTACTTCTCTTTTTCTCTTTACCTTCTTTCTTTTCTCTCTGAAGACTATGTACCTTTTACACACATTAACACATTTACAGGTTTTTTTTTTCCATGTGATTCTGTTTTATTGTGAATCCTTGATCATCTTTCAACCACAAGAGCTTTTAAAATACACTCACTTAAAGAGATGCATAGTTTTTGCAGATAAGGCTGAATCAGTAAGTTCTCTTAAAGGGACCAGGTCTCTGTTGCCACAAACAGACCACACCCAAGAAAATGCTGCTACTAAGAAAACGTCCTTGTTTCCTATTTGTTCAAAACAAACAGAAATCTAAAATCAATCATATGTTACTGAGTCTTTTGTGAGATTTCAGGAATCCACCTTATTGCAGCTTATACTGCCTGACAGCAGTCTGCAGGTGCCATTTTCAATGTGACCTGGACACCAAGCTTTTTTTGTACAATGACCCGCTTCATTTACACAATTTGGATTTTGCCTTCTCTCAGTTTCTGTGATCTAGAACCTTTTCTAATCTTTCTCATGCTTTAAGTGAATAATCGCCCCACATTGGGTGCCATCTGTTGTAATGGGGTTTCCTGGTCCTGGGCGGCCAGAGGCCCAGACCCACAGACTTGCATGCCAGCAGCCCGCTGCTGCTGCTGCTCAGGTCCCCAGAAATGACTCAGATGCTTATATTAACTTTATGTTGTTTGACCTATATCTTAGGCACATTTTTAGCTAGCTCTTACTTCTTAAATCAACTCATTTTTTTTAATATGTCTGCCACATGGCCCGTGGCTCACCTGTGTTCCTTACATGTTGCTCCTTGGGTGGCTTGCTTGATCTGCCCCTGACTCTGCCCTGCTTTTCCTACCTATGCTCTGATTTCTCCTCCTACGTTTTGTATGGTGCCTGTCATGGCCCCAAACAGATCCTTTATTTAAAGATTGATATTCACAGCATACAGAAAGGCATTCCCACATCATGTGTGTGTGTGTGTGTGTGTGTGTGTGTGTGTGTGTGTGCACATGCACTCTCAGTAAATGGAACATATGTATGCATGTGTACATGTGAATGTGAATGAATGTGTGTTAATGAGTGTGTGTGACTATATATATGCATGAATTTGTATATAAGTGAGGGTGAGTGTGATGTGGATATGTGCATAAGTATTTGTGTGAGTGTGTGAGAGTGTGTCTGTGGGTGGGAGTTCTAGTTTTCTATCTATGTATGTACTGTTTATCAAATGGCATTTGTGCATGGCTGTGTATGCACATATGTTCATGTATCTGGAGAGGCCAGAAGTTTTCAGGTGACTTCTCTTTCCAACTTGTATTTAAAGACAGAGTCTCTCACTGAACAAGCAGCTTTATGACTAGGCTAGACTAGCTAGAGACAAATCATATCCTTGTTTTTGTCTCTACCTTTCTTGTGATGGGATCATAGGTGTATTTCATTATGTTCAACTTCTTCACACTTACAGATCTAAACTGAGATCTTCATGCTTACATAGTGTCTTTGTTTCCCTTCTTGTTGCAGTGATAAAAAGCCCTGATGAGTATAACTTTATAACATAAATTTGAAAGTGTTTGTTTGACTCTCATTTTATTTAACATTCCATCACAACTGGGAAGTCACAGTGGAAGGAAACTGAGAAAAGTTTTCACATTATATCACACGAAGTTCAGAGAGTAAAGAACTGGTGCACTCATGCCCAGCTTGCTTTCTTCGTCTTGCAAAATTCAGGAACCCAAACCTAGAGAATAGTATCTCAGAGAGTGGATGTGTCTTTCCAATTCAATATTTCTTCCATGGTCATCCCATCAAGCACAGCCACAGGCCAACCTCATATAGGTACTCTCTGATAGAGTTTCCTTCCTAGTTTTTATTAGAATATCCAATTGACAAATAACATCAGACATCATGCACAGCAATTTATTACTTGATAAGTAACAATACTCATAAATGTTTCTTTAAAAGCCATGACTATCTAGAACATGGGCTATTGTAACCAATTGATTGACATTCTGAGAATACACACTATGGTTGCCAGTACCTTTGTGTACCAAGCTCTTTTTCCCATCATTCTCACATTCATTTGGGGGTAGGTTGATAGCACAGCAGTTAAAATATTTTGCAGAAAACACAGTTTCTAATAGCCACATCTTCAGAGCAGTTTGTAACAGCTACAAGATGGCTCTTAACTACCCATCACTCTAGTCCCAGGGCATCCAGTCCTATCTATAAACATTTAATATATTACACATATTTATGCACTTATAGGCATAGTGCCCAAAATAAAAATAAAAATATGTGTTTTGCTAATAGTCTTTATTACCACTATGGACAAAGAACATGGTGATCTGAAATTAAAGATTCAATACTAACAGTGTGATAAGTAACATGAGGTTAATTATTCTAATGGTTACACTATTTGTAAGTTGTTAATTGTGTTTCAGAGAAATACAATGTGCTTGGGAAAAAAGGAATCCCTAGTCTAGACCCATTGCTGTTTATCTGCCCTGTGCATCTTTCGTAACAACTCTATATTAACACCCACCCCCTTTATAAACTGAAGAGTGGTAAAAGCCAATAACTCTCAATTTTTAAGGAAGCACATGTAAGGCATTAGACTAACATTCAGCCAGTAATAAAAGCAAGATAATGGAATCCTAAAGCTGTCTTATATCTTGACCTATAACTCAAATGTCAAATCTCGTAGTGGGATTATGTTACATAGTAAATAATTATCCCACCTACTGGTTTAATAAAAACACTGATTGTCCAAAGGCAGAAGGAAGTGTGGGTGGGGCTACCAGACTAAGAAAACTCTGATAAGGGGAAGAGCAGAACAGAGATACCAAAGAGACACCAGGATGAGACACCAGCAGACACAGGGGAAAGAAGTTGAAATGCTGCTCTCATAAAAAGTATCAAGATACATGACTAAACAGGATAAGAATCATGTGTTAGTTTAAGAGTAAAGAGTTAGCAAGTTATATGCCTGGGCCCTATGTCAATTAGCATAACATTAATGTAAGTGTCTGTGTTTCTCTGTTGGACTGCATGTCTGCTTCTGTTGGACTGCATGTCTACAGGTTTGGACCACAGGCTTGACAGGCCAGAAACATACTAGTACAAAGCTCAAGTGTCTAAGTGACTTGCTTAAAAAGACACATTTATTTTTGTCATGACATGATATACCATTGCTGTCCTCTCTATTGCCCAACACTAGCTCTAAAAGTTTTTTTTTTTTATTGTAAAATGGTTCCAATGTATTAGTACATCTTGTACTATTGAAGATAATGATCAGAATATATGATCCAAAATGACTCACTCATAAATGGAATCATCTTTGCCTTATATAAATTGTATAAAATTATAAAAGTAAAACAATGATTATTTTGAAATTTTATAATATAATTTAATTAAATGTTACTGCTATAATTCTTACTTAGAAATGTAACATGAAATTCAAGGTAAAAAAATTTTGCTGCCCACAAATAATTTAATTTTGTACAATTTCTTGTCCTGTATATAAATAATTAGTGACTCCTCATATTTTGAAATATATGCTACACAATTTTAAAAAGAATGTATCAGAGGATTGTAACCTATGTGTCTCAATATTCACTTTTTCTGCTTGTATTACATCCTCACAGTCATTGGGCATTGCATAAAATGTGACTTCTTTTATAAGCACAACTTCATGCTGAAACATGATGCTTTTCTACTTTTTTTCTTCCTCAATTAAATTGAAAAATTACACAGCAGCAAAATGCTGCATTTAATCCAGTAGAAAAAAATTATATGCATATAAAGTAAAATATACTGCCTTTTTCATGAACAGTATGTGAGCTATTTGAAAATTTTATGCCATTAGCACTTTTAATATGTCATTAACCCAGAAAATAAGAAGGAGTAATGAAAGTCATTAAAGGCAGTTGAGTGTCCTGCTATAGCCTGGCCAATAAGGGCATAAAGAATGAGAAACAGAGCAAAGCATTCTATGACACTCCATCCTGGCAAAGCTCTACTATACTTTTGTCGACAGAGGACAAAGAAAGATATTATAATTTAGACCACTGTACCATGTCTTAGGGAAGAAATGACAATTAACTCTAGTTTTTAAAAAAGTAGGTTGTGCTTATGTTTTGAAGAATAAGAATTTTACACTCTCCACATCCTGCTCACACCTGGTACTGTTAAAATCTCCCAGACTAGATTGTCCCTGCAGGGTTTGGTGTTTAACGAACATTTGTGAACAAAAATTCTGTGGAAAATACAAGGTGATTAGTTATTTTCTTTAATTGAAAAGAAAACTTCCTTTTTTTCTGTGTTATTTAGTCAAAAGGATATTTTTAATCAAAAAAATAAAATATAAGAAAAAAAAATAAGACCCATTACCGCCATAATTAATTAACTTCCACAGATGGACTTAACACATTTCTTAGTCATGATCAATAAAGAAAACTCACACTTGGATGCCTTGAAATTAACTTGAACCATTAAGTTATGAATGTGTGCTCTGTTCTGGAATTATAAAAGTTTATTTTTAATCAAATTAAAATCCAGGGGTCTAAAGAATTACCTAGTTTCTAGGAAGTCTGAGATACATTCTGTAGCATTTCAAACTCTATCTGGTACTTCTAACATATACTAAAATAAAAGTTCTGTAGTGGGAACAGTTAAATAACTACATTTCTGAATATGAGAAACTAATGTAAAAAAATAGATTTTGTGAAATTGTATGACATAGTAATTAAAAAAGTAAATCTTAAAATTAAGCAAATATTTAAATAAAAGTAAATATTAATGAATATTCTCAGTATAAATATCCTAATTCCAACATATACATCGAAGTATCAATAATTCTTAATATAATGGATATTTACATACACATGAAAATTTTTATAGATTTCTTATGTTTATATATACATGTATTTATGTATGTATATATTATACTGATTGGATAAGGAAAATTGTCAGTAGAGGATAGGAAATAATGAGGAAAATTGACCCATAGATCTCTTCATAAATTCCTAACATATGGGAATAAATTATAGATTTTAGAACAAATTATTTATATTTTTAAAAATCATTCATATTTGGATCTTATGAAGGTAGCCACATTTATGATATTTCATGGGTCTGACTTCATGGGCTTAAGCCTCCTTAACTACCTTGAGCCCATCCACATTAGCATGTCTATTGTGATTGCTTAATTCATCTCATAGTTGGGTAGACTTGTTAATGAGAGTTTGTGAGTATAGCTTCTGAGATGGCTAGGAGACATACTCTCACAACAAACTCCATCTTCTGGATCTTGTTTCTTTCCATTCTATCTCTACTAACATCACTGAGCCTTAGCATATAGTACTTGTACTATGAGTAGATCTGTTCAGACAAGGTTCTACAATTTTGCGTTTTAATAATTTGTAGTTTTTGTAATAGTCATTGTCTATTGCAAAAAGGAAGTTTTCTTGATGAGAAGTGAGACCTATGCTATCTTTGGTTATAGAAACAAATATTTAGAATATAGTAAGGATTATACTGCCTTGGTAAAGTGGTGGCTATATGTTCTCCTCCCTGATCCATAACTTCAATAGCCCAATTTTAAAGACTTGGTCAGATGGTCTGAGGAAGAGAGATTAGAAAAGTTAAAAG
The DNA here is from genome assembly GCA_033318265.1 of Phyllotis vaccarum. Taxonomy (NCBI): domain Eukaryota; kingdom Metazoa; phylum Chordata; class Mammalia; order Rodentia; family Cricetidae; genus Phyllotis; species Phyllotis vaccarum. The sequence continues at coordinate 63,182,865 of JARWLC010000012.1, forward strand.
TGAAGAAATATCCAGTTATTATTCTCCTCTATTTCCACTCATTTATGAAGACAATATTAAAACTAAATAAATATCTGTTTTTTTCCTCATGTGTGGAATCTATATTTTAAAAAGGAAATGAGAAAATGCATCAAAGTCAAATGGGAAATATTGTGTATGAAGGTAAAACAACTGTAGGAAAAAAGAAAATAAAGGATAATGAGGGAATAAATAGTATTGAAGTGCATTGTCTACATTTTGAAAAATGCCAAAAGAAACACATTCTTCCAAAACCTGGTCCTGGAGTTATTGTGAAGTACCATGTAGATGTCCATGGTCTGTGCTGCATCCTGGGTCCATGTTAATGTTAATGATATAAAGTCAACTTGACTATGTTGATTTTAACTGAATATTTATATTTCATTTTAAAATCACACAAATTGAGTCAACATTTCAATTATGACGGGATGATGATTAAATGCTAATTTCAGAGGTAATATCCTTAATGCTTTAAAATTTTTTCAAACATTTCTAATGCTAAAAAATTAACTCTAATAATAATATTCTAAATTTGCTTTATTATGTGGATTACCACTACGTACATAGTTAAATATAATTTCTCCATAGATATTTGCCCATTTCCAATGTACAAAGTATTTTATATCTTAAATTATTTAATATAAATGTAGCATTTTTTCATGTAGGTAGCATACTTAAGGCCTACATTTTGTTTAATATTTTATAATTTAAAAGTCTTCATTGATGCTGAAATCTAAAGCATAAGGATGCTAATGGTAGCCTTGGGGCTCACATATCAAAATGCATAAAATATTTTTATTGCTGGGTTTGAATTTTGTCAAATGTGCAAAATGTATTGGTATAGTTTTACATGTACATGGAATAAGTAGAAAACAAATTACAAGACAGATAGCAACCTAGAATCTAACATTAGAACTTAATGGTGAAGTTTTAATCCCATATTTATTCTATATAATGAGTCATATAATTCAAATCATGTAATGATTGTAGTCATATATTCCATAACAAAAGTATTAATAAGAGAATTCCACTGACCATCAAATATACAATATGTATATCCTTATTTGTGTAAACTAGACTTAATTAATAAAACTATGAGCCATTAAAAAGTATACTTATTTTATCACATACTGTTGTTTTGCCAAAATAATTTTAATTGAAATTCTAACAGAAGATCTAAATCATACTCATATATTTGAAAATGAGAATTTTTGAGTTACATGATTATTCTACATTTGTTGTTATACACAGCATTTTTTAATAATATGGTTATGTTCATGGTCTACTATCTTATTTCTAATCACATTGTAACTTCTGACTTTCTACCCCTATAAGTCAATGGTTATTTATGCTAATGAACAGCATTATTTATGGGATTTTTGTTCCTAATGTATCATTCTGGAATTTTGTTCTTATAATTGAAGACCTAGTACTTATTTTTCTAAAGATACATTTAATATTTCTTTCATTTGGGATTGATTACTCCTCATTTCCTCACACAAATATTTTATCAATTCTGTCAACATATCACTTACAAGCCTACTTATAATCAACTATCATCTATCTATCATCAATTTATCTATCTGTCATCTATATATTCTTTTTTTAACTTATCTCTGTACTTCTGATTCATTTATTTGTAATCTAGTTTGGAAACTTGTATTTTTGGAAAACAAGCCCTTTCATAGCCTGATTATGGTTTCCCTTCCCTCCACTACTCCCAACTCTTCCGCACCTTCTCTCACCTCTAGATCTACTCCATTTCTTTTTTTTCACCAGAAATAAACAGGCTTCTATGAGATAATAATCAAAAATGAAAAAATAAAATATAATATGATGAAGCAAAATCTTTAACAATAAAGTTAGACATGACAAGCCAGCAAAAGAGAAAAAGTCCAAAGAGTGGGTGTAATATGAAGCTTCTGGCCTGGACTTTCTGGCCTTGCATCAAGGTTTAGGGCCGCAGACCCACAGACTTGCTGAGATACACAGATGCTTACATTAATTTTAGGTGGATCAGCCTAAAGTCCAGACATATAACTTGCTAACTGTTTACTCTTAATCAAAAACATGACTCTTATCCTGTTCAGCCATGTGGCTGGTACCTTTTCTCAGAGCAGCATAGTTGTCCTCTGCTTCCTCTGGCTTTTCTCTGGAATTCTGCTCTGTTCTGCCTGTTCCTAGAGTATTTTTATTTTTGTAGTCCCGCCCACACTTCCTGTCTACCTTTGGCCTATAAGCGCTTTTTATTGAACTCATAGATGGGGACAATTATTTACAATGGAACAACATAAGTGGGCAAACAGACCAAAGACTTGCTCATTCTCATAGTTAGGAGTTTCATACCAACACTAAATTAATAGCTATAACACATTGAGAGGACTTACAAACCCAAAAGTCTTATGCTTGCTGCTCAGCCCCTTTGACCTCAAGTGCATCTTCCTTGGTTGATAGGTCCATTCTTGGGTCTTTTTTCCCCTCTGGCTGACTGCATTTCTGCCTCCTCTTCTTTGAGCTCTGAATAGAGAGTAATTTGATGGAGACCTCCAATTTAGACTCCAATTTAACCATGCCTATACTTACTTCACTATTCAACTGCCAAAAAAGCAGTGACTCTTAAAACATGTAGCAGCAAGCTACCTACATTGAAAAATATAATAAATAAATGTTAGAACTAGTGGCTGTACCAATACACAAGTCAATGTTTTGTTAATAAATAGTTCATCAAATTATTTCAAATACCAGAATATTTTGGTACAAGTGAAAACGTGGTAGACTATTATCATTCCCATCACCCCTCTGTCACTTTCTCAATTTTTCCTTTATTTTCAACATCAGGATTAAAGTTAAATCCTCATGTATGCTACAGCTTTGCTTTATTACTAAATGAAACCACCAGACTTTTTAAATATATTTATTTTATTGAATTCTTTACATGTGTATGGATTACCATCTCCTATGAAACCTTGAGTATTTATAATTTTAATAACATAATACTACATTATATATTGACAACAAAAAGTTTTTGAAGTCAATATTGACATTTTAATAGAAAATTTTATATCTTATTCTTCAAAATAACTCAAATTATTTTTAAACACAGGTTTTTTATTTTTTATTTATGCTTTTTATAAAATATTAATAACATGTTTAAAACAACATATAATAGTTATGTTTAGCACATGTATTTCCACAGAAGAAAATGCTGAGCATGATAGATATTTGATAAGGTTTATTTTTTTTTTTCATTTAGTTTTAGATGTTTGTTAACATTCTTATTTCTATAGCCAACTTGTGTTTTCCATGCGAAGTGCAGCCTGTTCTGCAGAGCTCCTCTGGAGCACAGAGCTTCTATTTATTTGAGATTTGTTAATGTTCTTAGAGTCAATACAAGGAAAAAATTGCTGTGCTTGTGACTTTTAAATCAAAAACTGCTGGCATTGAAAAATGAAGAACCAACACTTTCATCCTAGCAAGTTTTGAAGAGATCTGAACTATTAAGAGGAAATCATTTTGAAGCAAACTTACTCCTCTAGGTGTGATCTGCTTCCTAAGATAATGTTCAAAAATTACAGGTAGATTTTCAAAAATAAAAATAAAATGCGAACTTGTTTTCCTAAATGTCCATTACTTCTTTAAGAACTAACAAATATGAGGAAATAGAAAGGGTTTTACTTATCAGACTTTAAATGCTAAGCAACTTGATGCTATTAACTTAGAAACAAAAAAGTCTTATTTTACCAGTAAAGTGATGATAATATTCAAAATGTCATAAAGGTTTTGTGTGTGAGTTTGTGTGTATGTAATTGTAAATAGTGGCATTACTGCCTCTACTGTGCCTCCTCACTTAGTGAACTGTATTCAGACTAGTCACAAGACAGCAGCCAAGTGGAAATGACAGTGACTGACAATTACAGGAGAAATAGACTGGCTTCCAGAAGTTCACAGAGACCTGTGGACCTCAATCAACTGAACTACAAATCCATTAAATGACTTAATTTTGTGAATCCAACTGTGAGATATATTTGCCACTACATTGACAAGAAGCACAGATAATAAATGCAACCAGTAATACAAGTTACTAAGTGGCACAGTGTTGAATGATGTTGTTTGGAAACAATAACTGAGAAGGTGGCATGCTATGTCAGAACTAAGGGATACAAATAGCTAAGGTAAGTGTATAATAATTATTCTTGACACCAGCTTAAGTGACTATTGAAGTTAAATACTATTAATCGCTACTTTCAAATAGTTTAATCAGTTTATTGTTTAAGGGCAAACAAAAAGTGTTGCCCGATTTAGATTGATATCTGAATAAAAGAAATCATTGGTAGGTTTGAAGAAGTCCTGCCCAAATTCTGCACACCATGATAGAAATAACTTTATCTAACAAATACATCACAGGAAGGTTAAAATATTAGGACTCAAATATAAAGTTTAAAGTTGATAATTTTTCTTTCTTTCATCAAATCTTACATAGAAGTGGACTTACAAACTATTTTACATATTAAAATAAAACCTAAAATAGATCATTCATTCATCTAATAAATAAAGTATTCTTACTGTGATGTTATATTTATGTCACAAAATTATAATTCAAGTCTTAAGAAACATATTTGAAATTTTAAATTGAGTAAAAAGTTATTATGAAATGCACTGGTAAAAACACATTAATTGAAGAGAATAAGATAAAATTAGGCAAGACAAAACTTGCATTGTGTTTTTCTTCTCATGTCCACTAAGCTGGAAATAACTATAAACAAATGAAACTTTGCTGTGATTTCAACAGTAATTATTCATTAATTACTTTATAGAATGGATGAAGCTTTATTTGAGACATTTCATTTGACAATTTTCCCAGTATACCTGTCATAAAATGTTAACAATTACCATAAATTTTTACTTCAACATCTGTAAGATATATAATTTACTTTAATATATTTAGCACTATAGTTGCTGATTGGAAGGTAAAATAAACACACTGTGACTAAATTATGCATTCTTATACTGGAAAGAAGAACATGATGATTAATTTTTATAAAATCTTTCCAATAAATAAGAGCAAATAAAAAAGATTGGGGAAATTGATCTGGATAAAGATAAGGAAAGTCTAAAGTAAGCAGTAATTATAATACTTTTACTTCTTAAATTAAAGGACATTGAGGAAATGTGAATGATAGTACATCAATATCTAATTAACTTCAAAAAGTATAAAATTTTGATGTTGTAAAATAATAATGACCAGTAAGTAAATGTTTGCTTGATTCATAGTTTTACATAATAAATTAAATAACTTTACATTTGCAATGCATTTATATTATACTATATGACTATATACATGTTTTATATATATGAATATACATGTTACAACATTTGTTTTAATATTTTTTCTATTCTGGGGATAAATTACAAAACTTAGTATATATTTCACATGTCCTTAATAGCTGAACATTTCTGTCTTTAGCTGATATTTGTAAAATATAGATTTCCTAACGGTTTACAAAAAAAAATGACATTAAGAACAAGTAAAATTTTAACTAATATTAGTATTTATGTGCCGTAAAAACTTTTAATATGTTAAAATACTTTATAGAACCTTTCAACAGATGTAGAAGTAACATCAAAAATAAAAGAATAAAAGCACCAAATACTTGTACAAGCTGGTATATAATTTATGATAAATATATAATTAAAACATACACAAAATTATCTTTGTGGAAAAATAATAAAATAGAATCATAATGACCAGGAAGTTAAATTTATTGTAAAACCTACTTGTATTTAAATTTATTAGTTGTTGAACATTAAGGTTTCATTCTATAAAACAAGACTGATTCTGAGTTTATTCTTGTGTTGGGAGTGGCTGGTGACCAATGTAACAAAATAATTTTTAAGTTTTGATTGATTAGTTTTTTTTTATTTTTACTATTTCTTTAAAACCAGGGGAAGCAGATGAACAAAGCTAAAATTATGGAAACATATTTGAGTTCACAGTCACTGTAGATGCTTTTTTTGTGTGGAGTGGCACATAGAATCACTGGAATTCATCCATTAACACTTTTCTTTCCTAAAATAAAAGATGACTCCAAAATACTAAGTGAAACATTTTGTCTGTGAATGTCTATAAACTGTATTCTTTGTCTAAATTATATCTTGAAATTGTTATTATCTTCATGTCGACCCATAAATATAAATAATATTTGAAACCCTATGGTTTATACTATTATAATTCATGTATATCTTTAAAATTTGTCCTTGGAAAATTCTCTACCTGTTTTCCATAAATTTAATTGTCCATTATTAGAAAATGAAGTAAGATATTATTGAATAAAAAATCTCCAGTATACAGAGAAAATTATAAACTAATATTACAAAACATGTTAAGAATATTTTACATTAATATTTATAACATATTAGAAAAATGCTCTTTTTATATAAGCCAATAACTAATCAAGCTTTCATTTCTATAAGTGAGTTAAATGATTATAATCATAAAAAAGTATTGATTTGAAGTATTTATAATCTCTGATCCTTTGAGATTATGTTTGTGTAAAGCAATCAATAGTATATGCAGCTTTTTACATACAGGGGAACCTTAGCAATACAAAGATAACTATATATACTAATTTTTGATAAGATGTATGGAATATTGAAATAATGAAATCATAAATACCCAATGACTTGATAATATTTTAATTTTTTCCAGATATTCTCTACCTAATCAAATCATCTTTTTTCTTTCAAAAAAGAAAAAAAATGCCCACAAATTAACACACAAACAAAGAAACAAAGAAACAAATACTTTAAAAAGTGTGGAGTCTGTGTTGCTGACTATTTCTTAGCATGAAGCCTAGATTGAAGAGTGACATTACCTGTGTCACCCCATTAGAGAAAATTAGTTTTCTCTCTAATAGAAACAATGTTGTGGAAATAGCTTCATGGTTGGGTGTTAGTGCCTCTCCTTCTAGGGAATTTTCTAGGCCAGGATATTGGATTAAACTTGAACAGGTCTTTCATGTGTTTTCACAGTACAGTGAATCTATATCTCTCCCAACCTTGTTGTATCTGGAAGATACTGTTTTCTTGGAGTCTTCTACAATTTTTTTGTATAGCTTTTCTGCCTTCTTACATGTAGATCCATGAGCATTGAGGGGATATATGAGAAAAAGACATACCATTTAGTGATGAATGTTCCAAGGTCTTTCATTATCTGTATATTTACTATTTGTGACTCTTTTAATTAATTAAATAGGACAATAAAAATCTTCTGAGTATTGGGAGAGCCTCTGATATATGGATATAACAAACACAATTAGGATTCATTTTATTGCTATTATTATTTTACAGAATACCATTAGTATTTTTCTACTATGCCCATGACCAAGCTAGAATCAAGTTCTTTGCCAGTTTACCAATGTCTTGTAAAGTTTCCCATCTCACTGAATGAACATTATGTCAAATATTAAATGATGTTTAGTTATTCGCTTAAAATTTGTGCCACTATTACAATAATATATATTGCAGGCTGGTTTGCTACTATAGTTTTCAATGTTTAAACCTAAGTGAGATCGATGATTATTTTGCTCTTCTAATAGTGATGATAGTACACTCCTGTACTATGAATGTTAATCTGTGGGGTGTGATATGCAGTGTCTATGAATAGGGTTTTACCAGGGGCATTGGAAGTAGCCTATAATATTTGAAGTGGGTTTATGGGATCCTGTGGCCAGTAACCAAAATAAAAAATAATAATGTAACTAATTCTTGTTGCTAGGGTTTTATCTCATTGCATGTGATGTCTAATTGGAGCATTGCTCATACAAAAATTCCATTTAAATCACTTTATCTCAACAAATTTGATTAAATATCTGTCATAGTAAGTTTTCACATGATTTTTCAAAATACCTTTAGTCAAGATCGAATGTAATAAAAATACATTTATATAATGAAATAATGGTAACCTTACAAAAGTTATGGAGTATATTTTGCACAAAGTATCAGGCTCACACAAGGATTAAAGCTTAAAATGTTTACTTTAAATCACACATAACTTCACTCATGCTATTTATCAAAAAATTTTATGCTATCATATCTACAGAAAAAATGAGGCTGATTTGCAGTTTTCAGAATATTCTCTATAAAATTTGAGAACAATTGCATTGCTACAATTTATTCTTTTCTGTTCTTTGAATTAAAACCAGATGTTTCCACTGAGAGGCATTGAGAACATCAGATGAAATTGCTCTGACTCTACAGTGACTCTCAAAGTGTTCTAAACCCTAGCAATCTTTCTCCGTTAACTCAGATGTTAAATATAGTGTTAGATACATAATGTTCTCCGTGCCTCTTAATTTACCTAGATATTAAAGTTATTAATGATGTGCGTTTTTACATAAAAGGTATTAGTGGATGTCAGTTACCGGAATGAACCAGTGAATCACCTTATGTCGAAAGGTGTAAAAAGTAATAATACACACTGAGAGATTGGTGACATAGATAATTACATAAATAGTTTTAAATGATCAATACTTTCAAAGACAATATTGTTATTCTCAAAAGTATATGAATAAATCATTTAAAAGCAAATTTGGAATTGCAGTGTATATCTATGGGGCAAGATAAATACGATGAAATTACTACATTTGATTCTTGTGATAAACAAAAACTAAAATTGAATTAAAATACAGAAATGATAAGATTTTTAGAGCTATATTTCTTCTATTTAACCTTTTACATAATGGTCACTGAATAGAATTTAATAAATAATTAGCATAAATGTCATTTGATAGTACAAATGTTTAATAATAATGAACTTTATTTTCCTCAAAGTATCTCTTATGTTCTTTTAAAACTTGTACGACTACCTTTTTGGTCTTGTGAACAAAGTTTTTATTTTAATAAACTCAAAACGCAAGTACTAAAGATTTGTCCTGTTTAATTGTGATCATCACTTTGTCAATATTTAATATCACCTAGAAATCTGAGATGGAGAGTGTCTATGAAACTATACCTGGATAGTTGACATTGGAGGCCTGGAACACCATTCTGTGTTGGTAGACTGGACAGAATGAAAAGCAAAAAGACAACTCAATATCATTATTTAGTGGAACGAGAGTCTTCTTCAGCCTACTGCCATCTTTCTGGCAGGACACCTTGTGTCTCTGACACTGAAACAAAATGTCCTTAACTTGCTTTTGTCACAATAGAGAGACAAGCGACCAAGACATTTGTGTGAGGTTTATTTTTCCTATCAAAATGTAATTGTTTCTAAATATTTATGCCCTATTTTCTGAAAATAATAAACAGAAAATTAAACAAAGTAGATAATGAAATTAGAGACTTTCTAAACTGTTAAGAGAAGTAACTGTTAAAGAGTATATAAAATGAAAATTCATAAAACACTGAGGTTATTTTACACATAAGGATAAATATAATATATTTAGTATTAAATGGTGAAAAATTATTAAACATTATGTTATATAGTTTAAATAACAATTACTATAATTAATCATGCTTTTATAAAACCCACAACAGATTTTGTTGAACTGAAATGATGATTAAGCTTAAAATAAATATAAGTACATCTTTACTTACCAATACATATATTCAAATATGAATACAATTTACTAAAAATATTAATACATTTTAATATCATTATATATAATATTTAGTTTCATTAATGGATAAATGCAAAGACTGGCTTTGTGTGCCTGATTAGGAAATAACATAATATACTGCTATACAGATCTTCTCCTTTTCTTTTAAAACAATACTATCAACATTTGATTACCATAAACACATAAAAACTGTCACGCTGCTACAGTAAGTTAGGTCTTACAACCCAATAACTGCTGTTAAGCATTGCACATACTCTATTTACCTCTGTACATGCCAAAGTGATAAAGCTCAGAGGCTTGTGGGCCTCAGTCATTTTTATCCTTTGTGATTTCTTTTCATTGTTTTATACTTTCAAATTTTATTTTTTGTGAAAAATATGTGAAACTAGAAAACTAGACTTATGTGTATATATTTGGAAGTTGGAGTATGGACAAAGCTGACAGCTCACATAAGCCATTGAGACTGCCTTAAATAGCCATTAAATCATATATCTTTAGATGCTGGTTAGTTGTTCTTGCAAATAAGACTTTTCATTTTGATTGAAAATGGCAGTTTCTTCCTACAAAATCTATACTTCAGACCCTTTGATAGAATTGGTAGATTATACAGACTTTATGATATGAAATAGTCAAAGTCAGAGAGCATTTATTTTAATCATTATTTTGCATAAGGACTATAATTACAAACAAGTATTGTTTATAGAAAATAAGATTAAATGCTTATTTTACTTACATATACATACATATATATACATGAGGAATAAGAGGTTAAATCTATATCTATATGTCTCAATGGGACAGGCACAAAAATTTCCCTATAGTTACTTAAATCAAAATGGCAAAGTACATTTCCCAAAACTTTCTGAATTATTTCATTCTACCTAAGAACTAGAATGATGAAGTTTAGCCTCAAAAGTATTTGGTGGAAAAGCTGTTAGCCATGGAAAATGGAGCTTAAATTTAAAGTGCCATCTCACAGAGCACAATAAAAATAGATTTTCAGTCTGCCTCAAACACAAATAGTAATGCCATAAAATATGAAATATTGAGAGTATGGTATTGCCATCTTTAATTTTTATGGTGGAGTTTTTCTCAGATCTTCTTCATGCTAGAAAATAGCCTTATATCCTGTGAAAGTCATCTACTTCTTTCAACAGATCTGAGTACTTTGAGGAAGTCTCATAACAGAAACAGATATATATGATTTTTGAAGATTGGACAGTAGCATAGCAAATTACATTGCCACCCAAAGTAATTTAAAGTTGGTATTTATAAATCACAGTTGAATTGGTGCTGAAATACAGAATGCTTTCAAAATATATTAATATAGATAAAAATAAAAGGATCCCAATTAATGGGCTTCAGTGTAGATTTTAAGAACTAATTCTCAATAATCAGATTAATCCAGTTTTGAAGGCTCTGCCATATAGGGAACAATAATTCAATACTTCTTTCTATTGCCCTCTATAGGTTAACATACTTGAATACTTAGGATTAGGCTAGAAAATGGTTTAGATTTATTAGTAAAAAGTATATTCAGTAATTAAGCCCTATTTTATTGTGCTCAAAAAGTGCTGAAAATTTTACAGAATCAAAAGCCTGAAATCTGTTGTTCTCTGAACTAATGAATGAGGAAAATGTCAAATGTCATATAAGAAAGTAGTGGTAATTTGTATAAAATAAACCTTTACATGGCAGGAAACCAAGGGGACATGAGTACTATAAGAATGAAGAATTTTTGTTTTCTTTTTATATACAGGTATCTGTACATATGTCATTGTGGTTTTATATACACATGTCTGAGAAAAAAGAGACTCTTGAATTCATTGAAACTAGAATTACAGGCAAGAATGAGATGTCTAGGATTGGTGTTAGGATTGAACTAGGATCCTCTAAAACATAGTGTACTACTCTCTTAAACACTACTCTCACTAAGCTGTCTCTCAAGCTTATGGTACATTATACACACTTATAAGACTGAGATAAAGTAAGCAAATGCCATAAATCAGACAAAGGAGAGTAGAAATTCTGTCCATGCAAATCCATCAGACTACACCATCTTCACATAGGTAGAAGAAGCAAGGCATTTCCATTCAGGTGGGAGTAGTTGTACATTTACCAGTCAATCAGGTGTTGAATTAACTATCTGTGTATTAAATTATTTCAATAATAATTGTGCCTTATGTGTTAAATGTTAAAAAGTTAAATTTTAAGACTCTTATGTTGTACTGACTGATATAGCTCAGCAAAGTATAAGAGCCAGAGGAGAGGAAGCATACTAAGAAATAAAGGTCCTCTAAATCAACAGGGTTTTTTTTTTTCTTTTTTCTAACTTATATTTTAGTTTCATGTTATTAATACATATTTAATACACACTTTTATCTCTCTCTTTTCTTACTCTTTGAGTCCTTTGTGTATATATTATGATTTTTAATTTAGTGCTTTTAGGGGATTCTTGACTGTGAATGAGCAGGAGTAGTTGCTTCCTAATATGTATATATTGAGAAGAGAAATCTGAATAAAACAGGAGAGATTGTATCCATCTAGATTCCACATGCTAACAAATAAAAACTCCAGGAGGAGAACAAGATTACATCTAGTTCATGCATTGGTCAAATTGGTTACACAGAACGTCTGCCTCCAAACTATACAAGATTTTGACAGTTCTTTTGGTTACCCCCCACAACTTAACATTAAGATTTTAATGCTGTAGATACCACACAGCTAAGGCATAGAACATGGAGATATCTAGCTAGTATTCAAATTGAAACTTCATTCTTTTAAGCTACAGTTTATATCACTGGAGTGTACCATACATTCTATGAAAGGAGAAAAGAAATGATTAATCAAATCTGGATAGAGAACTATGAGCCTGTGAGACATGACCACTGGTACAGGAGTCAGACCACAGATGTCAACAATGTGAAAAACACTTTATTGGATTTAACTCCTATACTCCTAAATGAAACCTATATCTGACACTATTTGTGAGGATAAGATCTCTAAGACAAAGGAAATTGGGAATCCTGGAAAAAAAGAATTTGCTACTTTTAATCTTTGAAATTATGATAGTAATAAAACCTTCTGTATGTGAGTACCCATAAATAAGTCCAGCATTCAAGCATTGCCAGAGTAAGTTCTTCCTAGAGTAGATAGCAATAGAGAGTCTCTTCAGGACAATGTGTAGAGAATCAATACAATCAATCAAGCTCTATAAGGGGATACAACTCTTCTAACTCACATTTTTCCTCTTAATTTAAAAATGCACATATTCATATGTGCCTCTGTGTGTATTTCCATGTAAGTTCAGGTATTGACAGACAGAGGCCATAGGATATAGACATAATTCCCAGAAACTGTAACTATAGTTGCTTGTTATTTTTCAGTTGGGATAAATGTTCTGGGATTTGAAATCTGATCCTTTTCAATAGTGACAAATATTCTTAAACTCTGTCATCATTTGAAATCTTAGTTTTTATGTGTTAGAGCCAATTTATTGCAGTATACTTTGAATATATTATAGAAAGGATTAATATTTATTGAGGGGTATAAGAACACTCACTATACAAACTGAACCTTAAGACAATTTTTGGACATAGGAACTGTCCCATGAAAGGAAATTTGCTCTCAGAGAACACAGGAACGGACCAGAGCTGAGCTCAGTGTTCAGGCAGCTTCTTAATGGGTCTGGCCACATCCCATTTAGGCTCCATAGAGATGTCTCCAAGCCTTGTAAGTTAATAGCTGAATCCCACTACACCAATTTTCTACTTCTGGTAGTGGAACTTTATCACAAAACCATTTTCTTTTATTAATTACCTTAAGAGGATGATCTGCTACAGTAGAAGTGGAATATATTAACAAATCTTACACTGCAGCTTTACAAGGCATTGGTGTTTAGTGTTAGAATATTTTGAACACTTTCTTTGTTTATTTAGGACAATACTCAAACAAAATTAACTATAAATTGCTTAGCAATGTTATTTGACATTTCAAAACCTTGAAATCACATTACAATGGCTATAAAATTTATTATTCCTTTAAAATCATATATAATGCATATAATCTTTGTAATATATATTTTCTTTGTAATATATATCTGTATGTTTACTATTTATCTAGTGTCTTTGATTAAAAACTTTTCACTTTATTCTCTCTTGTCCCTTCACTGTACTGTTTACATAAATTTCTTCTTCCAAGGAGAGAGGGATGATGAGAGAGAGAGAAAAGAGAGAGAGAGAGTTACAGGTAGTTAGCACTGTCTACATTAGAATATATGGACAGTGAAATGCTCTTGTTGCAATCATATACCAGAGGTTACACACAGAATGAAATGTGTGTGTGTGTGTGTGTGTGTGTGTGTGTGTGTGTGTGTGTGTGTGTGTAAATTTGGGTTATTTTCATTTGTTAATTTTTAAGTGAATAATGTTGGGATGCTTTTTTAGTCTAAAAGTACCCTGAGGATTCCTTCCTTAATATTGTGGTGGTTTGCACACAAATAACCCACTTAGGCTCATAAAATTGAATGCTTTATCTCAAGTTGGTACAAGTGTCTGAGGATCATTAGAAAGTGTGACCTTTTAGTATTGTTTTTCATCTAAGTATTCTATTCACCAATAAAGACTCAGAAGTTAAATGTTGGAGTACAATTCTGCTAGATCAAAGAAGTCAAGGATCAAGCAGCTGACCCTCGTGTTTAGTTGCTGGAGATCCATCAAGAAAAGTTCTCTCTACTACACCCAAATCAAAGAGTCCATGAATCCCTAAGTTCCTCCCTACGTGTGTGTGTACATGTATGTGGTGTGTGTTTTCCTGAGTTCTCCATATATTTCATTCTGAGAGTTTTATAGTGCATTCAAATACATTAAACATCATAGGAGGTTTGTCAATGGGGTGGGGATAGCTGGCTTTGTAGTTTCAAAAGCTTAGACCTGTAGTAGCGGGGTTCTCGGGTCCCGGGCGCCAGAAGTCCAGAGACCCATAGACCTGCCGCCCGAGACCGCTTAGCCGCCCAGCCGCCCAGCCCCCCAGAAACGACTCAGACGCTTCTATTAACTTCATGCTGTTTGGCCTATGACTCAGGCACATAGCTAGCTAGCTCTTACATCTTAAATCAACCCATTTCTATTAATCTGTTGGCCACGTGGCCCGTAGCTCACCGGTGCTCCTTACATGTTGCTCCTTGGGCGGCTGGCTGGATCTGCCTGACTCCGCCCTGCTTCTCCTACCTATGTTCTGATCTCTCTTCCTACTTTTTCTATGGTGTCTGCCATGGCCCAAAACAGCTCCTTTATTTGAAGATTGAGATTCACAGCATACAAAAACGCATCCCCACATCATAGACCATTCCCAATGATCATTCTCTGACTCATGCTTGTGGGACAAGATGTAGGCTATCAGCTGCTATTACCATGCTTGCCTCCCTGGGTATTCTCATGCTGCTGGACTTGGTGGTAACAGACTCACACTCTGAAACTGTAAACCTTGAAAATTCTCTTTCCTTTAAGGTTGCCTGTTTTTTGTCTAGGTTCCTATCCTTTTTAGCCTCAGATCCTTGGCATTTGAATGTACTTAGCTGCATCTTTATTTGAAGATAAGCTACCATGCATAACATAAACATAAGATTTCAAATGTCATTTTATTAACATCTTTTGGTACTACACACCTGGATGATATACATTATATTATTAAATGTATTTTTCTCTATTGATAATTTTTTTACAGTTTCTGTTTTTCAAATAGATATTTTTCTACTCTAAATTTAACATATAATATGGGTAAAATTTTAAAGCAAAAGAATACATTAAAAACATCTACATTATTTATAAATTAAAATAACTTTTTGGAGTTCTATATAAAATAAAACACCTTTTTCCTATTGTCATATACATATAATTATTGAAAATTTTATTTTGCATTTGTAATGTTCGGTGTGGCTTTGTTTTGATAATGGATCTCTAAGTTATCATTTACACATAAAATGGTGCACACTGTGAAATGATGCCTGAAAATCTAAGTCTATTCCACTGAAAATATCTGCTGAAAAATTTTAAGTCTAAGTGGTTGTTTTTGAATGTCATTACAGAATATTTTCAGGGAATATAGACTAGCTCATAGGTTCTACAACCTAGAATATTGATGTTGGTAGTATAAAACTTCAAGGTAGCAATCCCACCCAAAAATCTGATGTCCTATTTGATTATAAATACTAGTTGCACATCTATATAATTGTTTCTTTAGTAATGCTAGTAAAATTCTTTCAAAATGCTTAAATTGCTAAAATGTCTTTTTTAAAATATAAATATATGTACACCTCTTCTGGCATTGAAGGAAAATGATAAATGGTTTTTTCCCTCTCTCTAATACATGAATGTCTGCTTGAAGTAATTTTGTTTCAATGCCACTTTGAAAGAGGTGCTTGTATACTTCTCCTTCAGCTGCAGGCAATGAAGCATTTGAATGTTCTGCCTATTCTACTAGTAGAGTGGCTACTCTAGTAGAATAAATTCATGGCCACCTTTAGCTGTTGGAAAATGCTACAACATGAAATGTTAGAAAAAGAAATAAAGCAAAATCTTCATTTTAATTTGATAAGAGATTTAGTTTCAATAAGATTTTTTCTACTGATTTTATTGTTTAACTTTCTTAAGGGAAAAATGAAATATGTAACATTAACTATATTTTCACTTATAGACAGAATATTTACATGCATGTATATTTATAAAACTGTGCCAATGCTTTAATAATTCAACATTATATAATTTAAAATATGTATAATAAAATTTTTATCCAGATAAAGTTTCATTTAGAAAAATTAATTAATGTAGGACATACGTTTAGTCAATACTATCATAAATTTTCAAACCTACACACAAATATTATTACATTTGTGAGGCTTTTTATTCCTAATTATGAAAGAAAATTTAGTACTGAATATGGATTGGCTTTATAAAAACAATTCAAAATAATTACTGCTTCCAGCTTTATTAAACTGTGTAGGAGATAGTGAAAGTACTTAATTAAGTTATACTGTCTATTTGGAAAGTAGATATGTACACAAATTATAAACTGCAGAAGAGGTCTTCCTAAAGTTATTTTACAGTTTCATTAGCAAAAAAATTGTTTATGCTTGAGAAGGATATATACATAAACATACATACATATATATTCATATATCCTTGAACTATTCAAATTAATCCTATTATTATTGTCTACATACTTGGTTTCAAATTTAATGGATGATAGAAAGTTGAATTTCATTTCAAGCTCAGTGTAGCCTGAGTTTAAAGCATGTTCAAACATCACATGATTTTTCTTTATATGTGGCATAATTGTGCACCTCCCAGCCAAGGGTCATTTATTACGGATGATAAATCTAAGCTTACCCCAGTGCCAGGGAGAAATGGTGGAACAACGTTTCTAAAGACTCCCTAGTTCATGCTGACTAACACAATAACTGTGAATTGAGAATAAATTTGGGCTTTATTTGCCATGTACTGGAAAAGTCATTGCAATGAGGACAAGCTAGGAAAAAATATGTGTTATCAGTTACAATTGCTACAAAAAAAAAAAAAAAAACAAAAAAGCCAGATATCAAGATGGATGACAAATAAGTCCTCCAGGACAGAGTGTTATATATACTATCAAATATCAGTAACATCATAGAACTACTAACTTACCTAAAAAGCAAAAATTCTGGATTAATAACCACTATTAATAAAATCTAGGACACATAATATGTGAAGAACTATTTAAAGGCAACTCAATTAGCCACAAGGAAAAGGCTTCAATAATCCAAGAAACTTTTTAAAGACCTGTAATTAACTTCAGAAACACTGAATCCCTTAAATCTCTACTCATGGATATTATACAATAAGGAGTAGAAAAGCATGACTGGAAGGAGCAATTAAACCCCTACCACAAAACGAGCTGTTTCAAAGGCCATTGCAAATTTTTGGCAACTATGAATAGAGCAGTGATGAACATGATTCTCTAATACCACGCAAGACCTGAAATGTAAGTCTAATAAAACAGAAATGCAATGTAGTATTAAACTCACTGGCTCATAAAAAGACATTCTTAACAGGATACAGGGTTGTTAAGCATAGACACTCACAATATAAATTAATAATTAAGATGTTGTGAAACTTAAAATCTCTGAAAAAGTAAATGGCTCCACTATTCTAGCAAATTGGTTGCTTACAGAATGAAAGTAAAAGTTTTAGGAACTTCTTCTGCTCACAGAATTCAATATCTATCTCATGTAGATGTTAAGGATGGAGGGGGGAGGGTCTGACCACACATACTGGTGACTGTTGCAGTGGGGTTTCTTGGTCCTGGGCGGCCAGAGGCCCAGACCCACAGACCTGCCGTGCCAGACCTATAGCCACCCACCTCTGCTGCTCAGGCCCCCAGAAATGACTCAGACGCTTATATTAACTTTATGCCGTTTGGCCTAGGGCTCAGACATATTGCTAGCTAGCTCTTACATCTAAAATCAACCCATTTCTATTAATCTGTCTGCCACGTGGCCCGTGGCTCACCTGTGTTCTATACATGTTGCTCCTTGGGTGGCTTGTTCAATCTGTCTGACTTCACCCTGCTACTCCTACCTATGCTCTGATTTCTCTTTATACTTCTTCTATCATGCCTATCAGGGCCTAAAACAAATCCTTTATTTAAATATTGATATTCACAGCATGCAGAAAGGCATTCCCACATCAGGTGAGAATGAGGATTATAGAGGAGATACTCATTGCTTGAGAAAGTACAAACAGTTATAAATATTTTGAAAATAAGTGTAGAGGTCCATCACTATTGAAATTTTGTCTGTCACAATCCAGCTTTATTACTCTTGGGCATACAAAGGACAGTATGCCTTACTATAAAGATAATTATTAATTCATCGTCATTGCTGCCCTTTTCATAGATAGAAATTGGAAACAGTCTTGGAGTTCATTAACTGATGAATGGATAATGAGAATATTGTCCATTTATAAAATGCATTCTTACTTCACTCTTAAGGAAAAAAAAAATATAAATAATGCAGGTAAACGCATGGAGCTAGAAAAAAATTGCCATGATTAATTGAAGCCAGACACAAAAAGGAAAATATTGCATACTTCTTACAAATGGGTATTAGTTTTGAATCTTTAGATATGAGTTACAATCTGAATAATCATATTTATATAGGGAGCAAATGAGAACAGGAGGAAGGAATATTTATAAGGAATAAAAATAGATCAGTGTTATGATGATGAGGAAACTAGAATATTATAAAGAAATAGAGAGGGTAAAGTAGGTAAAGTGAGGTACAACACTGAAAACTATCTGAAATACTACTATAGAAGATTCTTAGAATGGGTGTGGGGGGGCATCTTTTAACTGGGGAGACAGGATCCAAAATACTAGACATAAGTCACTGATAACACTGCCAGTATTAGAACTGAGTTACCTTGTTGAGTCTGGCCAAATGGTTTCCACAGGCCAGTCCATATAATGTCCCAAGATACTGCCAATTTTGATTACTCGGCATAGCCTGATGATCTCAACATACTACTTACTTTATCATGAAAAAATAAAGCTGGTTCCCAAGTAGAAGCTACTGGATAGCAAAAAAATGTGTTATAATATAGTTTTTCAGTTAGTGGGATAGAATTGAAAATATCTCCCAGCCACAAATCTGTGAAATACAACTGCAACTAACATATAAGGTATACAGTTACAACTGAGGCACTAAGTTTAAAAAAATGGATTTAAGGTTTGCTCTATGTGATATAATTCATAGATGACACTGCTCAGGAGCCAAGAACCTCAGATTACACAAGTCGTGAACTTAAATGAAAATGTGCTACTAATATTCACCTAAAGGAACTTATCAATGAAAAGACTCCAAATGATATATCACTATCTGTAGATCAGAGTAATTAACTCAGGGATCGAGCATTGGACAGTTTCCAGAGAGAGTAAGAAACTGGAAAATTCAGTTCTAAATGGTATGTTTTTATCAGATCCTTCAGCAAAGTACAGGCATCTGTGGGGAAAAACAGAAAGTTTATGAGAAAAAGAGTTGTTCAATGACTCTAAAAAAATAGCAACTTACAAATTAAACATGGATATACACACATACATACACACACACACACACACACACACACACACACACACACACATATACGAACTCTAAGCATTAGTCAAAGTTCTACTGTTGCGAAGTGTCAGCATGACCATAACAATTCTTAAAAGGAAATTTTTTGATTGGGGCTAGCTTACAGTTTCAGAGATTTAGTTTGTTATTGCCATGATGGGAAGCATGAAAGCAGAGAGGAATGAGCTGGAGAGGTAGTTGAGAGTTATATAATCAGATTGTCAGACAAAAAGAAGTAATAAAAACACTGGGCCTGGCTTGATCATTTGAAACCTCAAAGCCCACCCCAGAGACACATTTTCTCCAAAAAGGCTACACCTCCTATACTGTCAGTCCCTGGTAATCAAATATTAAAATCTGAGAGTCTATGGGAAGACATTTTAGTGAAACTACCACTCTTAGAAACTGTGACAGCTTGCACAAGACTTGTGCATATTAAAACCAGACAAAATTCCAGCACTGAGAAATGAATGTGAAAGCCAAATTTTATACATCACAAGATGCTATTTGCACTTGATAGCTTCTGGGAGAGAAAGAAAAATATAGGTTTCTTCTGTTGGCTATCACAGGATAAAAACTACACTCTATGGATGGCTTCATCCCTGGAATAATGGCTAACACACAAATACAACCATGCTTCTTGGTTAAGATTTTTATTTTGTTGTTGTGGTTTTTTTTGTTCTTTGTGCTTTTAGTTTTTATAGTTTATGTTTTTATTGAAAGAAGGAAGGAACATAAAAGTTTGTTGCGTATGGATGTGGGGTGGATAGGAGAGTAGTTTGAGGCTGAACAATATACAATCAAACTATATATTATAATAAAATCATTATGAATATAAATATATATTAAAATAGAAAAAGTAAAAAGATAGTATACCCAGAAAGACTGGCATTTGACTTTGAAGATGCTGGATGGAGGAAAAGAAACAGAAGTCCAAGAAGTGAATCAACTAAAACTAGTGCGATTCAAAGCAAAGCTACCATACAGTAGTCGACAACAAATAAAGAAACAACTCTCTCTCTCTCCACACACACACACACACACACACACACACACACATGCTCTCACACAAACACACACACACACTCATGCACACACATGATCTCACACACACACACACACATGCACACACACACACATGCACACAATGCTCTCACACAAACACACACACACACATGCACACACATGCTCTCACACAAACACACACAAACACATGCACACACATGCTCTCACACAAACACACACAGACAAACACACACACACACACATGCACACACATGCTCTCACATAAACACACACACACAAACAAACACACATACACACACACACATGCTCTCACACAAACACACACACATACACACACACATGCACACACATGCTCTCTCTCTCTCTCTCTCTCTCTCTCTCTCTCTCTCTCTCTCCCTCTCTCTCTCTCTCTCTCACACACACACACACACATGCTCTCACACAAACACACACACACACTCATGCACACACATGATCTCACACACACACACACACATGCACACACACACACATGCACACAATGCTCTCACACAAACACACACACACATGCACACACATGCTCTCACACAAACACACACAAACACATGCACACACATGCTCTCACACAAACACACACAGACAAACACACACACACACACATGCACACACATGCTCTCACATAAACACACACACACAAACAAACACACATACACACACACACATGCTCTCACACAAACACACACACATACACACACATGCACACACATGCTCTCTCTCTCTCTCTCTCTCTCTCTCTCTCTCTCTCTCTCTCTCTCTCTCTCTCTCTCTCTCTCTCTCTCTCCCTCTCTCTCTCTCACACACACACACACACACACACATACAAATAAATTAATCCTGAGAGACCATATCTGGACTAATTATTCTAGAAACTATACTATACAAGGACATTCATTTAAATGGTGGAAAGGAAATTAATGAGTGAGAATACAATTATAAAAATGCATAATTTTCATAATAGAATAATATTTTTTATAGCTTCATTTATTTGCTTGTGAATTTTATAAGCTCATTTTTTAAATGGCTGAGTAATAACCCTTGTGTAAATGTACCACTTCTCTATTAATTATTCTGTTGAGTGACATCTAGGTTGTTTCCACTTCCTGAGCATTAAGAATATACAAATAATGGACATGGTTAAGCAGGTGTCTGTATGGATGTAGGAATAGGAGTTCTGTTGGGGGATTTTGAGGGATATTTTTTTTTCCCTGAGGAACTACTGCACAATAATTTCCAAAATGACAGCATGAGTTTGCACTTACACCAGCAATGGATAAGAGCTTCTCTTACTTTACTTTCCTGGAATGGTACTCAGGGGATAGTGGTCGTTGACTGACAGAAAAGGGAGGTTTACTTGGGGATGGAGAAGTAGGAAGAGGACAAGGTAGGAAATGTGGTGAATGAGTACTAAAATTAATGGCCATTTGGAAATCTAATACAATAGAAGCTTTATAAAATATATAGATATATCAAGGTTATTTAAATGAAATCTTATTTCCAAATAATGGGAGACAAGACCTTACTGAATATCTTACATCACTAAATGACACTTCTAGTACTAGGAATGGATTATACCTAATTGATTTGTTGGTCAGCAAGTTCCCTTGGGAAGAATATTGTCAAGACTACATCAGTTTCTCTGCAAAATTAATAATCAGGCATTATTGCTGAAGACAACACATACATAACTCACTAAAAATGGAGGTGTCAAGCTAGTGCATGCATAGTGACAAGTGTCTTAGTTATGGGAATGTACTATCATGCTACCAAGGAGAACACCCTGCATGATCAATGATATACTTCCTGCAATATTTACTAGATCGGTATTTGTACAAGTTTGTTGTAATATCCAACCAATATGTTATTTGACTAAAGGCCCATTGTATAAGAGGCAACCAGTAACAAACTCTGCTTGGATTACCAAAAACCTAAGTCTAATTCTCCCAGACACTTGCAGAATAAATTTTTTTTAGATATCTGTTACATGTATTTTATGGATTTTTGTCCATTAATTAATTTAATTAATGATGAAAACATTAAAATCAACTTTTGTAAAATAACTGATTCATAAAACAAAAAATGTATATAACTTTTTATTAATATTTTTGTTGTACTCTGTGGGTTTTGATCATCAAAAGAAAAAATACTTAAAGACAAGTTTCAATATTTTGGTCATATTTGTCGCTGTATTACCTCACAATGTACAAAAAATATAGAATAGAATATGTTATGAACCTTCATTTATGCATTTATTTACTATCATTAGGAAATGACTTACAATATGACAAAGGGCATTTAAATGTCTAATACTTAAATGTGCAGTATACCATCATCTCTCAATGATCATGCAAACAATACAAAACAATTTAATATAAATGTATAAAATGTATGAGAATTACCTGAAAAAAAACCTATACATTCTTTGTCATAGTCTTACAATTTGCTAATTAATATTCACATTAAATATTTCAGGCCCTATGAAAATAAACTTTATGGTTTAGGGTCGAAAATCAGAAGTAAATTGTCTGTATGAGGTACAGCTCTTAAAAATAACCTTAAGACGTACTGATTACACATAAATGCTTATTTTAATGAAGCATATTCTTCAACCTACCAACTGTTGCATGAATAGTCTATTTCCTTGGATTAGCAAGTAACAAATCCAGAAGCCATTATTTACAAGAACAACTTAGTGGGAAAATTTACCTTAGAATCAAAAAAATGGGACAATCCTAGTTTGTTGACTTTGTTACTATCTAACAGCACTAGAGGCACTTTTTAGTTTCCCCTTTTGACTCATACGACATTATACCTGCCATTTTTAAAAATTAGCTATTATGTCTAGAATCACAATACAGTCATTTTCCTTATCAATTACTGTCTTGTAGAGAAGAATAACAGTGGTTGAATAATATTTCCCTTGTCAAGTATGGTGTTTCTATAAACAAACTTCTCCAGAATCCAAGTTCTTGTTGACCTTCAGTAGAAAAGCTTACAAGACAAATTGAAAAGTCAGGCATGACTTCATCCTGATGTGCATAATGTTTATATTTGTATGTTTAGATTTATAGCATTTACAACTGCTAGTTTCAACATCATCATGCCTTTTGCATGAATGAAACACATTGCTTTAAAATTGACTATTATAGAACTCTCCTCAAAATTTCATATGATGATGACATTTTATTCTTT
Source organism: Phyllotis vaccarum (assembly GCA_033318265.1). NCBI lineage: Eukaryota > Metazoa > Chordata > Mammalia > Rodentia > Cricetidae > Phyllotis > Phyllotis vaccarum. Next base: position 63,206,901 of record JARWLC010000012.1, read on the forward strand.
GCAATAATAATAAAGTTGTTCTGTATGAGTACTGTGCACTTGAGTGTTTGTCTGAAGCTTGAAAATAATCTTAGTTTTTAACTTTTTATTGTTAAATTAGAGTCCCTTCATGATATTGCTATGATATTAAAGATTTTGTTTCATTACACTGAATATATTGTCTAAACAGTACAGCATTTTAGCATCCCTTTAAAGAACAATTTCAAAATGTCTTCCTAATAAATCAAACTAAAGCAAATAGACATTAGAGGGATATTTATATTTATATCTAATTCATCAAAGTAGCATCATTAATGAGATGAATGATGGACTGAACAAATAATTCCATTGTTAATTTTTCATCATAGAAACCTACTACATTTGTTTCAATTATGATGTTTTGTGGCTGTTGTGAATTCTCTATATGATATATTAGCTCTTTCAATTATAGTAAGATAGATTGATCTGAAAGGAATATACTATTAGATAAAACTTCTGTGAGTTAATTGTACAAGTATAATCTTTTTCTTAATATGTATTGATGTGGGAATGTCTTTCTGTATGTTGTGAATCTCAATATTTAAATAAAGGAGCTGTTTTGGCCATGACAGGCACCACAGAAGAAGTAGGAGAAATCAGAACATAGGTAGGAGAAGCAGGGCGGGATCAGGCAGATCCAGCAACCTGCCCAAGGAGCAACATGTAAGGAACACAGGTGAGCCACGGGCCATGTGGCAGACAATTTAATGAGTATGTGTCGATTTAAGATGTAAGAGCTAGCTAGCACTGTGCCTGAGCCATAGGCCAAACAGTATAAAGTTAATATAAGCATCTGAGTCATTTCTGGGGCCTGAGCTTTGGGCAGCAGGTGGCTAAGAGATCTGGCACAGCAGGGTGTGGGCCTCTGGCCACCAGGGACCAAAGAAACCCCACTGCTACATTGTATCAAAAGTGTTTTTGTTTGGTTTTACATTAACAAAATGTGTAGTCTCTTAAGAGATTAAAACATGAAATAAGAAAAAATTCGAAATAAACACTCAATATTTATAGAATTAAGTTTTAAAGATGTCTGGAATCTGGCAGGTAATGTTAAAGAAATAACAACCACAGAAGATATGTAAAAACTGTAGCTACTTAATGCAATAGCACAATGTAAAATAAAAATAATGGTTTTGTTTGTTATAATGTATCTCCTGGGGTTTATAGCAATTTATACCTTACTTTCCATGAATTTAGTTTTCCTACATGTAGAAACTATGGTTTTAAAAGTGAATTAACAATTCTAGAATTAAATTATTCCCAGGGAATACTTTTAAATTTTATGCTCATCTAAATATCAATATATAGATTAAAGTGGATTGTTATTATTTAAATGCTTTGTAATTTTAAGTATTGTGTAGGGTTTTTTTTTACTTTTATTGATGATTATACTACATTTTTGTCTGAAAAGTTATGTTTGCTTTAGATGCCCTTAAATATTTTAGTTCATATTTTATTGATTTTATTGTTTTCTCTTGATTGTATCATGTAAGCTTGGCAAAAATATCTGTTCTGTAGATGTGAGTGAGCTAGTCATAGACACTAATTATATGCAACTGATTAATGGCAGCATTTAGTATCTTTTATGCCAATCATCAAATTTTATGTGCGCTATTCTTCTTTTCTAAAATATCTGATAAATTTTAAGCCATTCTGCAAAGTCAGAACCCATCCCTGACACTGCTCTCAGGTGGCTAAGGATCCAAGACCAGATATATTAGAGTCCTAGAAGAAAGTCAAATATGCCTTTTCTGCTAAAGAAACAGCAATAAAATGACTCCTAACAACAATCCAGTTACTCATTTATTGGTGCCTTATTCAACCCTTATCAGAGAAGCTTCCTCCTGCATCAGATGAGGATAAATAGAGAAACCAATAGCCAGACACTTTGCAAAGAAGAGAGATCTGGGAAAACCCCCTCCTAAATGGAATGCCTCCATCCAACCTTCTTCCTCGAGTTCAGCAAGACCGGAAGACCAGGGGCAAAAAGATTGCAAGAGACCAGGGAATGGAGGTCACCAAAGAAACAAGGGCCTCTAAACACATGACTGATGCGCATACAAACCCACAGAAACTCTTAACAGTTTGCCCAAGGCTTAGAGGTTTCTGCACCAGCTGGTGTCACAGAATTAAGAAAAATAGATCAAGTTATGTCTATTTGACAACCACTTGCAAATGAAAAATAATTTTTCTCCACTGGAGTCTCATTGGGTCTATAAACCACTCTTAAATCATTGCATCATGCCTAGGTCTAGCTAGCCCAAAGAAAATGAACTCAGTGGCATCTTTAAAAATTTTCTTCTCGTGTTTACCCAGGACTTGCCTGTCTTCCTTCCTTCCTTCCTTCCTTCCTTCCTTTCTTCCTTCCTTTCTTTCTTCCCTCCCTCCCTCCTTCCCTCCCTCCCTCCTTCCTTCCACTTCCTTCCTTCCCTCCTTTTTTTCCTTCCTTCCCCTTCTTTCTTTCCTTCCTTCCCTCCTTCCTTCCCTCCTTCCTTATTTGAACTGTTTCATAAATTTTAAACACAACATTTACAGAATTTAATCTTAATATGCAAAATGTAGTTATAGATGTATTTATGATGATTTTAAAGTATTTTTCTACTTTGTCATGTATGTTTTAGTTTTTAGATACTTTGTTTAAAAACTTTTGCGTTATTGTGCCAGACAAATAGCTACAAGTTATTTATAAAAGAGTTATGTAGACTACATTTATCTATGCACAATTTTCATATCTTGTTCCAGTGTTTTGTAAGGATACAGAACTTTGTCCATATGTGACTTACTTCAACCTAATAATTTATGTAACTGTTAATTATAAGGCTTTTGCATGTGCATATTGATTTTTCACAGTCACTCTTAATTATTAAGAAAAATCTAGAATCCACAGTTTCTGTGAGAAATGATTTTTTTTTATTTTAATGTAAGTAAGTCTGATGATAATACAACTTTCTATACACATGTTAAACACCATATTTCACAGGACCTTTTATAAATTTCAGCTGTAAATCTGATCCTACATTTGAGTGGATTCTTGTTTACTATTGAATTTAAAATAAAAAATTACACACACATCAAAGGAAATTAGAGACTCATGATTTCTAAATCTAACATAACTAAAGTATTTTGAAATTTAGATTGTAAAAAGAAGAAATGAAATGGAACTTTTTCAAAAGGATAAAGACAGAAATAATATCAAGACCAAAAATTTTGCTTATGTTTTTTGCAATCCTATACATCTAAAATTTCTTTTATGCCCAAACCAAAAACGACACAATATACATTTTATTCTTGCTTTATTTACATGAAGAAAATTAATGTTTTAATGCCTGTTGCTCACATTTAGTAAACTTGCTCTAGGAGCAAGTACCCATGGTGCAGTTGTACAGTCTATATGTTTTTGTAGCTGGGTCTATCCTTCAAAAGACAATTGACTAGAAACTTTAAAGTGATTGTTTACTTGTCACCCACCAATAGTCACCATTTATTTTAAATAAGAGAAGTGCCTCTTTATTCTGAATCGACCTTCTTCCACAGAGATAGCATTTCTTCACACTAGATAGATTGGCCCAGTTGTATCAAAGAGAAGCAATTCATCTGTGACAAGCTAAGATCCATAATAAAGTTAAGTTTCACACAACCTGCCAGGAATCCAATAAAAAACATAGGGTTTATCCTTCATGGATGAGGACAAAGAATTCAACTGACCCTTGAAATGAGAAATGTGTTTGAATAAGTCCTGGATATGAAAGGATAAATGTTGACAGAATATCCACTAGTTTTGTGTCACAATAATAAGAAAGAAGAGATATCAGATTAAAGGATAAATTAAATTATCATTTAGTTTTCCTCAAGATAAATAAAATTAAAATGGATATAGTTCCCTGAATTGTCTTCCAACCATTCATTTTAACTTTTTATGTGTATGTATATATATGCCCATATACCGGATGTACTTATCTCTCTCATTTATCTACAAAGAATGCACCTGCGCGCGCACGCGCACACACACACACATATTATATATGGAGTTACACATATGAAAATTATCATCTTTGAGTGATTTACATTTCTGAGTTTGTCTGTAATATTGCTTATTCCCTAGAATCAAAAGTTTAATTCTAGTGATATTAATAGTGTTATTGTATCTGGTAAATTCAAAGTCTAGGGCTGCCTCTAATAGTGTAAATCCAAAATACACTATTCCTGAATAAAATGTTGTATGACAGCATCAATCCACTGACACTTTGTAGTCAAAGAAGCAAGGAGAGAAAAAAACAATAAAAATTTTATATACATCAGAAATCTAGTTGTCTTTGAAGAAAAATTTCAAACTCTTACAACTTGACTTAATTGGACAATATCTTAGTAGTGACTGTATCTTTGATTTAGCATTGCTAAAGGTCATCTGCTCTGGCAAACAACTGTCAGAGAGTTGAAATGTTTCTAGGACCTTATGTGCCTTTTTGGTGAAATTTAATTTAATTTAAAATATATACTGTACAGTATAGTTATTTAATAAAAGCTCCAAAAGTTTTGGAGATATCAGAGAGAATCTACCCACAGTCTATGTGGGGATTTAATAAAAGGTCCAGAAGTTTAAGAGAGATAAGAAGGATCTAACCACAGTTAGTCAAGGAGGATCAGAGAGTGGTGATTCACACCTTTAATCCCAGCACAGGAAGTATGCTGGGAGTGGTGACCTACACCCTTAATGCTAACTGAGTTTGAGAGGTTATCTAAATTTAAAGAAGGAATTTCAGGCTCCCTGGCAGGCAGTGGTGGGGCCACACCTTAAATTACATAAAGAGTGTTTAAGGCAGGCATAGAAAGACAGGAGGAGAGGAAGCCAAGAGAAGCCAGGTAGAGGAAGCTGGAAGACAGCTGGGTAAGATCTGACTGTGGTGTTTACTATCTCTAATATCTCCAACTTTCTCAGAGATCTATTCCTGAGTCTCATTTATTCATGCAATAGTACATTATAAATAAATATTATTACATTTTTACTAGCCATAAATTCTTGAAAAAAAAAGAAAAATATTAACCTGGTTCTGTGTCTTTCTGCCAATTAAAAGAAAATATCCTTTGGAACTCCTATGTCACACTGTTGTAGTTTGATTTTTCAAGTTATGCCCACAAAGGATTATGTGTTAAAGTCTTCCCAAAGATTATGGTATTACATAGCTAAAGAAATGTTTAAACTGTGGCAAGAAAGATACTCTGTGACTGGCTGCTTGGTTAGGAAGAAAATTTTACTTACTATAGTGAGCTCCATAACACCTTAAAACTAAGAAGTTGCCTCTTTGAAATACCTTCATTGCATGCTATAAATCTGGGTTTACTGTGTTTTAATTTTAATTAAATTCTCATGGATCTTGAGTTTCCTTTGATTTATGTATTAACCACATTATTATTCAGTAAGTCAGCTTCCATGAACTTGTATACTTCCTATTGCCTTTATTGTTAATATCCAGCATTTTACTAAATTCTGATAAGACGCAGAGTATTATACCAATTTTGTTTTATCTGATGCTTGATATTCAAATTGAAATCAATTTTGGAGTATGTTCCCTGGGTTGGTGAGGTGAAAATATATTCTTTAGTGTTTGGGAGAAGTAGTTTGTAAATATTCGTTGGTCTTTTTGATTTGTGAAATGACTTAACTCTACTATATTTCTGGTTAGTTTCTTAAAAATATATTCTTAACATTGAAGTTACCCTCTATTTCTCTGTTAGGGTTAATATGTAATTTTAACCCTAGTGGCATTATTTTATTAACTTGAATATCCTTATATAGGTACTTAAATATATAAAACTGTGATGTCTTTATGGTAGATTATTTTATGGGTGTATAGTCTAGATTTTTTTTATAGGTGTAGTTCATTTTCTTTGGTGTATATTTAGTATTTAATTATTATGTGTCATTAAATGCTTAATTTCTGGTGTTTTTTTTTTTTTTTTTTCATTTGGGTGTGATATGTCTTTTGTACCTTAATACAAGTGGTACTTAATAAGTACCACTTTCGTTATTTGGACAAAATTGTTTTTGATTTTGTAATGTCACATTTTGTGTCTCTTACATAAGTTTCTTCTCCTTTCTCTATACCTATTAATTATGAATTTTGTACCTTGAGGGAATGAGCCATTTTGGGGTTAGAGAGAAACCTGGTACTAAGGAAACACCCAATAACTCACAGATGGCCCAGGATAGGACTCCAAGCAATAGCAGACAGGGCTCCTAAATAGGATTCCCCTATAATCAAATGAATGACCACCCTAACTGTCATTATAGAAACTTCATCCAGCAATGGATAGAGGCAGAAGCAGAGATCCATAGATAAATACCAGGTTTAGCTACAAGTCCAACTGAAGAGAAAAAGAGAGAGACACACAGAGAGAGACAGAGACAGAGAGAGAGAAAGAGAGAGAGAAAATATGAGCAAAGGGCTCATGAGGAAGAACACACAGAGATGACTGACAGGAGAAATTGGAGTTCACTTAATAAGAAACAACTGCTGTGTAATCTGCAGGGAAAGGAACTAAATCCTCCAAAGGTAGATGACTATCATGTCATATGGTGTGGGCATGGGCACTTTGTGAAGCCCCTTGCAGTAGGATCAGACTATGATCCTGGTGCATGAACAGCCATCTCAGGGCCTATTCCCTACAGAGGAACACCTAACCTAGCCTTAATAATGGGATAAGGGTCTTGGACCTACCTCAACAGAATATGCTAGACTAAATTGACCTACCTTGGGGCGCCTTGCTTTCCATGAGGAAGGGATAAGGTGGTAGAAGGCTAAGGAAGAACTGGTAGCAACTGGAAGGAAGAAAGGAAGGAAGTAGGGACAGTGTTATATATGGAAAAAAGCTTTTGTTAAGTAAATAAATGAAAAACATCTCAAGAATATGGGTTTGGTATTACTATATTCCAAGAACTCTATCCACAGGGAATCAATAAAATTTCCTTCCCATTAAGCCTTGGACATTTCTGATACCAAGAGTGAAAGACAAATAACCCTTCTATACAAATAATATTCACATGATAAAATGGAGTCTACAACACATGTTCAGTGTCATAGACTTGAGGCTCTTTAAGGAAACTATGAACTGATGATTTTTCTTGTTAAAATATGAAGACAGCTTGAATCTGTATTAAGATGATGAAAATATTCCTGAGAAAGACCTGAACTTGTTATAGAATGGTTTTCAAGAGAGAGATAAGTATGAGAAAAGTGTTCTATCTTAGAATTTCTAATGCTGTGAAGAGACACCATGAGCATGGCAATGCTTATAAAAGCAAACATTTAATTGGGTGGTTATAGTTTCAGGAGTTTAATCTATTATCATCATGGCTGGACATGACAGCATATAGGTAGACATGGTACTGGAGAAGGAGCCAAGAGTGGAGAAGAAGCTACATCTTAATCCTGTAGACAACAGAAGGGGTTGCCTATGTATTTATACTCAAGTCCCTTTTACCAACTTTGGACTTAGTTAGGATTTCTATTACAGTGAAGAGACTCCATGACTATGGCAACTCTTGGAAATGAAAACATTTAATTGAGTAGCTACAGTTTGGAGATTTAGTCCATATCATATTGATGGAACATGATTGCATGCAAATAGACATGGTGCTGAAGAGCGAGCTGATAATTCTACATCTTTGTTCCAAAAGAAATAGGGAATAGTCTGTCTCACTAGGTGTTTTTTGAGCATATATGATACTTCCTAGTCCACTCCCCAAGACTCATGCTTTTCCAGAAAGGCCATGCCTACTGAAACAAATCTATACCTCCTAATAGTGGCCTTGCCTATGAGGTTATGTGAAGCAGATACATTCAAACTACCACATGCTCCTAGATTCTACAGACTGTGTAAATGATTAGCTTTCTCTTCTATCTCAGTCCATTCTGTCTTTCTAAAGGTGAATCATACACAGAATAATTGATAGGGAAAATATATTTACTTATTTCCCATTTGAATGCTATGAAGTTCAAAGTATGTCAGCATAACTTTGGAAGTTTTCTCACATTCTCAAACACTTTATGATTTTTTTTTAGATTCTCTCTCTCTCTCTCTCTCTCTCTCTCTCTGGGGTATGTATTTGCAGCTTATTGAGAATCTCCTCACAGACTAGAAGAGGGAGTTTGATTTCCTGTAGCTGACATTATAGGTGATCTTCACAACAGACAGAAACCACTACAGAAAGCCATCACCAATCAAAATACAGTTCCCTGATATGTTTACAAAGTCCCCCTATAGGCAGGATAAGAGAACATTACAGAAATGAACATGGGAATAATTTGAAAGCTAAAGAATCAGAGGTTGCTGTGAGATTGTATTTGGTTAATAGTAAGAGAAACTACAAAAATAAAATATATTATATTCCCCATTTTAGGCAAAAAATATGGTAAAAATTAAAAATTTAAACATAAAGGATATTCAAGCCATAATAGGCTCATATTTAATTATTTTATTTATAGTTTAACTAATGAAGATTTTATTATATATAATAAATATATTATATAGTAAGTTACTTTAAATTTTTACCAGTCTTATTTATTATCTTTACATATAAGTATTTTATAAATTATCACTCTACCTCTGTTCTGCCTCTCTCTATTTTTCTATATAAGCAGAATGGATCCTGAACAACTTAAAAAGAGAACATTAGCTCTCTCTATAAAACAGTTTGGAAATATCTAAGTGCCAATAGGAATTCAGAAATAACTGACCATATGAATTGCAGTACTTTTTAAAGAATTACTGAGTTTCATTAATACAATTCATCAAATAAGAGATACTTTTAAAACTGTAAAGTGTGTGTGTGTGTGTGTGTGTGTGTGTGTGTGTGTGTGTGTGTGTGTGTGACCTTGTGGTCTTCTGATAGACATTATGTGGGAATGCGTTTATGTATGCTGTGAATCTCAATCTTTAAATAAAGGAGTTGTTTTGGGCCATGGCAGGCACCATAGAAAAGTAGGAGGAGAAATCAGAGCATAGGTAGAAGAAGCAGGGCGGATTCAGGCAGACCCAGCTGAAGCCACCCAAGGAGCAACATGTAAGAGCATGGGTGAGCCACGGGCCACGTGGCAGACAGATTAATAGAAAAGGGTTGATTTAAGATATAAGAGCTAGCTATCAATGTGCCTGAGCCATAGGCCAAACAGCATGAAGTTAATATAAGCGTCTGAGTCCTTTTTTGGGACCTGGGAAGCTGGGTGGCTAAGTGGTCTCGGGCAGCAGGTCTGTGGGTCTCGGACCTCTAGCAGCCCAGGACCGAGAAACCCAACTACTACAACATTAAGATCAATTTGTAAAGTTTTGGAGCAAGCAGTATTATTAATTAAACAATACTGCTGGACCCAGGATATAATGATATAATGGAGTCTATGACATCAGGAAAACAAGTAGGGAGAGTGTGTCTATGCTATTACACAGAGCTGAAAGATCTTTTAGCAGACCTTTTAGAATGATAGCACCTCATTAGAATTTTACACTGTCTCTCCATGTCTTCTCACAGGCTATATCTATGTTTTCTTCCATAACCCCTTTCTTTTCTTTCCGAATTCCTCTCTTACTTCCTCTACCATTATTTCCTTTGCTTCCTTTCTTTCATTATTTATTCTTATTTTCTTCCTTTCTATTTTCCCTCTATTCCTGTTTTCTTGTTTTTTATAAAGACTTTAATGACATATGCAAGCATCAAGCCATCTTCTTAGCATTAAATTTTATTATGAATATTATTTACACAGGATTTATTTATAGTAAAATATTTACTGTTATCTATAATGGTAGCATGAATAAAAATCATACTGAATATATGTTAATCTTGGCTGTTTATGGGTATGGAAGCTTTTATTCTTTAAACATTTATATAATTCTGTATCTTCTCTCAAAACAAACATTTATTACTTCAGTAATAGCAAACACAAATAATCACATTTTATCCATGGTTTTATGGCTTAGTGTTTTTTAGCTAAAATATTAATTAATTTATAATTAATTATTTTATAACTGAACAGAGGAACAACCTTTGGAGATTTTGTTACCATAAAATATTTTATAACTCCACCAATGAAATGCCTCACTGAAGTAATTACTGGGAGCCAGGCATGTAAGGTCATTGATAAGAACACTTGCAAACCATGCAATTATTCTGTATGTAATCTTTAGCATCATAACATTCATATCATTCATATATATATTAACAGTTTCTCAGTAAATGTGAGAAAGGAAAAAATTATCTACAAAATAATTCTAATCAAGACAAACATGTTTTGGTTGTCAGATGATATATATTACATAAACTGAAAATGGTTTGAGAATGGGTAGTTTTTGAAGACAGAGATACCCTCTGAAAGAATGATTCCCATCATCTATAGAGAACAGTTCCCAAGTTATTTCAGAAAATGCAAGCAGCTTAAATTTCTATAAAAGACCAAATGCAGTTTTGCTTACATGATTCACAATTCTGACAATCATGCTGCTAGTTTTCATGCTGGAGCATAAGGTTTGCAAGCACTTCATATTTTTGTACTTTTGCGATTCTTATAAATATTCTATTAATTACTGTGAACTAATACTATGCTGTATGACTTCATGAATAAAACATGCTTTGTGAAAACTTAAAAGGATTAATTGTTCTGGAATTTAAGTTGACTTGCTCAAAATTAGATGCATAGCACTCACCAAACTCCAGTCAAATAGCTCAACTCAGCATGTGGCATTAATAATAATCTAAAGACAGTTTTAATCCTTCCTGAAAAATATTCAACTCCAAATTCAACTAAATAATTTGTACTGTATGCATTATTAAATCTCTTATTTTTAATTGAATTTTAAATATTTTGTTAAAATACACAGATAATTACAATGAAGTTGAATTTATACCTTTTAAGTTACAGCTTTGAAAAATTACAAGTTTGTTATTGGATGATAAACTAATTTGACCTTAATTATTCTTTAAACTACTTTACATACAAAGAGAAATGTGTTTCATAAAATGTGTTCAGGTTCCCTGATTTGTTTTAGCAATGATGTCAAGGGAGGAGCCACTTGGATGGTGGGTAGTGTAAGGGATCAAGAAAAGGAGAGAGAGAAAGAAAGAGAGAATGAGGGAGAGAGAATAATGACAGGAGAAAAGGAGAGAGAGAAAGAGAAGAGTGACAGAAGGTAATGAAAAATAACAAATACCTTATAAATGTGTCTTTACAAGTCTTAATTTAATCCATAATTATTTAATATGAAAGTACACATATCCAATGTTTTAAAATTAATTTCACTTAGGAGGAATAAAGTCACAGTGCATATCTGAAATGCAGAAGTAACTAAAATGTTTATTGTGTTCCTCCTTTTTGTATTTTATGTCTTCTCAAAATTCAGAAATATTATCATTAAATGCATTATTTTGAGATCATTCTCAGATGGATTCAATAGAAGAAAGATTTATGTTGTCTGTTTCCTTTACTAAGTGACTTAAGAACTCTCCCCTAATTTTTCCCTAAGAATTTCCCCTAATTCCTGAGTGATTAAATCTGACCATTGACAAATTCTAAAAATGTGCCTAAAAACATTTAAAATTAATGAAGCTCTTACCACATTCTTCAAAAATTTAGGTATGAAACATAACTTAATCAGCTCCATGAAAAAAAAAAAGTTAATACTCATTATATTTTGTACTTACATTCATTTCTCCATCTTTCTAAATTGTTAATCATTGTGCCAATAATATTTAAGTTTTAAAGAGAAACATTTGTTAAACTATACAATGTGATATTTAATATTTTCATATTTCAAAAATTATAGTAAATATATAATATATTAAATATGTTACACATAAAACATATACTATATCGAAGTATATTAAAGTGTACATTGCATATGTTACATAAATGTACATAATTACATAAATGTACATAAATTATAATACATAGTATATGTTGAAAATATATATTATATATTAGTCATAATAATATGCATATATTTAATATTTAAGCTTTATTTTACTTTATATTAATGATTGTTTTTCTACATGTAGGTACACTGCATTCAAGTTTAATTTGTGGAAAGTCAGAAACTCTTGTTACTTTACTTGTAACTTATAGACATGTGTTATAGTAGCCAAACCATGGACTTCTGTGAAAACACCAAGTGCTCTAATCCACTGGTTTATAATTTCAGTCATATGCACAATTTATTTAAACATAGTTTCTATTTCTTACTTAATTTGTAAAGGCTTTCACTTAAATTTCACAGTAAAATAAATTCACACAAGAAATCTCCAAATGCATATTAAACATATTTCCATGTCTGTTGCTATTTTAATAATAATTTTACCCTAAGCTTTCATTAACTAGTGCATATCTTCATATATTATCAAATCTTTCTTAGTAAACTAAAGAATATCAAATAATGTTTACATTATTTTCTCTAAGTAAACCCAAGTTCAATGAATTGGTCAATGAATCAACTAGAAAAATATCCATTGGTGTCTTAGGTTAGTATGGTTGTTTGCATTATGTCTTACCCTATAATTTTGACTTATTTAAATCTCTATTAAATATTTTAATTTAAAGGTGTTGTTAGTTAACTATGGCTATATAACTAGCAAGACTAAAGTCAATAGCTTAATGTCTAACAGTTTCTTCTAAGTGCATCCATTTCATAATATTACCTCAAGTTTGCACTTAACTATGGGTCTTCTGAGTGATTCTTTTCTTATTAATTTTTTTCTTGTTTTGTCTTATTTTAGTGTTTCCTGTTGGCAGAGTAGATGGCCTCAAAAACCACCTATCAGATTTGTTTTATTTTACTTTGTCTTAGCTCATATGACAAATTTTGTACTTCATAAGTCTTATTATGGGCAAAGGAAGTTAACATTTTTTCAAAACATCGTATTTAGTCTGTTTTTCAGATAGCAACAGATGACTCTTCAAGTATTTAAAAAAATGTTGCTTTCTCATAAACCATAACATATTTGGCATTGGTTTCCTAACAGTGGAAGAAAAAAATGTCTTAATAAAAGTTACAAAATGATAAATAAAATATTGTAGCATGGTAAATGACTTTTGATGATGCATGTTGAAAAAAACCTATCAGACTTGTCAAATTTGTATAGGAGTACTTGAGATGATCATAAATATCCCTAAGTTTTTATGTCAATTATTTAATTTGCATCTGGTTGTGTATAATAATTATAAAAAGTGGGACATATAGATGCATAGTAAATTTATGTACATAATAATACATGTGCATGCAAATTGTCTGATACACAAATATACGTATACCCACAAGGAGGAGAAGAGGGGAAAAAGAAGGGGAAGGAGGAGCGACAGAAGGAAAGGGAAAGCACATTATTATTAAGCAGAATTTGCTTCTCATTTGTAACTTTCTAATCTCTCTTCAAGGGCAGAAAGGCCTATCAAACATTTAATGAAAAAAAAAAGCTGTTTATCATTTGTGTTATACACATTGTGATAGAACCATTGAGGGTAATTCTTCATGACAGAAAGAGAAGGATGACTGAGAGGACCAACAAAGAGAGAGGGAAAAAGATGGATATCTCTTTTAAAGAAACCAACATGGGGTTAAAAGAGACTGGGTGCTAGGGAATCCTCCAAGAACTCACAGGATGTCCCTGGCCAAGTCTCCAAACAATAGTGGAGGGTGTGCCTAATATAATCCCTATAACATAATCCCCTATAATCAAATGAGTAACCACCCTAAGTGTCATCACAGAACCTACATCCAACAAAGAATAGAAGTGGAAGCAGAGATCCATCGCTGAGCACTGGGCAGAGCTCCTGGTCCAGCTGAGAGCAGAGAAGGAGAGTCTTTATGAACAAGGGGATAGGGATTATGAGGAAATTCCCACAGTGATAGCTAGCTGGAACTCTGGAGAGCTCAATGAATCAAGAATAGCCACTGGGGAACCATCAGGAAAAGGAGCTGGGCCCTCCAACGGCAGGCAATTGTCAATTGTCATGGGCAGTAATGGGAGCCTCGAGGGGTGGATTCAGCCTGTGTTCCTGTGAATGGGCTGGCACCATGGAGCCCATTCTCTGAAGGCAAGCACCTAACCCAGTCTTGATATGGGGATGAGTAAATCGGACTTTCCAGGAATGGATGTGTCACCCTGAGCTGACCCACCTTGGGACTTCTTGCCCTTTTAGGGGAGGGATGTGAGGTGGAGGTGGGGAGAGGCTAAGGACTGGGAGGGCTTGGGAAGCCAAAATATATACACAGAGGACCTGGTGTAAAACCCTGCAGGCTCAGTGCTTTCTGCTTTAACCTGTGAGCTAATATGAACCCTGCTTAGTTGATTTTGTGACATGTTCTTCTGGTATCATTTGTAAGGGCTGGTATTGGCTGAGGACACCCCAAGACCAATTTCTCAGCACAAGAGAGACTTGTTTTCCCAAGAGGAAAAATGCCAAGAAATAAAAGTAAAGATTGAAAATAGAGGATGAGGAAGAAGGAGACAAGAAAAAATGGAGAGAGTAAGGAATATTTGTCCTAAGGGGGAAAGAAATAAGACAGACACGGTTCATCAGCAAATTGTTGTTTATGAAGTGTTAGGATGATGTGTTATTTTTAACTGGGCATGTTAATTATAAGGTGAGCCAAAAAGTCTTTGGATTGCCAGACTTCAGTATTTTAATAGCTAGACCTTTGTACTCAGCCTTACCAGACGGATGTGACCAAATAAAGGAGTAGATGTCGGTAAAGGTTCTTAGCAAGTAGAGTGAATGAGGGAGAAGAGCAAGGCTATCCAGAGCAATGCTTCCTAGGCTCTGGCTCTCTACACTTCCTCCATCCTCCATCTTTGGACTCCTATAACATTTCCTTCCTCTTCTCCACTGGATCCCTCAAGCTCTTCCTAGAAGAACACGATGATGATCTCCAATTTAATCTCTGCACAATTTCTGGCTGTGTTACCCTTCTCTTGCTACTCTCTGGTGCCAGAGGAAGCCCTTTTGATGAATCCTGGACATAGTACCTACCAAACTATAAGTGTAGCAGAATATCATTGGGAATAATTGTATTGATTTTTTTGCAGTTTGTTTCGTTCTATCTCTGTTTTCTGGGCTATCATTCTTGATGTTGACTGCTGTGATTCAAAATTTTTAATTTTGGCGTTTTCTCTGAAAAGTTATTATTTAAAGGCCATTTCTATAGTCATTTATTAGAACGTTTTAGTATGAAATGAGAGGAGGAAGACATGTAGAGTTCAAAGGTTATTCTAATTCCAGCTGTAGACTAGAAAAATGAGACGATCATAATATATGTGCAAGAAAGAGTCTTGGATGTGTGAGTGAGTTTGTGAGTAATGAAAACAATTTGAGTCATACCTTAATCATGAGTCTTTAGTATTCAAAAGTGGTATAACGTAATATAATATATTGCACTCATCAAATTTCATTCAAATGTTTCATAATTTATAAATATATGGTAACTTAGTTATTTATGTAATGCTTGATTAGGGCCCTTTGAAATGCATTGGTGAGTAACAAAGATAATATGACATTACCAAATTAACTTAAATTTTTTGTTCATTCATTATCTGCTTTCATTTTACATCTGTAATCTATGAATTTTGTTCATTTTTCTAAGTAATTCATAATTTATGATAAAAATTGTCACATATTTATTGATACTTTTGTTCTGGTTTATACATATATATGATAAATTTTGACTGAAGAAAAATGGGTATGAGTTGTAAAGGCCTTACTGTAGTTTGAATTGCTCTGACATTACTGACACATTTAATCCCCCCCCAAACAAGAAAAGTATCCAAGCAAATCATATTAATGTAACCCAATATGATAGCTATGTTCATGGAGAAATTAAGAAGGCATTTGTTGCAATGATTGCTGTTGATGTTTTACCTTTCCTATCTTTTGCATAATTATTATGACTCATAGTATTTTGTTTTATGAGATTTCTCTAGCTCTCTCTCTCTCTCTCTCTCTCTCTCTCTCTCTCTCTCTCTCTCTGGGTTTGTGTGTGTGTGTGTGTGTGTGTGTGTGAAATATGTGTCTCTGTGTCTTCATCATTTCTTTTACTTCTGCTTGTTCTTGTTTCTACTTTGGATTGCATTTTTTGTGGTATATCTTATTATTTTTTAAATCTAATTTCTTGTTTGTTTTCTAATGAGATAGAGAAAGAAATGGTATGAATTTTGATGGTAGAGGAGATGAAAAGATCATGGAGAATTGAGAGAGGAATCCATAATCACAATATATTATATACTAAAATATATATTTTCAATAACAAAACCAGCAAAAACAAAAGAAATATCACTATGTTGCATTCATTATCATCGAATGTTTTATATAAAATATCATTAAAATAAATATGGTTATGATAATCTTTAAATAACTAATATACATTGTTACTTTTGTAGCTTTCTTGAAAATCTCACTCTTTCATAAAGGATATAAGGGGTTAAGAGATGTCTTGGTAGTTAAGAGGACCTTCTCAGTATTATGTTTCCATGTCATAAACTACTGTAATTCTGCTCCAGATATGAAAATCTTGGCAAGTGAAGGCATCACCACATGACCAAAGTAAATTCAATAATCTAATGTAAAAAAAAAATTCATATACCATATACCCCTTTTCTTCTTAGAGAGAGATTAACTATGACCATTAACCATTAATAATGAAAACAAACATTTATAAGCAATATTTTGGGAATTCAGGCATAGTTTTCCATTACTACTTCCTGCTGATTAGGGGGCATTGAAGATATCATGGGTTCTTGAGACTGGATCATAGTCTTAAGTTGATGTGGCCATCTCTTCCCATCAGGAGTTTTTTCAGGGGGTCTTAGTTGATGAAACCATATTTGCCATATTTGCCTGTAAGCAATCCACAGGCTCTCATCTTTTGTGGAAATAAAAGCAGAACTCTTCCAAAGCAATAAATCCTTAGACACAAATTTCAAAATCAAAATACCTTTAAAATATATATTCTTGTTTAACTTAGTAGCCTTTGCATTTGCAATTCATTGTCTTTCTGCAGTTAGCTCATTAACAGTTAAAAAATTAAAAGAAGACACAATAACAACCAAATCCAGATTTTGTGTCTATTTTCCATCTTTACATGGCTTATTATATTTTATTACTCTATTTTTCTTTTTAAAAACTTTTTCTATCCTCTCTTTTCACTCAGAAGCCTATGAACCCTTTACACGCATTGAAACCCTTTTACAGGTTTTTCTTTTTATCTGAATCTGTTTTATTTTGAATCCTTGATCATCTTTTAACTATAAGAGCTTTTAAAATATTCGCACTTTCTTAAAGATCCACATAGGTTTTGCAGGTAAAGCTGAATCAGTATGTTCTCTTAAAGGGACCCCGTCTGTTTGTGGCCAGCAAACAAAGCAGAACCAAGAAAATGCTGCTACTAAGTATCCGTTTTTGTTTCCTTTTTGTTCAAAATAAACAGAAACCTTAAATCAATCATATGCTACTCAGACTTTTGTGAGATTTCAGGAACCAGCCTGGTTGCAGCTTACACTGCCTGCTGCCAGTTTGCCAGTGCCATTTTGAATGAGACCTGGATGCAATGCTTTCTCTGTACAATGACACATTTGGAAGCTACCTTGGCTCAGTTTCTGTGATCTAGAACTCTTTCTAATCTTTCTCAGGCTTTAAGTGGATATTTGCCTCATGTTGGATGCCATCTGTTGTAATGGGGTTTCTTGGTCCCTGGGTGGCCAGAGGTCCAGACTCACAGACCTGCAGTCAGCCTCAGACCCTTTAGCCACCCGCCACTGCTCAGGCCCCCAGAAATGATTCAGACGCTTATATTAAATTCATGATGTTTGTCCCATGGCTTAGGCACATTGCTAGATATCTCCTACATCAACCCATTCTCATTAATCTGTCTGCCACATGGCCTTTGGCTCACCTGTGTTCCTTACATGCTTCTTCTTGAGTAGCTGGCTTAGTCTGCCTGACTCTACACTGCTTTTCCTACCTATGTTGTGATTTCTCCTTCTACTTTTTCTATGGTGCCTGTCATGGGCCAAAACAGCTCCTTTATTTAAAGATTGATATTCACAGCACACAGAAAGACATTCCCACATCAGAGCATTGTTAATTTAAGGTCATTTAAAAAAAAGTATTAAGGTTTTAATGGGGATTGCATTGAATCTGTAAATCACTATTGATATAGTTTGCCAATTTTACTATATTGATCCTACCTATTTAGCATCATCTGAGGTCTTTCCATTTCTGATATCTTCTTCAATTTATTTCTTCAGTGCATTAAAGTTCTAGTAATATAGGTTTGCTATTTCTTTGGTTAGATTTAACCCAAGATATTTGATGTTCTTTGTAACTATTATAAAGGGTAATGTTTCCTAGATTTCTTTTTAAACCCTTTATCATTTTTATATATGAGGGCTATTGATTTTTTTAGTTAATCTTGTACCTTGATACATTGTTAAAGGAGTTTATCAGCTTTAGCAGTTCCTTAATAGAATTTTGGGGGTCACTCTTGTATACAGTCATATTATCTGCAAACAATTATAGTTTGACTTCTTTCTTTCCAGTTTGCAAGCCATTAATATCCTTTTGTTCTCTTATTGGTTTAGCTAAAACTTCAAGAACTATATTGAATAGATAAGGGGAGAGAGGACAGCCTTGTCTTGTTCCTGATTTTATTGGAATTGCTTTGAGTTTCTCTCCTTTTAGTTCAATGTTGGCTGTTAGCTTCTTATATATTGCTTTCATTATGTTTAGGTATTTTCCCCATATTCCTGATCTCTCCAGGACTTTTATCATGAAGGAGTGTTTGATTTTTTTCAAAGGCTTTCAGCATCAATGTAATTTTTTTTTTAATCTTTCAGTTTGCCTATGTAGTTGATGACATTGACAGTTTTTTATATATTGAGCCTTTTCTTGATCTCTGGGATTAGGCCTACTTGGACACAGAGGATGATCTTTTTGATATGTCATTGAATTTGGTTTGCCAATAATTTATTGGGTACTTTTGCATCAATTTTCATGAGAGAGACTGGTCTGTAATTTTCTTTCTTTGTGGTATATTTGAGTGGGTTTGGTATCAGGGTGACTACAGCCTCATAAAAAGCATTTGTTTATGTTCTTTCAGGTTCTATTGGATGTAACAGTTTGTACTACTGGTATTAGTTCTTTATTGAATGTCTAATTGAATTTTTGACTGAAACTATTGGGCCGTCGGCTTTTACTGTCCTTGAGAAACTTTTAATAACTGTTTCAATTTCCTTGTGTGTTTTAGGTCTATTTAGCTCATTTATCTGGTCTTGATTTAATTTTGGTAATTGGTACCTGCTATAAAGCTGTCCATTTCTTTTAGGTTTCCAATGTAGTGTGCTATAGTTTTTTTGAACTATGGCCCAATAATCCTCTGGATTTCCTGAATATCTGCTGTTATGTAGTCTTTTCATTTCTAATTCATAATTTTAAATCTCTCTCTCTCTCTCTCTCTCTCTCTCTCTCTCTCTCTCTCTCTCTCTCTCTCTCTCTCTCTCTCTCTCTTCTCTCTCTCGGTTAGTTTGAAAAAGAATTTATCTATCCTGTTAACATTCTCTAAGAACCAACTCTTTGAATCACTGATTCTTTGCATTGTACCCTTTGTTTCAATTATATTGATTTAAGCCCTGAGTTGGGTTATTTCCGGCCTTATACTCCTTCTAGATGAGTTTGCTTCTAATTATTTTAAATCTTTCAGCTGTTCTGTTGAATCTATTGTGTGAGATTCCTCTTGGTTTTTTCATATAGGGATATAGTGCTATGAATTTTTCTCTTAGCACTGATTTCATTGTGCCCCATAATTTTAGATATGTTATGGATTCATTTTCATTATATTCTAGGAATTCTTTGACTTCATCTTTACTTATTTCTTGTTCTAGACATGGTTCAATTGACAGATGTTCATTTTCCATGAATTTGGAGGATTTTTTGTGATTTTTGTTACTGTTGAACTCTATGTTTAGACCATGGTCTAATAGGATACAAGGAGTTATTCCCATTCTTGTATCTATTGATATTTGCTTTATGACCTAGTATTTCATCAATGTTAGATAAAGTTTTATTTCATGGGGTCCTGAGGAAAAGGTATATTTCTTTGTGTTTGGGTGTAAAGTTCTGTATGTATCTACCAAGTCCATTTGGGGCATAACATCTGCTAGATCCTTTATTTATCTATCCAGTTTCATTCTAGTAGACCTATACATTGGTGAGAGTGTGGTACTAAAGTCTCCCACTGTTAATGTATGGGATTTGAAATCAGATTTAAGCTTTGGTAGTTTTTCTTTTACATATGTATTTGCCCTTCTGTTGAGAGCACAATTGTTCAGACTTGAGACTTCATCTTTTGGTGGATTTTTACTGAGATATATAAATAATGACAGCCCTCATCTCTTTTGATTGATTTTATTTTGAAGTCTATTTTGGTAAATATCAGGCTGGGTGTGCTTGTTTCCTATAGCCATTTGATTAGAAAGTCTTCTCCTAACACTTTACTCTGAGCCAGTGTCTGTCTGTGAATTTGGGGTGTGTCTCTTGTATGTAGCAGAATAATGTATTCTGTTTTTGTTTTCATTGTTAGGTTGTGTCCTCTTATAGGTAAATTGAGTCTATTGATATTAAGTGATAGTAATGACCATGATTATAATTTTCTGTTATTTTTGGTAGTAGCGTGTGTGTGTAGTGGGAGTATGTTGTTACATTAAAAATAATTGTTCCACCTACTTCTTAATAAAAATGCTGATTGGCTGAAAGTAGATAGAAAGTGTGGGTGAGGCTACCACACTAAAAAAAAACTCTGGGAATAGGAAGAACAGAACAGACATGTCACAGAGATGCCAGCGAAGCCATCAGATTCAGAGGACATCTATGCTGCTCTGATGAAAGGTACCGAGCTGAATGACTCAACTGGATAAGTATCGTGGGTTAGTTTAAAGCAAGAGCTAGCTAGCAATATGCTAGAGCCATAGACTGGTCAGCATAAAATTAACACAAGTATCTATGTGGTTATTTCGGCATAAGCATCAGTGAGGCTGAGAGTACATACCTTTAAGATAGGTCCAAAAGTTCAGGTCAGAAACTTACTATGACATGTGCGTGCTTTACTTCTTTGGGTTTTCTTCTGTGGGATTATCTATTGCTTTTGGTATCATGGGTGTATCTGGGTTTCTTAAGTTGGGGTTTTCCTTCTAATGATTTATATAGGGCTAGACTTATGGATACATTTTTTTAATTCTGCTTTTTTCATAAAATATCCATCTATGGTGACTGATAATTTTGCTTGTATAGTAGTCTGGGTGGGCAACCATGGTCTTTTACTGTCTGTGTAACATCTGACCATGATCTTCTTGCTTTCATTATTTTTATTGAGTAGCCTGGTGTGTCTGCTTTTAGAGATAACTTAGAATATTTTCTTTAAAGTTCTTAGTATTCTTTCCTTATTCTGTAGGTATAGTGGCTTTACTATTATGTAGTGAGCAGAATTTTTTGGAGGGTCTATTCTATTATCTAAGTTCTGCAAGCTTCTTGTGTCTTTATAGACATTTTCTTCTGATGTTTGGAAGAGTTTTTTTCAATGATTTTATTGAACATATTTTCTATGACTTTTAACTGTTATTCTCCTTTTTCAATTCAAATTATTTTTAGTTTTTATCTTTTCATGGTGTTCCATATTTCCTGGACATTTATAACTTTATTGTTGTTGTTGCTTAGAGTATTTTTCCCTGACATATCTATTTCCATTATTGAATTTTCCACTCTGGAGATTCTCTTGCATTTTGTTGGTTATGCTTGCATCTGTAGTTCCTGTTAATTTATTCAGATATTTTGTTCCCAACACTGCCTTGGATTGTGTCTTCTTTATTTCTTCTATTTCATTTTTTATGTGTTTAACTGTTTCCTTCACCTGTTTGATTACTCTTTCTTGATTTTCCTGGATTTCTTCATTTTCTTTCAGAGATTTGTTGATTTCCCTCAATTTTTTGTTTGTATTTTATTTTAAAGAGAATTTTTATATCCTTTTATAAGGCTTCTATTATCTTCATAATGTTTTTTTAAAGTAGTTTTCTTCTGCTTCTTCTGAATTGCCCTTCTCAGGTCTTGTTGATGTAGGACCACAATATTCTGGCTGTGCCATGTTGTTCTTTACATTGTTATATCTGTTTTTGCACTAGTATCTTCCCATTGTGAAAGTTTTGTCTGTATCACAGTTAGCTGATTTTGGTGCAATCTGTTCTGGGTGTGTCTGTGTCTCAGGAGGCCTTCCTGAACCAATCTGGGTTCTTGGTCCATTTGGAGTTAACATATTCTGTGTTACAGTGAACCTCCCTTAATCCAGAAGGTGCTGACACATTGTTGATCTCAAATTTCTGCTTTAGTTCCAGTGTGTGCTGAGAAATAGAGGGCCTTAGGTACCTGTTCTTGATGCAATAAAAATGATGAATTCTCTTTGTGTCCTATTTTACTGGTCCCTTAGTCTCTTAGCCTGATGTGGGCTGGGGATCTGTGGGTTTCTGGTTTCTACTGAGGTCACCAGGTAATGGTGTGGGTTGGGGACTATGGAGGGCATTTGTAGCTGGGACTGTCTAGTGAACTGAGTTTTTCTTGGGCTTCTGTCTTGCAAGGTTTTCCCTCCTGGCCTGGACTTATGACAGAAATAAGTAGGGGTGGGGTCCCAAGAGCTATGTCCCGGGGCCAGGGTCTCAGAGTTCAGGATCTTATCCTAGGCTTGGTGAGGTATTATTTACCTCTTAGTCTGATGTGAGACAGGTGTATACATACTTTAATTATATTTTTCACTTTTAAAAATACACCTGTAGAAAAAAATATGCAACTTATAATTTAGCAATTGTTACTGCTAGTGCATAGGAATAAATGAAAAATATACTGTTTTACCTTAAAATAAATCAAAATGATTTCAAGAATAAATATAATCTCATTATGAGCAGAGGTTGGTAGCATAATGTTAGTAAGTTCTTACTAATAACCAATAATTTGAGTTTCTATAGTGTCATGGTCTTTTCAACATTAGTGTTTGTTTACATTCTTTTTTGTGTACAAATGATTGATATGACAATTACAAACACTCTACCTATGCATAGACAAACTGTGCAATCTGAAAGGCCATTTCACATTGCTTTAAAACTCATGTTTTTGTTTTTTGTTTTTTGTTTTTTTTGTTTTTTTAATAAAAACAGATCAGGATAACATCATCAGTGACATAGCTCCTGAGATAATGCACCATGATAGTTATAGACCTTAAAAGTGTTTCTGATTACTGTTTTTTCTTTTTGTTACTATAATTGCAATATTTCTCCATTCCATTTCATCCCTTTTAGCCCTCTTATAGAACCCTTGCTAAATCACAGCCTCTTGATTCATTAATTCTTATTATATTCATATATGTACATGCGCATGCATATTTATTACTAAGTATAACCTGCTCAGTCTTATTGTGTTTCTTGTATATATGTTTTCAGAAGTGAGTCTTTGATAGACTTCTGTCAAAGGTGGAGTTGGTAAATATCTTTTCCCATTCTGTAGGATGTCATTTTGTCTATTAACCAGGTCCTTTGGGTTACATAAGCTTCTCAATTTTAGGAGATATTATTTGTTAGTTGTTGAACTCAATATCTTTGTTACTGAATACCTGTCAGTATTGTGTTGTTGCCATTGTTTTGTTTTGTTTTTTCTCTTAAGTGAAGAGACATTAATTTAGTGTTGTTCATTCACTTTCTATATTAAATACATGAGGACACAACTTCAGAAATGTCCCAATTCTGTCTATGTAAATTAAACAAAAACTCTCATTTTTAACCTAGTTAGGCAACTCTTATGAAATAATACATTACTTACTTTCTTCAAATGCCATACTTACTTTCTTAATAATACTTTTTTCAAATACCATATTAATCTACATAATTAATTTGTTCTGCTTATATTTATATATATTGATGCAATTGGCTTATGTCTTCAAATAACATGGAGAGAGGCTCTAGGAATAATGATAGTGGACCTTTTACCGCATGTGCATTTTGTTCCATGGATTAATTTTGGATGTGATTACATACTGCCTGTGACAAAAATTTTATTCAATTTATGTGACTTGTTTATTCTTTTTGATGTTAGAACATATCTATAAATCCCAATCTGATCAGTATATCTTGAGTTTGAATATGGTCTTCTGCTTTGCTTTTATGCTTTCCCCAGATACATTCTCCAGTGTATGAGAGGAAATTGTGTTTGAATTGTTCTATACTGAGAAATTTCTAGGAAAAAGCTGCTCTGTTAATATTTAGTACTTGGTAACTGATGTTTATTTAGATGTTTTTTCTGAACTCAAACATTTCATATATCATTTCTTTCTTTGTTATATTCATGTACAAAATGAACTAAAATTGAAGTAAAATTGTCTGTAGCATTAGATTGTTGTCTGCCTCATTCATTAAGGTCTTCAAATCCCAGGTTTCACAGACAGTTCTTCTTAGGTAGAAGAAGGTATTACATATTAGCCACTATTATTGAAAATTGCAATATTTTATAAGAACTATATTTTTTTATATAAGTGAATATTCTACACAGTTTATGTGAAATTGGTTATTGTCTTTGAATATTTTGGTAGCTTTTGTTATTTCTCTATTCTTTTCCATCTTTTCCTCCTTAAAATTTGGTAGAGGTAATTGTATCATTTGTTAACTCTGCATAATGAGAAAGTACGGGGTTTTTCTCAAGTCCTGGCCAGAACAGTCTTTGAGACTGGATCATCTTAGCGAGGCACCTTGATACTGTCCTGAGTAGTTTGTAGTCCAAAACTGATCTTTTGGTGGTGTTTGTCAATTTAAAACCATTATCGCAAAATATGTGAAATCATCCTTACATGGTCTGTCACCCTTTTGGTGACTTTAAAGTTTACAGTTAGGTATGGTTATGGTTCACTGCAGAAAACTGATAGATGCTCAAACCTGAAACAGTGCACAGAAAACTGGATGAAGCCATTATTTCTAGGATCGTCAATACTCCATATGACCATTAGTATCATGACAAAAAGTTTAAAATATGCAGATATATAGGAAAATATTAATCTTACAAATTTTGATATAAACTTCTTACCTAAGGAAGAGTTTTAAATAGTCCAAATAAAGCTAAAAGGTCATGAGATTAGTAGCTTTGGAATAGACCCTTAAGTTTTGTTACTATTCTTTCCCATATCTGTTGGGTCTTCTTATATGATACACATATTTCACATTTTTTTTTAAGAAGTATATATGGGTTTAGAAAAGGAAAGAGCCACATTACAATCTCAAAGTTAGCTTTAATTTTTAATTTAATTGAAACTATCAAAAGATCTTTTGCATTATGTGTGTGTATAGACTAGCAAAAACAAATATTTAAGAGAATTTATGAAATTTTATCTCTATTACCTTATCCAATAGTTTTAATTCCTGTACCAGGGTCTGAATATCTCTATCATCTGTTTTAGCAAGTTTTTCTCAAGCTTTTGTCTTGACACTCATATTAGTCAAATTTTAAAATAAAAAATCAAAATTATTCAAATAATTGTATAATAGAAATTATAATAATCCTATTTACATTAATTATCATCTTATTTAATTGTTCTACTTGCAAATTGCTCAGCATATTTTCATACAGAGACCAAACTTCTTCCATTGTAATAGTGTTTCCATTTTCAATTTGGAAAACAGACAAACAAACAAACAAACAAACAAAACCCTTTCTCTGTCTTTTTTTAAAACTAATTTACCCTTTAAGTAATCTCAATTGATTTACCTAATCTGCTGATAATGTTGATTCAGATGACAGTGAAATGAGGTAGCTACATAATTGAGATGGGGGAAAGGAACAATAATCAGAATATATTTTATGAAAAAATATTTTCAAAAAATAAAAAGAAATGTCAAAGAACCTTACTTGAGTTTTCTAGCTTTCTCTTCTCTGTTTCCTAGAGTCATCTATATAAGTCAGTTGCCTGCTGACAAGTTAAACAAAACCTTTGGAGCAGAAGAATTTTAGTGACTTTCATTTTTATAGATTGTGTTCACTGACTTGAATAAAAGCTCCATATAGAGAAACAAAATACTAAGTCTTCTTCCTTTCTTTAGGAGACTACTGACCACAGATATATCAAACAGCATCTTAAAGGTCTAGACATTGTTCACATTTGGAGAGAACCATTATTGTATTCAACTACTGCAGACATCAGTTGGTGTCCACATACCTAATCAAGAGGGAACAGAGCATGTGCTGTTGTTTGACTACCCAGCACCAGTCACTGTTCATCTAGGCTGCTGATCTATAAAAACTTGTCCATATTAGTGGTTGTGTCAATTAGTTTTTGTCACTTTTACACAAACCTGGGTAATCTGGAAAAGAGAGAACTAAATTGAAAAAAGGTTATAGTTTTAAATTTTTTGCCATTTTCTTTAGACATAGAAATACACGTGTCACTTAAGGGAGAAAAATTCCAACTTACCTGCCAGGATTTAATAGCACAACATGATTCTTTCATTAGAAAGCTAGTTTAGTGTGGCATTGGTGATGATTTTGGACATTAGAAGATATTGTTTACTACAATGAACAGATTTATCTGAAGAATAACTTTAGTTTAAATATATTTGGGTAAGATTTTATCCTAGTTTTGTTCTCCAGAAAGACATACAATTTCAGGATTTATAATAATTAATGCACTTATCTATATAAGTTAATTTATGACTTAAGTACCTTCCAACATTAAATCTTTTGAGTATAAAATTAACTGCTTAAAAGTAAAATAGAAATCAGCCAGAACTAAATGTCTTAAAATTCTTCTTGCCATGAACAGCTTTTAATAAACCTTTTTGACAATGGTCACAAGAAAAAATGAATTAGTTATTTTCCAGGTCTTACTATGGACCATTTTGCTGTATATTCTTACATATAGTATTCATAAAGGTGATTTCAAAAAAGGGAGGGGCTTAGAATTTTGCTCATTTTCTGAAAGTATTTGTTTGTCTTTAGGTGCAGTGATTATGCTCATTAAACATGGAAGGTGTCTTTATCCTTTGTCAGTCCAAATAAACTCACAGTTGGGTTTTGTCAACTCACACTTTTAATGACAGCAATCACAAAAGGATTCTTATTTTATCATTTCTAATTTTATATTCTTAAAATTACTTCTCCTGTCTTAAAGCAGGTTTTGCTCCTGTATACTAGTAACTAATTAAAAGTAAATTAACTTATAAGTTTCACAAATGAGACAGGCTAATTAAACATTAAAAGTTCAAGAAAGTTTAGTATGGTGTTTATATTTTTAGATATAAAATGTAGCAATTATTTTGTTAACATCATCTTAGAGAGATTAATTATAACTTGTAGTTGCATAATATTATCTACACATTGACCTAACTATTGTTAAAAAATTTACTACATGCTAGTATATGTAAATTCTGACATATTGAAATGCATTCAGTGTTTTTGTAAGTTCTTCTTTTCTGTGATCGTTTTGTTTCGTTTGGAGTATTATATAGCCTTCACTTTAATGCTCACTCTTCCAGCTACTTAGTAGAATATTTTAACAAATTTATTATTTGATTTTAATATAAATTAACACCTTGTATAATCTGTGAGCCATAACCAGAATTTTCATGATAGGCCGTATATGCTGCTGTGGGACAAAAATTTTCCTAGGCAAATGCATCATACTTCTTCTCACCTCAGAGAAGAAACTAAAGACAGACCAAACAAAAGATATTGCTAAAGTTGAGCTTGGTGAACCATTCTGTTTTACTGGTGTTACTAAGAGGGGATATTTATAGGAGCAGAAATGCAGAAATGACCCAGAGACACCTGTAACACAAAAGCCTGCTTGAACATTGGTGACAATTCACAAATCTGGGAAATCTGAACGTGGCACACAGCCTGCATGGATCTCAAAAGATTAAGGGTGTCCTTTAACATGTGAATGCTATCTTACCTCTTCCTGTCAAATTGGGTAGTGTCTCAGTATTCCAGGCAGCTGGTTAGGTCTCAGTCTTCTTTAGAGTTTGGATCCTCTGAGAATTTTTGTTGCCGATTAGTTTTTTCCCATCTAAGGGTAAGTTTCATCCTTTATTGCTTTTCTCTGGAAGTGGGTGACTTATGGTAAATTTTAAGTGGTTTCTGAAGTTATCGTGAGTTGCTTATTTTCCTGCAGAATGCAGTGTTTCAATCTCAGTGGAAATTTAAGTATATTTAATTTATTCCTGTGAATATCTCTTTTAATATTTAGGAATTGAATATATAATATTATGTGGGAATGTCTTTCTGTATGCTGTGAATAGCAATCTTTAAATAAAGGAGCTGTTTTGGCCCATGACAGGCACCATACAAAAAGTAGGAGGAGGAATCAGAAAAGGTAGGAAGAGCAGCTCAGAGTCAGAGAGACAGAAGGAGCCAGAAGTCCAAAGGAGCAACATGTAAGGAACACAGTTAGCCACAGGCTATGTGGCAGAAAAGATTAATAGAAATGTGTTGATTTAAGATGTAAGAGCAAGCTAGCAATTTGCCTGAGCCATAGGCCAAACAGCATGAAGTTAATATAAGTTTTGGGGGCCTGATCAGCAGCAGGCAGCTAAGAGGTATGAGGCAGCAGGTCTGTGAGTCTGGACCTCTGGCCGCCTGGACCTAGAAAACACATTGTAAAAGATGGCGCACAACATGGGGCAGATGGTGTCCCTGGGTGGGCGAATATCCACTTAAAGCCTGAGAAAGTTTTAAAAAGGGTTTTAGCACAGAGACTGAGCCAAAGAAGCTTCCAAATTGTGTATATGAAGAATTTCATTGTACAAAGAAAGCACAGCATCCAGTTCACATTCAAAATGGCGCCAGCAGACTGACAGCAGAAGGGTATGATGCAACCAGACCAGTTCCTGAAATTTCACAGAAGACTCAGTAGCATGTTACTGGTTTAAGGTTTCTGTTTATTTTTACCAAAAGGGAAACAAAGATGGATACTTATTAGCTGCATTTTCTTGGGTCTACTGTGTTTGCTGGCCACAAAAGATGCGGTCCCTTTAAGAGAACTTACTGATTCATCTTTACCTGCAAAAACTATGTGGTTCTTTAAGAGAGTGGGAGTATTTTAAAAGCTCTTATGATTAGAAGATGAAGGATTCACAATGAAACAGATTCAGATGAAAAGAATAACCTGTAAATGGGTTACAATGTGTGTGAAAGGTACATAGGCTTCAGAGAGAAAAGAAAGAGGATAGAGAAAGTCTTTAAAAAGAGAAATAGAGTAATAAAAATATGATAAGCAACATAAAGATGGAAAATAGACAAAAAATCAGGATTTTGGTTGTTATTGTGTTTTATTTTAATTTTTTACTGTTAATGAGGTAACTGCCGAAAGACAATAGATTGCAAATGCAAAGGCTACTAAGTTAAACAAGAATATATATTTTAAATGTATTTTGATTTTTGAAATTTGTGCTTAAGGATTTATTGCTTTGGAAATGTTCTTCTTCTGTTTCCACAGAAGATGAGAATCTGTGGATTGTTTCTAGGCAAATATGGTTTCATCAAACAAGACCCCCTGAAAAAATCTCTGATGATAAAATATGGCCAGATCAGCTTCAGGGATACAGATTATGATCCAGTTTCAAGAACCCGTATGATTTTCAATGCCCCTTAATCAGCAGGAAGTAGTAATGAAAAACTATGCCCAAATTCCCAAAATATTGTTTATAAATGTTTGTTTTCATTATAAAGAGTTAATGGTCATAATTAATCTCTTTGTAAGAAGAAAAGGGGTATATGGTATATGAATAATTTTTAAAAACTTAGATTATTAAATTTACTTAGATCAATAAATCAGATGTTAATCTCAAAATGTTTTATATTGGCATAGATTTTGGTTTATTGATACAAATTTAAGGACAATTCTTTTATGCTATATGTATTCTTCTACTCTTGTTTAAGATATGATGTTTATGTAACTGAATTAAATTTGTAATGTACAGTTAAGAAATGTATGTTAGTTAGATTTTTATTTATACAAAGATATAATTCAATTAGATAGGTAACCTTCAAACAAGTCTAAACCTACAAAATATGGCATTTTAAGAGCATAGACTTTTCTGGACAGAGAGACAGATATGCTCCTGGCAGCACTGATTTACTTCAAGAGAAAAATGGGCATCAAAGAAACTCCATATGTAGATTAGTTTCTTTGTGGCATTGGTTAGCCACTGGACAAGAGCATGTTCTTATATTGACTGCTTCACAGTATGCTGTTACAACTGGACATGCAGGTTCCATAGGAAGTTGACCCCTGAACTTTGACAGAACAAGCCAAGATGGTCATTCAGGTTCCTGCTTTGCAGAGAAAACTGTCTCTCATTCTTCAGGACTCGAGGAGAAGTGACTGGTGAACTATATCAGAAAGGGCAGAGCAGATTTCCTGCTTCATTGAAATAAAAAGAGACTCTGGGCCTGTGGGCAGAAGATGGATGCCCCATCTTTATAAAGGAACTTTGGGTGACTATCCAGACAGACAGGTGTCATCTCTGTCATTTCTGGATTTTGGAAGTTGCTTGCACTTCCGGTTTACTTAGGTAAATATATCCTTCTGTGGTCTTTGATGTAGTTAAAGATGAGATAGTCTTAGGTATAGTTTTTCTTTGTTATTTTAAGGTATATATTAAACTTTAGATTCATAAGGATAAGGGAGATGATAAAGTATTTTCTTTAAGTTTGCTAAATACAAATAGACTATATGCTGTAACTGTAATTCTTGATTGATAGCTGTTTTGTTATATGTAATTTTGCTTTGTTAAAATTGAAGCCTTCTTTTTTGATTAGACAGAAAGGGGGAAGTTATGTGGGAATGCCTTTCTGTATGCTGTGAATAGCAATCTTTATGTAAAGGAGCTGTTTTGGCCCATGACAGCCACCATAGAAAAAGTAGTAGGAGGAATCAGAATAGGTAGGAGGAGCAGGGCAGAGTCAGAGAGACAGAATGAGCCAGAAGCCCAAAGGAGCAACATGTAAGGAACACAGGTATACCATGGGCTATGTGGCAGGAAAGATTAATAAAATATGTTGATTTAAGATGTAAGAGCAAGCTAGCAATGTGCCTGAGTCATAGGCCAAACAGCATGAAGTTAATATAAGTGTCTGAGTCATTTTGGGGGCATGATCAGCAGCAAAGGGCTAAGAGGTCTGGGGCAGCAGGTGTGAGTCTGGACCTCTGGTCACCTGGGACTGAGAAAACACATTGTAACATATATATACATATATAAGGATGCTGTGCATTGTGTATGTGTGTTTGTGTGTACAGATACTTTTTATCAAATAAATACTTCTTAGAGCTTCTAGTATGGCATTTTACATTGTAATTAACAAGAAGGAAAGTTAAGATTCCTTAATTAAATTTTGAGTTACATATAGTATTACATTTAAATGTCTTCAACTCAGGAAACAATAGAAAAGAAATATATGAAAAACATTCTTTTTCTTAAAGAAAATAAATGTTATGACTTTTTAGCACTTTTAAGTATGCTGTTTTACTTATTTGAAAAATACAGATTATTTTCTTTGTCTTAAAAGGTTTAATCTTACATTATGAGTAATTTTAAATTTATATATGTAAAATCTCTTGCTGTAAAAAACAGTATTGACCTACTTTGGGTTCATTTGAATGTTTCTGACTCAGAGGACCCATAAGGTGGCAGGTAAGCATTCAACTGGGACCTCCACATCCATTTTCTCATTTATCTAGTGATTGACATTGGCTAGTGGCTAATGTTTTAGGTTTCTACTATCAGCCATTTTCACGATTCCTCCATACTTTGCATTCATTATTCTAAGGTAATGAAACAGAAGTATATACTGAAGATAACATAGAAATGTCTTTATTTATAGGTGAAATGCAACATTGTGGTTCTTGGGAAAAATGTAGTTTTAAAAGTGTTCAGAATAATAAGTGACTAAAGTTTGACCCAAGATTTATTAGTTATACCCTGCAATGTACTATCTTTTCTCTATTTATATCATATCTATATATATTATACTATCCCAAATTGAGTAGTCATCAAAAAACAGCTTTGCTCTGAGAAATACATTTTTATTCAATTATTCTTCAGGTAAACATCAGTGGTCATACTTAGACATATATGACATTAATGATTCATAGCTAGAATTTCATATTCTGCTGTATCATCAATGATAATTTTAATATGTGATATTTTATCTTATTTATTATCTCTTGGTTTAAGTAACATTCATTTATTATCTCTTGTTTTAAATATGCATTAAATTTAAAGGTGACATATTTCACCCATGTGCATTACTTCTGAAATTATTCAAGCAATTCTTGTGTTCATATTGTATTTTGATGAAGATGTCTAAATTTTAGTATCTGAAAGCAACCAACAGTAACCGTATCTTGGTGTGAGAAGTGCACATTCGATATATCTTTAGGTTTTTATTGAATCTAGAAAGCAGCAAATGATAATATTATCTTCTCCTTTCATTTTTTGTGCATTTCTTTTCCCAGAGTCTAAGCATTGTTTTCTAAGTTACCCCTCACAGACAAGTGGTCATGAATGTGTTGGCACACAAAACTCCCATATATTCCTTCCCTTCTACATGCAATGCAATTGTTGCTTTAATTGTATCATTTTGTATAAGAATGTTCAAGATATTTTGTTCTGCACTATTTGTAAGCAATGCCCTCTTTTTTGGAGATTTTTAAAAAGAGAAATTAACACCTTATATTATTGTTTCCAGAGCCCCTAAGACTAATTAGAACAGATGTAGAAAATAATTTGCAAAATAGGCTTTGTCCTTCTAGAACCTTGGATCTAAATCCCACCCCGACAATCCACATTGCTGGCAATCTTCCTACTCAAAAATATTAGTGTCCCTAGGTGTTTTGTGCAATTAGAAGACAATTCAACAGAGCTTATATATTGTTTTCAATTTTTAATATTCATATATTTGCTGATAACATTTGGCTGTCTTCATCAACTGCCTATTTTGACAGTATCTCTATTTTTTATTTTTGTTCTTTTATTTTGTAGAAACAGTATAGATTTCCTTGCTGTATGTTCATTTGAAAACATACATCTTTACATTTGCCATATATTTTAGTCACACACACACCAAACTTGGTTATATTTGAAGGTGAAGCATAAACTTGCAAACTTTAGAAGGCAGTGTTGATTGGAGATCACTGTTGAAGCTGGTAAAGGAACATTATTTGGTTGTTGTTGTTAAATCGTGATAAGAAAGAGTAGTTGAGGCACTATTAAAGTGCAGGGTTTCTCACTTTCTGCATTTGGACCTTCAAGATATTGTTCTATACAGTGAAGAAGTTTCATATTTTGATAAATAGGTAGCTATGTTCCAACACATATAAATTCCTGGATGCATACAAAAGCATGTGTTTTTTCATTAAAAGATAATGAAGATAAATCTGTTAATAACTCAGAAACAAATGAAACACACTGAAAAGTATAATTTGATATCACATACAGATAAATAAAGATATTAAGAAAAAGGTTAAGAGTAAATGCAGAAAGCTAATAACAACCAGGTAAAAAACAAAATTAATAAATTTTGTATTAAGAATCCACTGAATTATAATCTATAGTTGAAATGCATAGTTGTACCTAAGGGAGATGGGGAAGAACACAGCTACTATCAAATCTGCATGGTAATATACAAAAACAAGCATGATTATTGAAAGTAGTGTATCATGTTACAGGTTCTATCATCCATTAGTGCAAACACATTTATGCCTAAGAGAAAATAAAGAGGATCAGGGTAATGTAAGAAGTATTACATCCAAACCACAGAATTGAAGATGGAAGATATTTTTCTGAGAAAGAGAAATACAGATCACACATGCATTACTAAAACATGCAATTTAATAGTGATGATATTATGTGATAAAATAAAGATTAAGAATAAAAAGGTACTCATTCCCTGGCCATCTTGCTGAATGCTATAGACTGGAGGCTATCAGACTTAAAACAAGAATATGATGTTCATCTTTGAAGTTGATCAATTCTAGATTCTGACTCATGACAAGAAGAAAGCATGAGCTAGGATATGGGCAGATATTGAGGATGCTTAGATAAGGTAAAGCAAATTTGGTTATGCTTGCGAACAATTAACCAGCCTTGAAATAGTCTAAAATAGAATATCAAATCATGTAGGCCAAAACTGTGACTATCACTTCAGTATCAATAAAACTAAATTGGTCACAGTATGCAGAAAATGTTACACACTATGCACAATGGCTATCTTTAATTCAGATAAATATGGCGGTATTAGATGCATGCCAGAAGAGACTGGCAAAGTATATATAGAACCTTTTGTTTTATAAATCCTCCAGTGTTTTTAATATGAACCAAAAGTAAATGGAAGCTAGTAAAGCTAAATATGGGATCTATGAGAAATTTTTCTAAAGCTGAATTAAAGTGTTAGTTTGTCACTTCTTTGGTATCATAAAGATGAAATTTTGTTCAGGTAAATGCATGCTAACATCCCAAAGGGATAGGAAATTTACTGAAGTGTAGCACTATAAGTTCCCTTACAATGACCAAGGACACATTTACTATATTGGTCTTCCCAGGAAAAAATGTAATTTTTTTTAACACTTCAACTTTACAGAAGGTACAGACAAAGTTTAATAAAGCAGCATGTAATAGCCTCCCACAACGACTGTTATCAAAGGT
Source organism: Phyllotis vaccarum (assembly GCA_033318265.1). Classification (NCBI taxonomy): domain Eukaryota; kingdom Metazoa; phylum Chordata; class Mammalia; order Rodentia; family Cricetidae; genus Phyllotis; species Phyllotis vaccarum. The sequence goes on from JARWLC010000012.1 coordinate 63,241,660, forward strand.
ATTTCAATGAAACTATTCCAAGCAGGCTGAAATAAAGTGCTTTATATTTGCAACCTCAGCTGTTCTGAGGTGATCTAGGGATAGATTATGAAGAATGAATAAAGTACCTGCCCCAAGAGCTATATGAAAAAGCACGTATTTTCTTCAGAGTACCAAGGACTTGGCACTTATAGATCCTGATGGGCACTTGCAGTGCAGATAAAGTATACTACTGCACAAAAGAGCCATGTGATATATCATGCAAGTCTCTAGCCAACTGTGTTCTTTTTCATTCTTTTTTATCAAATTTCCTTTCTGTACTTGAACCTTAATATTGAATAATATCATGGTATTTTTATTGCCCATTATGTTTTTTATTATATATGATGTGTCATTCATGAATGATCTAACTCATTTCCATATTTTAAATTTCCCAAATATCAGTGACTTACAATAGCCTTCTGCTTTGTGTTCTTCATTTGCTTATTCACTGTAGACTGTGTGTTGGTATATTATTGTCTCACAGTGCTGTGAAAATTTGCAACATACAGACACCATAACTCTCCACACTCACATTTACAAATTAGAAGCAATGACATGTCCTCCTCCAAGTTTCATGGTCCTATCTTTTAGTATTCATCTTTTGAACACACTTATTTTATTATAATTTCTGAGTAGTCATTCCTTCATTCACCATCATTAACTAGACAAAAGTTTCTGTGGAGTTTCTTATGCCCTCAGTATCAGTGAGATTTTCTATATAAAGAGACTACTCTATCTTATTTTTTCCTAGATTTTTAAAAATTTTCTAAATGTATGTATGTGTCTGCTGATTTATATGCATACGCATGTGCAAGTGCCAGTATATGCCAGAAGAGGGAGCCATTTCTCCAGGCCTGATGATTGTATTTAAAAAACAAAGAAACCTCCAAGAACCTGCATGATGTCCCTGGCTAGGACTCCAAGCAATAATAGAAAGGGTACCTAAACAGGACTTTCTCTATAATCAAATAATTGACCACCCTAATTGTCATTATTAAAGCTTTAACCAGCAATGGATAGAAGCAGAAGCAGAGATCCATAGGTTAGCACCAGGTTGAGCTCCTGGTCCATCTGAAGAGAGAGAGAGAAGAGAGTATAAAAGCAAAGGGATCAGAATCATGAGGAGAAGACCCACAGAGAGGGCTAACTGGAACTCACTGAATCAGAAACAATCCCTGAGGAGACTTCATGGAAAGAAACTAAGCCCTCCAACAGTAGAGGACTGTCAAACAGTGCGGAAAGTTTGTGGAGTATCTTGCGTGTAGGAGCAGACTATTTTCCTAGTGTGTGAAATGACATCTTGGATCCTGTTCCTTACAAAGGAACACCTAAAACAACCTTAATACTAGGGTAAGGGACTCAAACCTACCTTAATTGGATATGCCAGACTGAAATGACCCATCTTGGGACTCCTTGCTATCCTTGAGAAATGGATGGTGGTATGGGGTGAGGGAAGGCTGATGGAGGATTGAAAAAAAATGGGAATGGGAAAGCAAAAGTAGATATGGAAAAAATCTTTTTAAATATAAAAAGTACAAAAAGACAAATTCTTGGGGATAACAATCACTAAGATTGTATTCCTGTGCTATTATAATACTAAATAGTATATCATACTATCATACTATCATACTATAAATGTACTATTTATTTCTCTCTGATTGTAATTTTATTGCCCAGATAGAATGAAATATCTAATACTCAAAATAAAATGATCTTCTGGATGTTTTTTGAAAAGCTGAACAACTATGTTTTTGTTTTTGTATTTTGGAGATAGAGGACACTATAATTTTATAATGCCACTAGTATTCTAAAATGTCACTTAATTACTGATGTGGGAATGTCTTTCTATGCTGTGAATATGCTGTGAATAGCAATCTTTAAATAAAAGACCTGTTTTGGCCCATGACAGGCACCATAGAAAAAGTAGGAGCGGAAATCAGAACATAGGTAGGAGAAGCAGGGTGGAGTCAGAGAAAGACTGAGCCAGCTGTCGAAGAAGAAGCATGTAAGGAACACAGGTGAGCCCATGGGCCATGTGGTAGGAAAGATTAATAGAAATGGGTTGATTTAAGATGTAAGAGTTAGCTGGTAATGTGCCCGAGCCATAGGCCAAACAGCATGAAATTAATATGAGAAACAGCATGAAGTTAATATGAGAGTCTGAGTCATTTCTGGGGGCCTGAGAAGCAGCAGCAGGTGGAAAAGGGGTCTTGTGTAGCAAGTCTATGGGTCTGGGCCTCTGGCCACCCAGGGCAAAGAAGCCTCTTTGTAACAGATGGCGTCCCTGCGGGGGAGGGGAACAGAATATCCACTGAAAGACTGAGAAAGTTTAAAAAGTGTTCTAGTTCACAGAAACTGAGCCAAAGTAGCTTCCAAATTGTGTATCTGAAGTGGGTCATTGTACAAAGAAAGAGTGGCATCCAGGTCACATTCAAAATGGCACCAGTGGACTGGAGGTAGGCAGTGTAAGATAAAACAGGCCAGTTCCTGAAGTCTCACAGAAGACTCGGTAGCATGTGATTGGTTTAAGATTTCTGTTTATTTTGAACAGAAAGAAAACAAAGACGGTTTCTTAGTAGCAGAATTTTCTTGGGTCTCCTCTCTTTGCTGGCCACAAACAGATGCGGTCCCTTTCAGAGAACTTACTGATTCAGATTTATCGGCAAAAACTATGCAGCCCTTTAAAAGAGTGTCCTTTAAAAGCTCTTCAGGTTAGAAGATGATTAAGGATTCACAATAAAACAGATTCAGACAAAAATTAAAAACCCTGTAAATGTGTTACAATGTGTGTAAAAGGTACATAGTCTTCAGAGAGAAAATAAAGAAGGTAGTCTTTAAAAAGAGAAATAGAGTAAAAAAATATAATAAGCCACATAGAGATGGCAACTAGACACAAAATCTGGATTTGGGTTTTTTTTTTTGTTTTTTGTTTTGTTTTTTTTTTTATGGTTTAACTTTTAATGAGCTAAGGGCAAAAAGACCATGGATTGCAAATGCAAAGGCTACTAAGTTAAATAAGAATATATATTTTAAAGGTATTTTGATTTAGAAATTTGTGTCTGAGGATTTATTGCTTTGGAAGAGTTCTGTTTTTGTTTCCACAGAAGATGAGAACCTGTTGATTTCTTCCAGGCAAATGTGGTTTAATCAACCAAGACCCCCTGAGAAAACCTCTGATGGGAAGAGATGGCCAAATCAGCTTCAGGGATGCAGATGAGGATCCAGTTTAAAGAACCCATGAGATTTTCAATGCCCCGTACTCATCTGGAAGTAGTAATGGAAAACTATACCCAAGTTCCCAAAAATATTGCTTATAAATGTTTGTTTTCATTACAAATGGTTTACTGTTAAAGTTAATCTGTTTCTAAGAAGAAAAATGGGATATGGTATATGAATGATTTTTTAAAAATTAGATTATTGAATTTACTTAAACCAGGAAATCAGCTGTTAATCTCAAAAAGTTTTACATTGGTATGGATTTTGGTTTATTGATTCAATTTTAAGGGCAATTCTCTTATGCTGTATATATTTGACTACTCTTATTTAAGATATGATGTTTATGTAGATGATTTAAAATTGTAAGGTATAATTAAGAAATGCATGTTAGTTGGATTTTTAGGTATACAAAGACATATTTCAATTAGGTAGGTAATCTTCAAATACTTCTAAGACCTACAGAATATGGCATTTCAAATATTTTGAGAACTTGAACTTTTCTGGACAGAGAGGTAAATCTGCTCCTAGCAGCACCAATTTACCTCAGGAGAGGAATGGGCATCAAAGAAACTCCATATGGAGATTAGTAATTAGTTTCTTTATTGCATCAGTTAGCCACTGGACATGAACCTGTTCTTATATTGACTGCTTGACAGTATGCTGTTAAAACTGGATATGCAGGTTCCATAGAAAGGTGACCTCTGAACTTAGACAGAAGAAGCTGAGATGGTCCTTCAGGTTCCTGCTTTGCAGAGAAAACTGTCAGACATTCTTCAGGACTCAAGGAGAAGCAACTGATGAATCGGCACAGCAGATTTCCTGCTTCAATGAAATGAAAAGAAGCTCTGGGCCTGTAGGGTGAAGATGGATGCCCCAACTTTATAAAGGAACTTTGGGTGACTGTCCAGGCAGACAGGTGTCATTTCTGTCATTTATAGATTTTGGAAGTTACTTGCACTTCTGGTTTACTTGGGTAAATATATTGTTCGGTGGTCTTTGATGTAGTTGAAGATCAGATAGTTATAGGTATAGTTCTTCCTAGTCATTTGAAAAAAATATTAGATATGAATGTTCAAATTCATAAAGATAAGGTAGATTATAGAGTATTTTCTTTAATTCTGTTAAATACAAATAGATTATATGTTGTAACTGAAATTCTTGCTTGATAGCTGTTTTGTTATATGTAATTTTGCTTTGTCAAAATTAAAGTCTTCTTTTTTTATTAGACAGAAAAGAAGTGATGTGGGAATGACTGTCTATGCTGTAAATATGCTGTAAATAGCAATCTTTAAACAAAGGAGCTGTTTTGGCCCATGACAGGCACCATAGAAAAAGTAGGAGTGGTAATCAGAACATAGGTAGGAGAAGCAGTACGAATCAGAGACAGACTGAGCCAGCTGCTGAAGAAGAAGCATGTAAGGAACACATGTGATCCATGGGCCATGTGGCAGGAAAGACTAATAGCAGTGGGTTGATTTAAGATGTAAGAGCTAGCTAGCAATGTGCCTGAGCCATAGGCCAAACAGCATCAAGTTAATATAATTGTCTGAGTCATTTCTGGGGGCCTGAGCAGCAGCAGCGGGCAACTAAGGGGTCTGGTGAGGCAGGTCTATGGGTCTGGGCCTCTGGCTGCCTGGAACCAAGAAACCTCTTTGTTACACATTACCACATCTAAATTCAAGCTGTTCCATGTGGATTAACTGATTTCTACCTGGGGCCATTTTTTTCTTTCTTTTTTTTTTTTTTTATAGTGATCTTAAGGCTTAGATGGCAATGTATAATAACTCCAGTATTACAGTTTTAAGTTCATACTTGTTCATCCACTTTTTTAAATTTATTTTTCATGTCTTCTCATTCTTATTAAGAGCTCATCTATTATTCTTCTATTAAACCACATAATATGCTTATGTGATCCATGTCAAGTTGTGTTAAAAAATTTTTATACATGTATAAATTATGGATAAGTTTTCAGGAAGCAATGACAGTGTTAAAAGGATTTTCCATTCAAAAGATTATAAACCTTTAGCAATGGTTTCATTAACATACGCTGAACTGAGTAATATCATCTTATTTATAGATGTATAGTTTCTTTTCTTATATCTACTGAAATAAATGACATAAAGTGAATAAGATTTATAAGCTAGGATGGTAGAAATAAAAGTGTATATTCTGCCAGAAAATAATGTTTGAAACATAACATATATTTTTAAAAAGAACAATTTTTCTTTAAAGGGCAAAAGACAAATTATATTGTATTTGAAAAGTTTATATAATAGTCATTGGGAAAGCTGACATTAATACATTCAAACATTTTTTTGAAAAAGAAAGTAATAGTTATTATGACCTACTTGTGTTTTACAACATATGGATGATGTTGGAATGCCTTTCTATATGCTGTGAGTATCAATCTTTAAATAAAGGAGCTGTTCTGGGCCATGACAGGCACCATAGAAGAAATAGGCAGACAAATCAGAGCATAGGTAGGAGAAGTGGGGCAGAGTCAGGCAATCGAGCAAGCTGCCCAAGGAGAAACAGGTGGCATTCAACATGAGTCGATTATCCACTTAAAGCCTGAGAAATATTACAAAGGGTTCTAGATCAAAGAAACTGAGCCAAGTAAGCTTCCAAATTGTGTATATGAAATGGATCATTGTACAAAGAAAGTGTGGTGTGTGGGTCACATTCAAAATGGTGCTGGCAGACTGGCGGCAGGCAGTGTAAGTTGTTATCAGGCAGGTTCTTGAAATCTCACAGAAGACTCAGTATCATGTGATTAATTTTAGATTTCTGTTTATTTTGAACAAAAAGGAAACAAAGATAATTTAATAGTAGCAACATTTTCTTGGATGTGCTCTGTTTGCCTGCCAGAAACAGAGATACCATCCCTTCAAGAGAACTTACTGATTCAGTTTTATCTGCAAAAAAACTATGCAGCTCTTTAGGAGAATGTATTTTAAAAGCTCTTCTGATAGAAAGATGATTAAGTATTCACATTAAAACAGATTCAGATTTTAAAAAAAAACTGTAAAAGTGTTACAATGTGTATAGAAGGTACATAGTCTTCAAAGAGAAAAGAGAGAAGGTAGAGAAAGTCTTTAAAAAGAGAAATACAGTGATAAAATTATGATAATCCATGTAAAGATAGAAAATAGACACAAAACCTGTATTTTGGTTGTTATTGTTTTTTTCTTTTAATTTTTTAACTGTTAATGAGCTAACTGCAGAAAGATAATGAATTGAAAATGCAAAGGCTACTGTTAAACAAGATTATATATTTTAAAGGTATTTTGATTTTGAAATTTGTGTCTAAGGATTTATTGCTTGGGAAGAGTTCTGCTTTTGTTTCTACAAAAGATGAGAACCTATGGATTGCTTCCAGGAAAATATGGTTTAATCAACCAAGACCCCCTGAAAAAAACCTCTGATGGGAAGAGATGGCCATATCAGCTTAAGGGCTACAGATTATGATCCAGTATCAAGAACCCGTGAGATTTTCAATGCCCCTTAATCAGCAGGAAGTAGTAATGGGAAACTACGTCCAAACTCACAAAATATTGCTTATAAATGTTTGTTTTCATTATAAATGGTTAATGGTCATAGTCAATCTCTTGCTAAGAAGAAAAGGGGGATATGGTATATGAATGATTTTAAAAAAAAATTTAAAAAAATTTTAATGAATTTACTTAGATCAGGAAATCAGCTGTTAATCTCAAAATGTTTTACATTGGTATAGATTTTGGTTTTTTGATACAAATTTAAGATCAATTCTCTTATGCTGTATGTAAATTCTACTCTTGTTTAAGATATGATGTTCATGTAACTGCTTTAAAATTTTAATGTATAATTAAGAAATGCATGTTAGTTAAATTTTTAGGTATACAAAGATATAATCCAATTAGATAGGTAATCTTCAAACACTTCTAAGACCTACAGAATATGGCATTTAAAATGTTTTAAGAGCTTAGACTTTTCTGGACAGTGAGACAGGTCTGGTTCTGGCAGCACTAATTTACTTCAAGAGAAAAATAGGCATTAAAGAAACTCCATATGGAGTCTATTTATGGCAATGGATAGCCACTGGACAAGAACTTGTTCTTATATTGTCTGCTTGACAGTATGGTGTTTAAACTGGACATACAGGTTCCATAGAAAGATGACATCTGAGCTTTTGCAAAAGAAGCCGAGATGGTCATTCAGGTTCCTGTTTTACAGAGAAAACTGTCAGACATTTTTCAGGACTCGAAGAGAAGCAACTGATGAACTGTACCAGAATGGGCAGAGCAGATTTCCTGCTTTACTGAAATGAAAAGAGACTCTGCGCCTGTAGGCTAAAGATGGATGCACATCTTTATAATGGAACTTTGGGTGACTGTCCCGGCAGATAGGTGTCATCTCCATCCTTTCTAGATTTTAGAAATCCCTTGCACTTCTGGTTTACTTGGGTAAATATAACCTTCTGTGGTCTTTGATGTAGTTGAAGATTAGTTATAGGTACAGTTTTTCTTAGTCATTTGAAAGGTATATTGGATATAAAACTTTAGATTCATAAAGATAAGGTAGATGATAAGAGTATTTTCTTTAATTTTCTAAATACAAATAGACTAGATATTATAACTGTAATTCTTGCTTGATGGCTATTTAGTTATATGTAATTTTGCTATGTTAAAATTAAAATCTTCCTTTTTGGTTAGACAGAAAGGGTGAAATGATGTGGGTATTCCTTTCTGTATGCTGTGAACATCAATCTTTAAATAAAGGAGCTGCTTTGGGCCATGACAGGCACCACAAGAAGTAGGAGGAGAAATCACACCATAGGTAGGAGAAGCAGGGCTGAGTCAAGCAGACCATGCCTGAAGCCCAAAGGAGCAACATGTAAGGAACACAGGTGAGCCATGGGTCACATGGCAGACAGATTAATAGGAATGTGTTGATTTAAGATGTAAGAGCTAGCTAGCAATGTGCCTGAGCCATAGGCCAAAAGCATAAAGTTAATATAAGTGTCTGAGTCCATTTCTGGGTGCCTGAGCAGCAGAGGCGGGTGGCTATGTGTCTGGTGTGGCAGGTCTTGTGTCTGGGCCTCTGGCTGCCCAGGACCAAGAAACCCCACTGCAATATATGGAAACTTACAGGTAGGTCTCTCCATGGGAGTACATTAAAAAAAAAAAAAAGTATTTAGCTAAGACTAAATTCACAGAAGGCACCACATTTGTATTCCTTTCTTTCATGAGTGAGAATGTACTATGACTAGAAACTTTGGGTTGTACTTGGCATCTTTTCCCGACCAGTATGGACTGAGAGTTTGATGAAGTGATAGTGGAAGAATGGATGCAAATATCACCTGTGATGCTATGTGCAACACAGCCAATGAGCTTAACATAAGACACTTAAATTGTGCCTATGAACTTTTGTTGCTTGTAAACATTAGTATGCCTAAAATCATTCATGGAGTATGTTATATTTCTGGAAATATATTACTAAATTTGATGGTCTAATTTTGATTTACTTCAGGGAATGTGCCTCTCAGAATGTCTGTGGAGGACTGTATTGGTTGCCCTAATTTCAGGGAAGACACAAGGATAGTACCATTGACTCTCTGGATCCTAGACTGCATAAATGAGTAAAAGAAAACTAACAAGTGGAAAGTATTATTTCCATCTTGGCTGCAGATAGGACGTTCATAATTATCTGTTTTAGGGGACCTGGAACAACCAGCCATAGTAAACCTTTTCTTCATAATTTTCTTGGGCTAGGAAGTTTTATCACAGAAAATTAATTAATAAACTGGATGTATCTCATCTTCAGGTATTTTTCAGAATACACAGGTGTGTGATTTGCATTACAGAGAATTATCCCAGGTGTGTGTGTGTGTGTGTGTGTGTGTGTGTGTGTGTGTGTGTGTGTGTGTGTGTGTGTGTGTGTTTGTATACTTCATGTTATGGTTGATAGCAATACATAGAAGCAACTACAAAAATAGTTGAAAAGTATTTCTCCATAAATACATATATAACATACTTCATATCCATGTACCAAGGCATGGACCTGTATAGACTGATAAGCATTTGGAAAACGACTGTGAGAATGCTATAAATCCTAATCATTATAAGTTCTGTGTAGCTATAACTATAAAAGAGAGTAGTTCTTAAGTGGACTCAGTATGTATGTGATCATCATTCCAGAGGCTAGGACATCTAAGATTAGGGTGAGATCTTATCTGACAGAATCATTCTTCCTACAATAAGCCAGGATGAAAAAGGAAAAAGAAAAATAACCTATAGGCATACGAGTGAATGAACACTCATGAAGGAAGAACAGAGGCAGAGGACAAAACGGGAAAATCCAAACTCATATTTTAACATGGAATGCCATTATAACATTTCACCTTCCCCCCTGGTAACTATGTCAGTACATCTGACATGTTAAAGGTCCCATGACTGAATAAACTTTAAAAAATCAGTTATAAGAATTAATACATTTGAGATTAAATTTTTCACAATGGATTTGGGGCACAAAGTACATTAGAAATATGTCACTCTTCTTTTTCAACATTAAATTTAAAGTTAGACAAATGGGGTTGTAGAGCTTCTCCATTATATTAAACAAGGGTTTCTTTTTCAGAGGACCAGGGTTCAATTTCAAACACCAACATGACAGCTGACAAGTGTCATGTCAGCAACTCCACTCTCAAGATACACAATGGCCTCTACTGGCCTTTGTGGGTAATCTGAACATCTGTGGACACAGATATACATGCAGCCCAAACATTAATACACATAAAAATTAAATACATAAATATATAATTCTTATATTCAGATAAATAATATATATAAAGAAACTACATTTAAAAAGTAAGATAATTTTAGATAAATATAATCTATATTACTCATCCATACATGTCTTAACATATATGTTAAATCATAAGGTTGAAATCAGCACTGTTAAAAAGCAACATATGTTGAAAATGTACTTTTAAAATATCCACAATCATTCAATAAATTCAATTCCTATATTAAACCACAGAGATAATCAAAGAAAATCACAACTAAATAAGGTACAAAGACCAATACATCATGGGTAGCCCAGGCCCAAATGAAACATCTATATCACAGCCACTGCATCTATGGCTTGGGAAACAGTGCAAAAAGAAGGTCTAGAAAAATACAGAAGAGCCAGAACACAAGAGACTATTTGATGAGGCTGTATCTCCTAGAAATGAATGTATAAACAAGACAGAAAATATGGCAATATCAATGGACATATTAACAAGGTAGTGGGAAACTTCTGTGAGATCCCACACCTACAAAGAGAAATTTGGGCAACTAATGACTGGTCAAAGGAGAAAAATTATCCTCTTCCAGAGATAAGACCTGGTTTTGTTACCAAATACAAAGTAGTCAGCCTTAAAACTATCCATACACAAACAACTAAAAGGTACTCAACAGGGTTATTTACAAATTTACATACATATAGACAAACATGTGGCGAGTATATAGTATTAGAGGTATAATGCCTGGAGTGGGAGGACACGAGGGAAAATGAAGTCACCAAATTTCACTTTAAAACATAATTTAAAAAAACAAACTTCTAACCTTAACCTAAATTCTATTACATTAAAAGATTAGAAAGGCACAATACCAATGAAGTGTTGGTATATGGTCTGACACATGTTTATGGAACAAATGCCTAGAGAAATTCATCCACTTCTATATCTTATCAGAAACAGTAAAATTTCAAGTTGCCTGCCTCATAATTCTTGTATATTTAGTGCTTCTGCATGTGCAATGTCATTATCATATTTCTGCACCCACCCTTTTTTATTATTTGACTGTTATAGTTAATCAGAATTAAGTGTGTATTAATTTCATCGTATTTATTATAAGCACAGACTTATTTATTATGACTTATTTATTCAGTAGTATACATTATAACCTGGTTACTCACCAGGAACTGTGTTTTCCAAGTGATATGTTACAAATGTCAGACATCTTTGGACCCTCTAATCATAACATTCACAGTTTGTGAAGAAATGCACATTAAGCAGTTCCCTCAATCAATGAACACTCCATTATACCTCAATAGATAGAGTGTATGCTTAGGGATAAAATGCCACATCTTGAAATTCAGGAAAGGCATTCTTTATAGGTCCTGCCTATTAGTCACTTTCAAAAAATGAACTGACTCAAAATAATGAAAGACAAAGAATTCATTCAAAAATCCAGCATGTATAAAAATATTTTAAACTATTTAACATCAGTAATAGATATGAGTATATCTGAGCTTCTTTTGAATTGAATCACATAAGAACATACTTTTCTTTATAATTTCTCATCACTGTTTTAGATTCCACTGCAAATGTGGCACATTATATTTATCTGTTCTCCATAGTTACAAATTCATCGAGATACAGTCTGTTGATTGAGAATTGTAAATTGTATGACTCTATATAATATGGACTCTCTAAGGAAAAAAAAAAGTTTGAAGCACTGAGAAAAATAAACAAGATATATATCACTTTGGGGGAAAATGAGTTGTATATATACAATTCATAAATGTTCATGTAAATTCAAAAAATAATGATAAAAATATTAGAAAAGGGAGCCAGAGAGATAGTTGATATTAATCTAGTATGAACATTTAATCCTTACATCATACCTTTTAGTAAGTTTCCAGAGAATAATATCACAGCATTGCTGATTAGTTGGTGGGACTTAGGGGTTAATTGCATGGGCTTTCTCTAATCATGCCTATTCTGGGTTTTTATCCATCAAGTATGAGCAGTGTGACCCTGAAAATGTTACCTTAATAAAAATGATCTTTATCTTTAAAGTGAGATAAAACATAAGATCTCACAAGAAATAATCTCTGTAAGAATATAATAATAAAACCATTAGGATGGTACCTGGGAGAAAATGCTCACTATACTGTACATGAAAAAGGCATTCTTTGTAATAAAGTATAACCTAAAGTGCTAATTGCAATTTCTTTGGTGCATTAACACAGTATAATTCATCATCCCTTTATTGTAGGATATTTAAGACATTTGCTTTAATGGCAAATATGAAAAAGTGATTTAATTAATGTCACAGTGATCCTCAGGCAATAAAGCTATTTCATTGCTTATTTACTATAGGAACATTATGAAGTATGGTATATAGTCTTTTAAGGCTTCTAATACCTACTGAAAAATGATCAACAAAGAGTTGGATGTATCTTGTACTGCTAACAGAAGCATCGAGTGCCCTTGATTTCACCATTCTTCATAATGCTTTTTAGTATCATGAATATTCATGCTCTTCCTTGTCAATTTTTCCTATTTGATAGATGAAAACAATACACCATTGCTTTAATTTAACAGCTTCAAACAGTAATAAAGTTGAACATTTTCCCCAATATGCTAGTTGAGATTTGATGAGACATTTAAAAAATAGCATGTTGTTGTTGTGCTCCATGTAGATGGAGTTCAATAGATGTACTTGTATGCTTTACTCCTTGATTGCCACCTTTAAAATTAATTACTTTTTGTTTATACTTATTCTTCTCAGATTACAATAAATCATGCCACTCATGCAAGTTCTTACAGAGACTTAATTGCTTCTTTGAAAGGTTTGGCAGATACATCACACCAGTTCATTAATGCACAGATGATTCCTTCACATTAAAAAAGACACATTGGAGTGCCAGAAATGTCAAGGCTGTTATTATGCACAAAAACCAGAAAATGGCATCCATCAGAAGGTGAGCCCTTATTCAGTTGGGATCAAAAGTAAAACTGCTTTAATCCCTCAGTGTAATAATCAAGAAATATTAGATAATTTTAAGGTCATGCAAAGAGAATCTTTCAATTGTTAGCTGTGTCTCTTGGAGGAGAAATGTTCTGTTCAGCTTCAAAATTTTCTTCTAACAGAAAACTATTAAAAAACTATACTTAATCACTGTAATTCAATTATTTGGATTCCTTTGTTTTAATATTGAGTATGTTTTATTTCCAAATATGTGTATATGCATTTTGAAAGTTTACTAGTAAACACAAAAATGAAAATGTTTTATATTTGAAATGCAAACAAATTGAACCAGTAACCATTGAAATGGTAGAAAAAGAGACTTAGAAATCCAGAAATTAGAGCCATGTATTCTAACTGAATGAAGTTACTATTTGTTAGTTTTTCATGACATATTTGTAGAATCTTTGGTTATTTCTCATGTTAGGCAGCCATATAATGTGCCCAGATGAGTACATTTATTGATGTGATATGCCTTTAAGTAAGTAAATGTTTAACTTGAATTAGATGTAAGTGGTGATGAGTGATGTGGGAATGTCTTTCTGTATGCTGTGAATATCAATTTTTAAATAAAGGAGCTGTTTTGGCCCATGACAGGCACCATAGAAAAAGTAGGAGGGGGAATCACAACATAGATAGGAGAAGCAGGGCAGAGTCAGACAGACTGAGCCAGTCTCCCAAGAAGAAGCATGTAAGGAACACAGGTGAGCCATGGGCCATGTGGCAGCCATAATGATAATGGGTTGATTTAAGATGTAAGAGCTATAACAATGTGCCTGGGCCATAGGCCAAACAGCATAAACTTAATAAAAGTGTCTGAATCATTTTTGGGGCCTGAGCAGCAGCGGCTGTCGGCTAAGGGGTCTGGGGCAGCAGATCTGTGGGTTTGGACCTCTAGCCACCTGGACCAAGAAACATCACTGTAACAGATGAATATACACATCCTTTAAATAGCTTTGAAAATGACAGATTTTTTATATATAAGTTTACTACAAAGTTATTGAATTATTTATCCTGTGTTAAATTAAGTTTGAAGATTAGTATGATTAATGGAAAAAAATTTATAGTGAAAAAAAAGAATTTTCTTTTAAAAAGTTTGTATTTCAGTGAGAGGGGATATTCTAGATTTTAAAAATAGAAACTGTAGTGAATTAGAAAAAAAAAATGCAAAAGGAAACCTGGATATGGAATAAGTTCAGTTTTCTATGTGATACTGTTGAAAGTTTTTTCACTGTATATATTCTTTGAAAGCAGTAAGAAAATTTATAATTGAAAATATTGCAAGCATGGGTCATTTAATCAAAGGAGAGGAAACTGGTCTTATCTCAGACACTTCTCTGGAAGTGTATGGGAATTTTAATTGAGTATGAGTAATAATAGACACAATAAAAAGATCATAAAGTAGAGAAATTAGAGGCAGATGATATTTTGCCCTAGTGGATCACACATTCTACTGTGGAACATGAATATTTTTATGTCATTTCATATAGTATATTTAATCTAGTGAACTTAAAAAAATATACAACCCATTTCTGTCAATGCTGATTCATTATTATTAAAATAAAATAATCAAATAGTAAACAAGAAATGTTAAACAATGAAATAAAGGCTACATTGCAAAGAATGTTCAGTAGTAAAATGAAAGTCTTTTTTTTTTTTTCCTGGCAGGGTGAATTGTATTATTTCTATTTGACTCAGTATATTTTATTACTGAAGATAATGAAAAGATCAGCAAAATGACCATGACTTTAACACAGAAAAGTCATTTTGCTAAATTTATAATGTAATTGATTCTTGCAGAATATTAATTTAAGATGTTTTTTGTTATTTTGGGCTGCAGAATGTTTGTTTAATGATGTAAAGATATGTTGCATTATTTAATTTTGCATTTGTTTAAATCTGTTAAGCCTTGTTAATTCACCTGCCTAAAATACCTGATTGACCTAATAAACAGCTGAATGGCAAAAATCTAAAGAGGAGAAAAGATAGGTAGTGCTATCTGGCAGAGAAAATAACTAGAATGAAAAAAGAGAGATGGGAGAGAATACAATAAAGTAGGAGAGGAGGATACAGGGACCATCTACCCAGTCATACAGCCGGATACAGAATAAGAAGGAAAGAAGAGATATACATAAATAGAAAATGGTAAAAACCCAGAGACATAAGGTAAATGAGATAATTTAATCTAAGAAAAGCTGACTAGAAATGAGCTAAGCTAAGACTGGGAATTTTTTAGAAAGAGTAAATATTTGTGTATTTATTTGAGAACTGGATGGTGGATCTCCCAAAAGCAATGAGTAAAAAAATAATCAACTACTAGGAGGTTAATTCACTTAGTAAAGAATTATAAACTATTTTTTCTTAAGTGATAGTTATTCTTTTTATATTTTTTTCTAATCACTAATGATTTCATGGTAACAGTTGGAGAACAAACACAAATTAATCAGTATGCATACACTTCTTGGAAGTTTGTTCCTTGGTACACATGTGTCTAATTTTCCATTTCATAAGTGTATTATTAGGTACTATAAGGCATATTTTTTCAGAATATTTGTCCTTATTTAACTTGTGTAGAAATATACCTTGTACAGCCATCTATTTATCATTTGCTCTTTATGTATGTCCAATTATAAATTAAAAGAAATAAACTTTTAATTTACTCATTTTACCTGATAATACAATAATTGTTCATATAAGCCATAATGCATTGTATTTCTTTGGTTATGTTGACATTTAGACCCCATTTACCAAATAACTTAAAATATAAAGCACACTAGGAAACTTACTTCTTAATTATCTAAGAAATGCTGAGTAATATTTTATTTATATATTTCCCAAGAGACCTCAGAAGTTTCTGGATCATTTTGTAAGTCAGTTCATATACCTTCTGGCTCTTGTGGCAGGTGAGGTGTTATTGTTGTGGAAATTACTGAGTTCCACATGTGGAAATTACTGAGCTGGAAAACATCACACAATCAAGTACTCTCTATTTAAATCATAAGATGATGGTTTAATTGTTTTCTCTTTTTAATATACCTTAATTAATAAGGAATAATGGAGACAATTTAAGCAATAAATAAGACTAACCTTTCAAAGTAAGAGCTCAAAGGGAAGCTGAATGTAGGTGAAGCCAACAATACATGAAATTAAATACTGATTTAAATATCTTAGGCTGATATGTTTTCTCCAAGTCATAATCAGTAGCATTTGCATCACTACAATTATCTTTGGGAGGAAACATTTAAATCCACTAAAGGCCCTTCTCATCATCTATATGGGATGAATAGGACATGACAGCAGAAATCAATACATCATCAGGTAGCATGTTAGTAACTTTCTAACGCACAGGTAAATGGGCTTTACTAATTTAAAAAAAAAAAGGGCATGATTCTAGCATCATAATGAATTTACTGGCATTTGAAGAACACAGATCTAAAACAAAGACATTGTATGTTGTGTCAGATCTAAAAAATGATTGAACATTTAATTGAGATAAATCATAAAGATTACTAATCACATTTTTCTAAGTTACTATAAACCTGTTTTGTTATTTTTTAACTCTCATCTGTATTTTGTTTTGAACACAAATCCAGTTGTTGAGGCCAGAAATTTTATTAAATTCATATTACTTGATTAAGGCTGACCTGAGCTGATCTCTGGTTCTTAGTGGTAGAACTATGATATCAATATGAGAAGTACTGTTGATAAAAATGAAAGATGCAAGAGTCAAAAATATATTTTATATCTTTCTGATATAAAAATAAGAGCTGCACAACACTTGGCCAATACCATCCCAGGGATCTCAGAATGAAGAAAGGGGAGGAAAAAGCTCCAATACTGTGCAGAATGTTGAGGTGATGTAAAGTGGAATAGCTTCAGTCTTCTTACACTTTTGATGCCTTGTCTGTATTTGTTTCTTTTCAAAGCATATGTGTGTGTGTGTCCTTTTTATTTTTTTATTTATTTTACATACCAACCACAGTTTCTTTTATTTCCTCTCCTTCTGTTCCTCCCTTCATTTCCTTTCTACCTTCATCCACTATTTAAAAGGGGTGAGGCTATATTTTAAATTAAAAATGCTCAACTGATAGCTCAGGCTTGTTGCTAAGTAACTAGCTAACACACTTTAAATTAACCAATATTTCTTAGCTATGCTCTGCCATGTGGCTCTTGGCTTGTTACCTCATTTCTACACTTCTTGCTTCCACTGAATCTGCTGACATCCTCACCTTTGACTCTACTCTTATTCCCAGAATTTTACTAGTCTGGTTTTCCTGCCCAATCTATTTCTTCCCAGCTCTAGGCTGCTTAGTTCTTTATTAACATATGGAAGTAATACATATTCACAGTGCATAGAATGATTATTTGAAGTATTTTTCCCTGTTTCTTATTAACAAGGAAAGTTTTAATTTTAACATAGTAAAATTATATACAACCAAAACAGTTATCAAGTAAGAAAAACAGTTACATTTCTAGTCCATATGTACTGGCAAATACAGAGAAAATACTAAATTATCTATCTTATATGGGAGCCTAAAGTTTTGTACCTCATTGACTTTTTAACTTATCTAAGAAAAAGTTTGAGGCTCATTGTTTAGTCTTAAACTCCAACAAAGACGCCAGGTAGGTTATATGTTACCTAAAAGCTATTAGTTCATAAAATATGTACTTATAATTAAATTAACTCATAGCTATTTTCATGCTAAATATTTCCAAACTTATCCATATAAAAGTCCCTGTAGCTGGATGTTTCCCAGTCCGCACACTGAGCCCTGCTGTCCAAATGAATTAATCCCACCTGCAGTGCTGCAGATGCTTATAAAAATAATTACGGACAGTCTTATGTTAATAACAATCTGTTTGGTCTGTGGCTCATACTCTTACAAGTTAACACAACCAATTTCTATTAGTATGTTTATCTCCATGTATTCCATAACTTTACCTGTTTTATTCCATCTTGCTTCCATGGCAGTGGCTCACAACATCTCCTCGGATTCTACCTTTCTTCTTTCTCTATCTCTCTTGCATTCCCAGCATGCTGTCTTCTGTCTTGCCATAGGTCAGGAAAAATTCCTTAGTAACCAATGTAGCAACATATAGTCACAGTGTATAGAAAGATCTTATCACAGTAGTCTCCCAAGAAAATTTTAAACAATTACATCAATTAATTATCATGTTATCAAGTAAATTTATATATTATGCATAGAAAATGCATAAATTATCCATTTTCTGTTATTCCTTAAAATAAGTTTATATTCTACTTTTCCTGGTTCATACAAAATAATCAGACACTATATATAATAATAATAAAGAGAACCATATTTGTTCTTAGTTTATAAACCTGTAAAAATTAACATAAAACTATAATAATTCATTTACTTAACAATCCCTACATATGGTAATTTGGTTGGAAAATTTTATATTTTAAATACTCTGAAACACCAGCCAGAGAAAGCAGAGGAAGGTGATGTTTTCAAAGAGTTGAGCCTTATGAAAGCCACTCGGTCATTGAATGTCACCCTTGAAGGTACTATCCAGACATAAAGTCTCCTTTCTCTACTATTTCTTCACAGGATACATGATAGGAATGATTTACACAGTTCTGTGTTCTGTGCTATGTTTTTCTCCCTTGCCACAGGTCTCAGAGCAACAAATACAATTGACCATGCACGGAACTCTTTAAATCTCTGAGACAAATAAGCCACTAATCCTCTTAGGTCTATTTCTACAGGCAGTTTACCATAGCAACAGAAATCACAGTAACTTAAGAAACCAAAAAGGTTATTATTGTTATCATTTCTTAGCATTGTTATTAAATTTTCTAGAACAATAGTATTATTGAATTATGATGTTATTACCAATCATGACCCTTCTTAAATATTCAAAGAATATGATAATTTAAAGTCTAAACTACCAGAAAAGCAATATTGAGAAAGCTAAATATAAAATGATATTTACATCAAGATCTTGACTTGAGGCAGGAGCTTGCTTAACTCTAAGGGCAGTAAACGAGTCTATGGAAAAATATACAAGTTCTTCATAAATACAATGAAAATAGGTTTTGAGGTTTAAAAAGTCAGGAGTTAAGTAAGTTTTCCTTTCAGTGTTCAATAACCAAGATCTTCCAATAAGAGGCAAACTGGGCTCATAGGGTCAAGATCAGTGTTCATCACTTGACTGTTCATCTTCTTAGCTGCCATGTCCTTAGAAATACATTGAACACACTATTTATTGTTTCTAATGAGAGAATTATAGCAGAAAATGAATATAGATAAAGCTTTACTATAAAATGCCTACTTCTATTTTGGGAAAGAATACACTATACTTACATAAATAAGTAGTTAAACATGAAATAAAGAAGAACAAGTTTAGCACCATTTAAGGGATTTGATACCTACAAACCGACCACAGAAGCATGTGAAATACAAGATCATAGCTTCATTCATAGATTGCAAGTTGGGAGAAGGTTAACAACTATTGGCTAATATAAAGCAAACTATCAATGTCAACCAATAATACAGATATCAAACTTGACAAGAAGGGTTCTTCCATCACTGCTAAGTGCCATCACATTGTCATGTACTTGGTTGAACCCAGAAAGCATATTAGCACCAGATGGACCTACACTCATTGGTTCACGATAGTCCAGAGAACCAACAAGTCTCAGCAGAATTTATCTTGATATTTATCTATTTTCTGCCATAAGTTGTAGTATGAGGTTTCTGGCGTGTACTTTCAGGCCTATCCTCAAGGTTTAGGCCCACAAACCCACAGATTCGCAGAGACACACAGATGTTTACAATTAGTTTTAGGCTGATCAACCTAAGGCCCAGGCATGTAACTTGCTAACTCTGTACCTGTAATCTGACCCATGACTTTTAATCTGTTCAGCCATGGGGCTCGGTACCTTTTCTCATAGCATCAGGTAGGCAAGTTGAGAGTCTGGAGAAAACTAATGGAAGAAAGTGTTGTAAGAAAACCTGATATGTGATGCTTTCTTGACTGCCATGGAAGGCCTTATCCTTTCTGAGGAGTGGATGGAGGAGGTAGAAAGGTGGAGGGAGGAAATGGAGGAGAGGAGAGAGGAGAAACTGTGGCTGACATATAAAGTAAGTTTAAAAAATGGTAAAATGAAACATAAACTATTTTGAAATGTTAACAAAACAATTTACTAGTCTTGTTTGTAATAATGTCATTATTTTATATTGCTCATTAAAAACAGAGAATTCAAATGAATGGAAGCATTTTAAAATTATGAAATTGTATATTAAATATAACTAAAACTATCAAATAATTACTGTATGTCAAACGTAAGTTCTAAAATAGAAAAAATTAAAAAAATTCCAAGAGGAGTTGATATTTACAATGCTGAACTATTTATTTTTATAGGATTACAAGATCAACAGGAAAGCTGTGGTCAGTGAGATGGCAAGCAGAGAAAGAAACAGTTACTTAATAGCTTGAGTTCTAGTCCCAAGCCCCAAACGCACATGCGTGCGCATGCACACACACACACACACAAGTAAAAGGGAAAAAAGGAAATGTATAGTATTCATGCCCTATAAGTATACCATATATACCAAATAAGTATTTATTTATTATAATTGTAAATTGTAGGTAGACTTCTTTTGGACCACCAACTCCCAAATAATGACAAGAAGACTTTTTATTAATTATGAAAGCTTAGCCTTAAATTAGGCTTTTTTTCTAATTTTCTCTTAAACTTAATTTAACCAATTTGTATTAATCCCCATTGTGTCACGAACCTTGTTACGTCTCCTCAGTATTGTGCACACCAAAACTCTCTGGTTGCCTGGAAATCCCTGCATATCAGATTTCTTTAGAGTTCTTATCACTGCCTAGAAGTCCTGTCTAACCTCTCCTGCCTTATTATTGGCCATTCAGTTAATTATTAAACCAACTAGAAGTTGTCTTAGCAGAGACACATCTTCACAGTGTGCAAAAAGATTGTATCAGAACATTACATATCAGCTTTATAAGGATATCAATAAGTTATTTACTAAACACATGAAATGTTAACTAAATTCTGGTTAATGGGTATTATAAGAATAAATCACACATATATCATGATACATTATTATATATTATAATGTAATATATCATAAATATAATACATAGCATTATACATAATTATATAATGTTATATTTTTTATTTTATTAAGTAGGTTATGGGTGACTCAAGCCTTCAAAAGGATGAACTTATGATGAAATAACATTTCTTTAATACTGTCAAATAAGTTTAAAAAATTTTTAGGATAATTGTGTGTTTGTCTACCTGTGTGCAGATCTATATCATAAGTGCAAATGTTGTCTTAGTTTGGTTTTCTACTTCTGTGATTTAAAAAAACATACCAAAAGAAAGTTGAAGATGAAAGGGTTTATTTTGTTTTATAACAAACCCATTTGTTCACTGAGCAAAGTAATTCTGGAAACTGAAGACAGGAAATAAAATGCAGAGCACACTGAAGGAATGCTACTTTACTGACTTGGACCTTGTAGCTAGTTCATTCAATTGTCTCTACCACCCAAGATTACCTGCTATGGCTGGCACCTCAACAGTGACCTGTTTATTCCTATACCAATTATCAATCACACAAAGAAATATATACCACAGACTTCTTCCTCTGCCCGACTTAATGGGAGCATTTTCTCAGTTGAGTTTTTCTTGTCTCAAATGACTTTAGCTTTTGTCATATTAAAATAAAACTACCAGCAAAAAGTACCTACAGACACCAGAAGAAGGAGTTACATCTTGTGGATCTGGAGTTACAAGTTGTCATGAACTTCTTGATGAGGATTCTGGAAATCAAACTGACATCATTGCAGTGTCAGGAGTTCTTAACTGCTATGATGTGTTTCCAAACCCTCAATAAATCTTCTGAATAAGTAACTAAGCAAAAAACAATTTATCTCATTTGATTGAAGTTTGACAGATAAGTGATCATGAAAATAAATTACTT
Source organism: Phyllotis vaccarum (assembly GCA_033318265.1). NCBI lineage: Eukaryota > Metazoa > Chordata > Mammalia > Rodentia > Cricetidae > Phyllotis > Phyllotis vaccarum. The sequence goes on from JARWLC010000012.1 coordinate 63,263,654, forward strand.
GTTGCGATAAAAATGAAAAATAAGACATGATTGGTGAGATGTTTCAACAGGTAAAGGGCTGGCTGCATAAGCATGAAGATGAGATGTTAGCTCAGATTCCCAACACCAACACAAAAATCCTAGCACTGGATAAATGGAGACAGGAGGATCACTGGAGTTCATTTGGCCAGATAGTATTACTGAGTCAGTTAGCACCAAGTTCAGTTAAAGATGTTGTTTCCAAATATATATCTATTGATATCTATATCTCCATATATCTAATTAGAATAATGAAATATAGTAGGCCAAGACATGGTATTAACCTCTGGCCTGCAGGCACACATGATTACATTCATGAACGTTCATATTAATGTGTATCTCTCTCTCACACACACACACATATACAAGATCAAAAAAGGCAATCAATGATGAATCAGGTTATAAACATTTATACTTCTAATTTTTTATTATGCTTACAAGTTTTATTTTACATGGTAAAAGCAATTCTTTTGGGCACTTGTTATCATTAAGAATAGTATGTGTCCTGAGATATGGGCTGAGCTTGAATGATCTTTGTTCTCTCATTAAACTATCTTCATATTTATCCTCTTATATTTCAGTTTAATGCTTTATAATTTATCTTTAGTTGTTTTTATTTAAATCTGGCCACTAGAGCAAAATTGTGTCAGGGGAGAGAGTTGTGTGTATGTTTGCTTTTTAATGCTATGGTGGTATAGAGTTTAACAGGTGAGTATATTCGGGGAGATCTAGTAAAATTACTAGTGCATCTTACTCAAGGAAAATTGAGGCTTACCAGAAAAGATTCAAAATTATGTAAAGATTTGTTAGAGAAGGATTGGAAAAGTACCACTCTGAATAAAATATATCACTATATGTAATTAATACTCATTTTATAAACTGATCAATCCACTTGATCAAATTTTACTATTTATCAATAAATATTTGTATTTAAATTTTATGGTGGTTCTAATATTAAAATTATGCATAGTTACAAAAAACACATAAGGATTAATATTTACTTTAAAATTGATAAATATTATCAGTTGCTGGCTGGTGGAAATGACTCATGCGCAAAAAAGACACATTTCATTTAATAGACATTTTGTTTTTCACTATTGCTTACAATTAATGTCTGAATTTCATGATAATATTTCCCCACTATTCTATTTGGTGACTTGTGTGCTATGACAGTAAGACAGTAAGCCAAAATAATCTCAGTTAACTTCCCCTGAGATGTTGGTTATATCCATTGGCCAATTTGACATTGACTTCCTTTTGCATAGTCATTGACACATATTGTAGTTTCTTGATTATTATATAAAATGAGCAAGTGGATTCTTGTTATAATTTTTAATCGCACTATATCCTCCACCCTGTCTGAACATATAGAACAGGAGTGCTTCAAGAAAACTGACAAGTCTTCAAGTACTATTGATCCCATAGTTCAAAACTGGCACACTATCACTATTTCTAAAGGATAACTACAACAAGCTACTGGATGAAGAAGTGCTTATGTAGTGGGAAAAAATAGCTTGATCTCAATGGAAGTACAAATTTTGGTAAAGATATTCTTGTATGTTGACAGTTACAAGCATGTTTATGCATTTATAAATTCACTGAGTACATAAGATTTCCTTTTAAGGGAAAGCTGTGTAGAATATGAAGTGGAAAAGTTTTTGTTTTTGTATGTCAATTAAACATATATACATACCTAATTTATAGCTATATCAATCAACAACATATGACCCAGTGTTGGGGAAGTGAACAGATGCTAAAGAGCAAGTTATGAGAAATTCACAAAAACAAAATAGAAATAGATTTCTCAGGATAAACATCCTGAGTCATGAAAGTAATCCATCATTGGGGATTTGAATCTTTCCAAATGCATCAGTCATTTGACATGTATATTTTTAACTTGGTGAATATTTGGGAAATACAAACTGTGGATTATGAACTTTGAGACAAAATAATTTGTAGGGCTATAAGACTTCTCCCTGACAGAATTTTAACAGAGAAATAAGGACTGTAACAAATGTTATGACTCAAATGGAACATATATATAAAACATTCTATCCAAACACAAAACAATATACCTTTTATTCTGTACCACATGGAACCTTCTCTAAAACTGACCACATACTCATTCATAAAGGAAATATTAGTAGGTACAAAAATTGGAGTAATTCTTAGTATATTATCAGATATACCATAGCCTAAAGTTAGAGTTCAATAACACAAACAACATAAAGCCTACAAACACTAGAAACTGACAACGTCCAACTGAATCACCTCTGGGACATAGAAGAATTTAAAAAAAATTAAAGATTTCCCAGAATTTAATGGAAATGAATCCACAACATGCTCAGACTTATGGGACACAATGAAACCAGTGCCAGGAGGAAAGGACACAGCACTAAGTACATGAAAAATGTGGAGAAATCTCACACTAGCAGCTTAACAGCACAGCTAAAAGCTCTACAACAACATCAAAAAACAAAAAACAAAGAAAAGAAAAATCAAAAACTGACCTAGAAGTAGATGGAAGGAAATAATCAAATTGAGGGTTAAAGTTAATGAAATAGAAACAAAGTACAAATATAAAGAATCAATGAAACAAAGAATTGGTTCTTTGAGAAAATCAACAAGATAGATAAATCCTTATCAAAATTACCCAAAAGACATGGAGAGAATATTCAAATTAACAAAATCGGAAATGAAAAAGAGAACATAACAAAATACATCACGGAAATGCAGAGAATAATGAAACATACTTCAAAAACTTTCACAGAAAAAGAAAAAAAATCTAAAGGAAGTGGACAATTTTCTGGGTAGATACCACTTACCAAAATGAAATCAAGAGCAGATTAAATAACAAAATATAGCTCCTAAGGAAATAGAAGCAGTTACTTTCATTGTTGTTGACTTTAACTCTGTTTCTTTCTTTGTTTTTTTTTATTTTTATTATTTCTTTTTAAAAATGTCATTTTTATCTTTTTATCTATGTATCCCTCTGCTCCCCCCCACCTCCCTCCTCTCAGTCCCTCCCAGAAACCTTGCTTCTCCCCATCTACTCTGAATCCCCTTATTTGGGAGGTTGGGGCAAGAGAATCAGGAGTTGAAGTTCATTCTTGACTACAAAACAAGTTTGAGACCCTTTCTGTTTTTTTTATTAAAAAAGGGAGGAAAGGAAGGAAGAAAGAAGTAGTAGAAAGGAGCAATAAAGTCAAGCTATTGAGATATTTATGTGGTCATTAAAAGTTGTAGCAAAACATTTTATAACATGGAAAGGACAGTTCTAAAGGTTATTCTGAACTTCCATGTCACATGCTATATAGTGGACATTTCTGTTCACTGATAGATTGCATATACAAGGAACATTGCCAAGCTTTGTATTGAGGCTATAGTCACCCTGATTCCCAAACCACACAAAGATGCTAAAAAAAAAAATTACAGACCAATTTCCCTAATGAACATTGATGCAAAAATATTCAATAAAATACTGGTAAACCTAATTCGAGAACAGATAATCATTCACCATGATCAAGTAAGCTTTATCCTAAAGATGTAAGGATGGTTCAACATATGAAAATTTGTCACTGTCCTACAATCATATAAACAAATTGAAAGTAAACATACATCTCCCCCCCCCCCACACACACACATACACGAATAGCTTTTATGGTGAATATTACCATCCTTTCATGTTACAAACACCATCCTTTCATGTTAAATATTATGGAGAGATCATGGATACAGGAATATATCTAAACATAATAAAGGCAATATTCATAAAGCTAACAGCCAACACCAAACAAAATGTAGAGAAACTCAAAGGATTCCCACTAAAAATGAGGAACAAGACAAGGCTGCCCACTCTCCCGATATCAAATCAATATAGAGCTAGAAGTTCTAGCTAGAGCAATAAGGCAACAAATGGAAACAACGGGGACACAAATTATAAAATGCTGGGGATATTGACTTGAATGAAATTATGTTTAAAACTAATAGTATTTAATTATCTATTTATGTTCGCTGTGCTCTACAGTTATGAGATTGAATGATTAAACATTATGATAGCATTAATCCAAATATACATTCTTAATTATATGTTTATATATGAAAATTAAAAAATAAACCCTAAAGCTTGAAGGACTACTTTATCAAGTGATTGCTAATGAGCCAATGCATTTTAATTAATTAAATACAAATGGTCAACCTGTCTGTTGCTTTGTGTAAACTATAATGAAAGTATATTTGATGATTCAATTTTCTGACACATACATAATAGATATGTAAAATATTACTACCAAATTAATAGTATGTAAGATACTTATATCTTATTAATGTTTTCCAATCTAATTAAAAGTAAAAGCTTCTATCATTAATTATATTTTAATTGAAATAAACTTCTTATTGTTGAATCACCAATAAAACTTTGTGAGTAATTTTTTATATAGTCTTCTGGTTACAGCATATGATACTTATTATTATTATTAAGTTTTGTGTTACTGTATTTTTTATAAAAGAGTGAGACATGTCCCATCCTACGAAAATAAAATAACAATTTTTACATTTTAAAGGTATTTATAGCCATTTACTGCTTTTGCTTTTGTTATGTATATCAGACTGTGGCTACTTTGTGACTAGAAAGTCCATGTCAGGCTAACTTGGAGCTATCTGTTCTGAGAAGAAAATAGTGTTATTTTAAAACATGTAAGACAATAAATTTATCAATCCACCTTCCATCTATACCAATATGTATATGATGTAGAATGATTTCAAGGCAAGGAGCTTGAAAGAGGCCTCAAGAATCAAATTTGAGTTGTGAGAGACTGTATTGATAAGGAACCAAAACAGAGCTGTAGGGAGGGAAGCTGAAAGATGAGGTCTATATGAGTGCCATAGGTTCAAAGTTAGAAGGTTGCAGATGAGCACTGTTGCACACGTGAAAGGATCCATATGAGGTACATATAGACAGAGAATACAGAATTTGCAGACAGCAAGTGAGTAGTTCAAATCAACAGTAGGTAGCATTCAAAGCTAAAGCCATGGGAACAGCCAATCAATACCTGATGCACAAAGAATCTGTGGACATTCTGTGGGAACCATCACCATTGCAGTGCTAAATATCTATCTATTTACGTTATGCATTTTAGATAAGAAAATTATATTCTTTCCTTGCTCTAGCTTATCTGAAATGTTCTTCAATATTATTTACTTAGTATAATTTTAATAATTATGACCATATGCCCCTAGGTCTTAATTTACCAATTCACTGTGGTAAACTTATAGAGTAGTACCCTCTGCAAACTTTGGGGAAAAAATCAGTTATGAATGCATGCTTTCACTCACACATCATATCTTCAACTCTTAGATTGGAGTCAAGATCTCTTTTTAAATATCGCTTCTAAGAGCAAGTACAGCATTGAAAAAAAAAATTAAAACAAAAAATTTACACATTGTGGAATAACTTAAGAGAGAGAGTATCTTGTTCTTAACACTTTGAGGAATTTTGACTTCCTTTATGATATCCATTTGATTCTCCTATATAAATATATGAGGCCATACCATATGTTCAAGGCTGACATATTTAAAGCTCCCAGTCCAAAAAAAAAAAAAAAAGTGATCCTTTCCTGGCTGTATAATCGATTTTCACTTGTGTGCATACAAGTGTTTATATAATCACTGAGCTGTCTCCAGAATGGGAGCCAGGAAGATGAATATTGGATTTGTCATCCCCTTAAGACATGACTGGAAAGGAAAGGTCAGCAATGTCCTAAAAGAAGGATTAAACAAAACAATAAATCAATTCAACAGATACCTGCTCACTTGGGTCAAGCATCACACTCTTTCACATGCCCAGACTCTGCAGATGGAAGCTCCTTTCATATAGGTTTTATTCTTTATTATTTGGGGGAATTTTTATAATGATATTCTCCTTAAGGCTAAAGGTAAACTCACTTTAAGGCATATATGGGTGAGTATTTTCTTTAAGGTTGGTTCATTTAGCAGCCATTACTTATAATTAAGGGAGAATTTAGGTAAAGATAATTGTTTTTGTTTTTGACTTCAAGGATAGCACTTTGGGAAAAATTTAATACAAAGTTATCAAGATGAATATCCCACAGAAAACCTAAAAGGCAAACAGCATTCTTTCAGCCTCTCTGCCCTTGTTGACACTAGTAAATAGACATAATGAAGCTTATTGATAAACCCATTTCAATATCAATTCACAAGTCCTAACTATTTCATATTAGCATAACTAATTAAATTTCTTCTGTGTGAACCTTGCTTAGAAAAGAATTAGGTTGCAATTATAGTATAAATATGTAAAGGAAACAATTTCCCTTCCATTTTCTCTACTGTGTTCTATGTAATAACTTTGTTCACTCATTTGTTGGTTGAATCTCTTTTTTCTAGGAAATACTTTAGCTTTGTATTGCTTTGATGACTCTTATTTTGTTTACTGTTGATTGATATTAGTTATTTACAATGTAAATTAGACCTAGAAATGAATAAAAATAAAAGTGGAAAGCAATCTTCATTATTTCTCATATATCAAGCATAGCCATTTACTTACTGTTGATCTTTGACATGGAAATAATAGAAGGTGATGTCTAATACCAGTTTTTATATGTATCATTGGCACAATTTTTATAAAAGTTTATATATTTATAAGTTTATATATTTATAAGAAATCCACTGTGGGAGGAAAAAGCATCTTCAACAAAAGATGCTGGTACCACTGGATGACTGCAGGTAGAAGAAAGCAAATAGACTCATATTTGCCATACTCTCCTACACAAAACTCAAGTCCAATGGAATCAAAATCCTTAACATAAAACCAGACACACTGAACCTGATAGGACAGAAAGTGGGAAATAGCCTTGAACACATCGGCACAGGAGACAACTTCCCAAACAGAAGACCAATAGCACAGGCACTAAGATCAAAATTTTTTAATGGGACTTTAGAAAACTGGAAAGCTTCTGAAAGGAAAAAAAAAGAAACACTGTCAATAGGGCAAGGTCAGCCCTCAAAATGGGAAAATATTTTCATCAATATCACATCCAATAGGTTAGTATTCAAAACATATAAAGAACTCAAGTAACTAGACATCATAAAATCTAACAATCTAAAAATACAGTGTTCAGCCTGAGCAGAGAATTCTCAATAGCAGAATCTGAAATGTCTGAGAAACATGTAAAGTAATGCTCAAAATTGTTAGCCATCAGGGAAACACAAATCAAAACTGGATTTACACATGTCAGAATGGCTAATATAAATAACACAAGTGAAAGCTTGTGCTGGCAAAGATGTAGAACAAGGGAAGCACTTCCATTGATGTTGGGAGTGCAAAGTCAAATAGCCACTATGAAGATCAATATGCTGTTTTGATGTGAGAATGACTTTCTGTATGCTGTGAATGTCAATCCTTAAATAAAAAAGCTGTTTTGGCCCATGACAGGCACCATAGAAGAAGTAGGTGGGGAATCAGAATAGGGAGGAAAGGAAGGGCAGAGTCAAATAGAGACAGTGCCAAAAGCCCAAAAGAGCAACATGTAAGGAACACAGGTGAGCCATGGGTCACGTGGCAGACAGATTAATGAGAATGGGTTGAGTTAAGATGAAAGAGCAAGTTAGCAATGTGCCTGAGCCATAGGCCAAACAGCATGAGCTTAATATAAGCGTCCGAATCATTTCGGGGGCTGGAGCATCAGTGGGTGGCTAAGGGGTCTGGGGCTACAGGTCTGTGGGTCTGGGCCTCTGGCCACCTGGGGCCAAGAAAGCACATTGTAAAACTGTTTCCTCAAAAAAATTGGAAACCAAACTGCATTTAGACCCAATATACAACTCTGGGGCATATGTCCATAAGTGCTCCTTCCTACCACAATGAAACTTTCTCAACTGTATTCATAGTGGCTTTATTTATAATCATCAGCAACAGTAAACAACATAGATGTTTCTCAATCAAAGAGTGAATAAAGACAATGTGGTAGCTACAAAATGAAATATTACTCAGCTATTAAAATATGTCATCATAAAATTTGCAGACTCCTGGGTAGAGTGAGCAAAAATAAATCATCCTAAGTAAAGCAACCCAAGTCCAGAAAGACAAAAATGATATTTATTCACTTATTAGCAATATGAGCTTTAAATAAATATAAACACATTACAGTCCACAGACCCAGAGAGGCTAAATAGTTAAGAGGACACTAGGGGGACACATTCATCTATCTCCTTGGGAAAGGGAAATATAATACCTTTTGTTGGTGTACTGGAGGAGAGTGAGAACAGAGGGGATCAGTGTGGGAGAGTGGGGCTAAGTGAGAAGATGCATGGAGGTATGGCTGGAACTGGGAGGCATTTGGCCTGTGATGTGAAAACCTGGTGCAATTGTCCTGGAACCTGTGTGGGTGACCTTGCAAGGACTCCTCGTAATGGAGGACAAGGAACTTGAAGGTGCCAACTTCTACTGTGGGGCAAAACTTCAAGTAATGGAAATGGAACAGCAACCCACCCACAAAACCTTCCTACAATCTACCTACAAGATGGATTATAACAATTGTGGCTCAGAGTTTGTGGGGGTGCCCACACTAGAAGAGGATGCCCATGCTCTGCACTATTTAGATGGCCAGGAACATGAAGCTGAATGGCCTTGAAACTTAGGGTAGACCCAAACACGACACGACTGGGGGAAAAAAAAAAGTCAGTGAACTGATTTCTAATGATATTTTTCTTTCTGTTATGCTTGTAAATTGGGGCCTAACCCAATCACCATCAGAGAGGCTTTGATCGTAGATGGTAAGAGCAAATGCAGAGACCCACAGCCAAACCTTGGGCTGATTTCAGAGAAATCTACCAAAGAGGATAGAAGGACTGTAGAAACCATGGGTCTGAAGACACCAAAGGACAGGGTCCATAGAATTAACCAAGGGGCTCACAACAATCTGCTTGGGTCTGCATAAGGCCTATGCATACACATAGTTGTTGTTTAGCTTGGGGTTTTTGTGAGACTCATGACAGTAGAAGTCGGGATGACTCTTCTGCCTGCACTTCGACTCTTTCACTCCTACTGGATTGCCTGTCCAGCTTTGATATGACGGTTTGTGTCTAGTCTTATTGCATCCTATTATGCTGTGTTCAGTTGATAACCTTGCTTGACCTCGCCTCATCTGAAGGGAAATGGTGAAGTGAATCTGGAGAAGAGGAGAGGTTGGAAAGGAACTGGGAGGAGTGAGGGAGCTGAAGCTGTGGCTGGGATGTATTGCATGAAAAACAAAAATTAATGCAGAAGAAATTGGTGAGTCCGCACTGAAAGAAAAAAAATCTTTTGGTACATTTTAAAATATTTTGCCAGATTTTACTTTTTAGACCAACTATTAGGCAAATAGATACTTCATTCTCAAAAAATAACTTTCATAAATAAAACTATTATTCATCATCAACATTTTTAAGTTATACTAATGTGAACTGCATAAGTGTACACATTTGCTTGTGTCTGTGCTCTTGTGAGTGTGCCTCTATGCATACCTCTGGGAAATGTAGCAAAAAATAATTGTTGCTTCCATTCACCCACAAAATATCAATTTCTGGAGATTTGTGATTCCATAGCAAAATCTGCTCTTTTCCACTTCAATAGCCTGCTTCTTTCCAACATAGCTACAGGAAATACGTAATGTAATTAGCCTGTGTGTGCCAAATTTAGATAACTGTATATAATATTTATAGGTAATACCGAAAATGTTTCTGAGCATATACAAAATTGTTATTTATATTGATTGGTTCTAGGAAAGCTCCTTAGGGAACTTTAGTGAATGTGCTGTGTTTCTGGAGTTAGACATAGGGGTGGCTTCACTGAACTCAAGAAGTTATGTTTTATGAGTATAATGATATTTATGAATCAGTGAGAAAATTTCAAAACTGCAAATCACTTAAGATCACAGAGTTACTCCGTTATCTATAGGAAAGTATGTAATTTTTTATAATCAAAAAATTAATATTACAACAAAATAAATCAATGCTCTCTAGTTAGGACAATGATTTTTCTGGAATTTATAAAAGACATTTTGAAAATCACTTTCTTTAATTTTTATTTTTAAAACTACTATTTATTTTTAGCCTGTGTGGGTAGGTGATTTGTCTGTATGTATATCTGTGTACCATGAGGATACCTAGTGCCTGTAAAGGCCACACACAAACACCATACCCCCTGGAACTAACGTTAAAGAGAATTGAGAGCCAGAATGTGGATTCTAGGATTTGATCCTGAGTCCTTTGAAGGAAGAGAATCTTTTAACTGTTAAGCCATCTCTCTAGTGTCCCCAAATTACTTATGATTATGTTGAAATAAAAAGTGCAAAAAATGTAGTGGTAAATCCTTAGGTAATATTATGATTAACATTTTAATTTGTAATGATCATAAATTGTACCAAGAAGAACATTATGTACCAACAAGAAATCATTATGAAAAATTAATATTATTTTATTTCATTTATAGTTATCATTGTGTTCCTATATGTGTTTAGATGATGTCTATGTGGTGGAATGTGCCATGATATACATCAGAAGCCAGAGAAAGCTTCCAGATACCAGCTTCTTCTACTTTTACATGAGCTCTAGAGACTGAGCTCTGGTAGTCAGGCTTGCGCAGAAAGTATCTTAGCCCACTCAGACATCTGTCCACTCTGTCCTCCCCAAGACATTCAGTTAAAAAAATTTAAAAAAAAAGAAATTTAGTTAAACTCAAAGCATAATACAAAATGTGGGAATACCAAAGTGTGAAGAGTTGTTGGAAGGCAGTGTGTCAATGGGGGAGGAAAAAAACTCAGGGAGGATCTAGGGAGTAAATATATAAAACTGTTAAACAACAAAATATTTTTAAAAGTTGGTAAAAAAGAAATATGTATTTAATTTCTGTAATCAAAACTGGATTTAGAAAAATAACAAAATCATCAATAAAGTTTGTTTTCATATATGACACCGTTAGTTTAAATCAGAAGTTAATTTTTAATTCCCAAGTGAAGTTATTCTATTGAATAAGTTGTGATATTTTTCAATATGGAAGTTTTTTTCTTTTGTCTAAGATTAAAACTAGTTGTACTAATTGAATTTGATTAAACAAACATTAAACTAAATTATTACTAGACATGGAAATATTATAATATCTAGGTGTAATGACATAATATCCTTCTGAGATTGTAGACTCTAATTAAACTTGCTATGAATTAAGAAGTATATCTGAAACCTTAAATACTTTTCAGTTTCTTGTATCTTATATTGTTATGCTAATTTTATGAGATTTTACTTTATTTCTGGAAATTGATGCAGAGACAAAAGTGGAAATTGTAAACTACATTATCCATGAGAATTGTGTTGCATTTTATGTCCACGAGATTTTCTCACTGGTTCTTTCCATAGTAAGACATCACTTTAGTACAGTATTTTTATGCAAGCTCTTTTGACATATCCCATAATTTTGTACTTTTCTCCACTTGTCTTGGACCATTTGACAACCATTTCTGCTTGACAAAGTTACAGAATTTCAAGAGTGCAGTTTGCAGTTCCCCAGCATCTTTTTACTTTTATTTTTATTGATTCCCACTATATTGTGGGATTTCCCCTATGCCTTTTCCTTTAGAAAGTTTTGAGCAGGCTTCAACAGAGGATTTGGATGCATACAATGGCAGTCTCTTTAAACATTTTTTTTTTTGGAAAAATAATTTCACTACAGTGGAACCATATAGCTCAATAACTTGGCATACTCCCATACAAGTTAATAATACCAAGTTGCTAGAAAATTTAGATTAGTAACATACACTTGATAAATAAGGTAATTTGATAATCAAGGATTATGAATTCCTGAAATCTACTCAGGTTCACTGTAATATTTGTTAAGCTTTGTCTCTGCTCATTTTAAGATTTAGATATTTACATAAACTAAGACATACCAAAACAAATTAAAATACCCTGTAATATTCTATAATGAAGTATCTGGTCTCCTAAGAAAGTACTTTTGCAAAGTTCAGATATCTAGACAAAAACCCTCATTCCCCATTTCTTCAGAGGTTTGAAAAAAAATGTCTGTTTTGCACAAAGGTAGTTATTCTTATCTCTGGCAAGAAGACTTTGTGGCCCTCTAATTAATATGACTGTGGTGTCTGGTAATTTGTCAAGGTCAATTCTGGCTCCCTCAATCCCTGCTCACGAGCCCCACGCCAGTTCTCAAGCTCCCTTTCTTCAATTACCATTTAATCCTTTGTGCACTTATAGAGTATAAAATTTGTAGAGTTTTCAATATAAAGCAACAGCCACCTTCATTCAGATCATGTCAGCCTCTTTTCTTCATCAACTCCACACCCCATCTTTGGGATTTGAACCCCACTATAGCTGGACTTTGGCACCCACTGTTTAATTTTTATAATGTAAATTACCTGTGAAGGAGTTAGTTTTCAGAATCAACTCCTGGCTTGAGAATAACAGTTTAGTCACATAAACAGGATATTTTTGAAAAACATATTGACCTTGTAGCTAACATTGGAAAGTCTCTGAGGGTGAAAAGTTCCTGAAAACAAGTCAACCAATGATAAAACAGACAGACCATCTCCACTCTGCTTCCTTTGCCAAGTCCCCTCTGTTCCCTCACTATCCCCCAGCTTTACCTGCAGCTCAGCAGTCTGAAAGCATCCTGTACTCAGTTACCCCAAGTGACCCTATTTGTGGTTTTTGCCTATAAATGCTAGCAATTCCCTAACCCTAACAACTCCTCCACCATCTTGCTGCTGAGTTCCTGTGGATGAGTTTCTTGCCAGCTTAATTTGAGTTCTTGCAATAAACCTTGCTTTTGTATCTGGACAACATTGATCTGTGGTGGTTTCTCTGGTGGTTGTTCCTGCGGCAGAACAACCTGCTTTTAATTTAACTTAGGCTTATAGAAAGTTATGATATCATGCTGAATGTCTTGCAAATATGAATCTGCAAAATGCAAAGAAATGCACAGTTTTAAGGAGATAACAAATATTTGAATATTTGGAGTGTTGTGGGGATGTTTTGTAATATAATAAAAACATTCTAAGACATCAGAGGGCTCTACCCAGTCAGTCTAGGAGGATCAGAGAGTAGTAACTCACACCTTTAATCGCAGCACAGGGAATATCCTGGGAGTGGTGACCTATGCCCTTAATCCAATCTGAGTGGAGGTCATTTTAGGTTACAGAAGGAGTTCCAGGCTCCCAGGAAGGCAGTGGTGGGGCCAGGACTTAACTGAGCAAAGAGAGTATTTAAGGCAGGCATAGAAAGACAGAAGGTCAGAAGAAGCCAGGAGGAGTGAGGCTGAGGAACCTGAAAGACAGCTGGGTGAGATCTGACTATGGTGTTTAATCACTCTAGTATCTCTACTTTTCCCAGAGATCTGGCCCTGAGTTTTCTTTATTCATGAAACATGCAACAGAGTGTTCTCTTATTCCCAGTTTGACCTTGAGGACAAATTACCTAAACTTCCAAACCTGCAAAAGAAGAAATATTGCCAATAGGATAACTTTGTGATAGGAAAGTAAGATGCTTATTATAGAATATTGAGGAAAGCACCTTGGCATTTCTGCCTGTTGCCTTAGTTCTGTTCACTTTTCAGTAGTTCTGTAAAACAAAACATCATGTTTACTTTCACCTGAGGATGTTAGCTTTTGATTTTTAGATCTCTGTGCTTTATTTGGAATGCACAGAGAAGACATGAAATCACTAAGGACAATAGAGGAAATATAAAACATGCTGGTATCAAAGGTTAAAAGAAATAATAGGATAGGAAATTTTGAATTGAAATGTGAAAGGGAATGCTAAAGTAGAGAAGGGAGTATGCAGAAGTATAAATAACAATACATACTTTTACAAATATTCACACAGAAACCTATTACTGTAGAATCTTTCTAAGGGCATATATACATATGCATAAAGATTAGAATTGAAAAAACAAAAGGCATATTAGGAAATAACAATGCCCCCTTGGTGTGGAAATGCCTTTCTGTATGCTGTGAATCTCAATCTTTAAATAAAGGAGCTGTTTTGGCCCTTGAGAGGCACCATAGGAGAAGTAGACAGAGGAACATGTAAGGAATACAGGTGAGCCATGGGCCACGTGGCAGACAGATTAATAGAAACGGGTTGATTTAAGATGTAAGAGCTAGCTAGCAATATGCCTGAGCCATAGGCCAAACAGCATAGTTAACATAAGTGTCTGAGTAATTTCTGGGGGCCTGAGCAGTGGCACTGGCAGCTAAGGTGTCCATGTCCGGTGTGGCAAGGTCTGGGCCTCTGGCTCCCAGGACCAAGAAACCCCACTGCAACACTCCCTGACAGACACCAGATGCTATCAAAAATCCTAGTTACAATAATGAGATAGTTTTTTTGGACTTTTTGACAAATGAGGTCTCACAGACTTGTAAACATTATGAACTATTGTCATTGTAATTTGGTACCCTCAAAACTTCATAATATGACCTTATTGTTGATGGCATCAAATACTCAAGGCAAAGAACACATTCAAGGCAAGATGACACTGACCTGGAAGTTTCATCCTAGTCACAAGCTTTCGTAGTGCTTGGAATATGATTTTCACAATACCTACTAGAAAAGAAAAGCCAACATCAATCATACTCAGCTATGAATCCTGTGAATTATAACAATGACCAGGCTGCAAAGACATTCAGGTACAATCACTTTCTGATTGGATGTAACTTTCACTCCATAATATGAAATCCAAACCCAGCCCACAATCATCAAGTTAGAAAGATATGATAGACAAATAACAGGCTCTAAGGGAAAATATACCACTATTTTGTTGCTAAATTAATATAATATGCAAAGCAAAGCCTAATAATTTACCTGTATTATCATAGACCAATGTATTATGCAACATTCATCTGAGAATCTTTTCTCAGAAGTGGGGAAAGAGGGAAGAACATGATCAAAGTATACATAATATAAATAATTATTAAGGAAAGATAAAATAATAACTATTAGAAAGGAAAACATTTGGAGGTTAGTGGGATGTTCTAGTCCCATTTACATATGTGCTCTAGACAACAAATACTGGACCCCAGTGTCATGTTATGGATGTGACCACTGATCTCAGAAAGTTCTCCTTCCACATTCTCATCTGTCCACAGCAATTTAAGAGTTAAACATCCAGACTGAAGATCAATGGACCACTCTCTTTATTGTGTCACATTGTACAAAAAAAAATTAATATAAGTCCTGAAAAATAGTCTGAAGATTTTTATTGATTTCAGTAATAAAAATGGATAGCTCTAAGTCTTTATTTAACAAATTTATATATCATCACAATCCTATTTGTATTCTAATTCTTTGAATACTTTAGTGATAAAATGCAACAGTGGAAATTATCCTGATATATTTGCAACTAAAAAATGTGACTATTACATTCCATTCATTGTACTAAATAACATAGTATTGGTGTAACTTCATTGGCTATTGTTAAGTAATTTTTCTTGGGGTGAAATATGAAAGCACAAACTGACTTAAGATAGGTTGTCGATGAAAAGTAAAGAATGATTACTCTCAAGTCTAAATTGGTGAATCAAAATTTATACAAAGCTGAGAAACTTATTTGCAATTAAACGGAACATCCAACTAAACACTAAGCATGAGTGCTGACTTGGAAGATGCTCCAACAAAGAACCACCTCTTCCCAGCAAATGTGACTACTTATATTACTTTGGAACAAGGACTTTTCAAATCATGTACTTTTTAGCTTCCCCTGTGAGCCAAGACAGTCTCCTCACTGTCCTCAGTTGTGTGAAGCCTTCTTCTCCCTTGAGGACGGACATTTTGGTTTAAAGGAAACATCTATTAAACAACATGGATTGAAAATAACACAGCCAGCTTCAGTTTACCATTCCACTTTCAATGCAAACCAGCAGAGCCCCTTAAATGTTTTCGTAATGCTGTCATAGTAGGTCTTATTGTGATGCCTTGAAATTATTCGCAGTTTAAATAATCGTATTGCAATTAGTTTCATTAACTAAATCAATATCACTTTATTTTAGCTCATTTTCCCATGTTCTATAACATTACGATATATACCCCCTTAGTACTGTTTTAGATAATTTTTAACATTTTAAATCACTCTAATATGAATGTACTTATTACAAATAATGTTTTAGGATATCATAGACTTACTAGCTTTTATTTCTACTTAAATGGTATGTTCTTTTCTATCACTATGTTCTTCTTCCATGTTTTTAATGCATAAAATTAGGATGATCTTTTGCATTTTCTTAGCTAAACATTTGTTGTATGATTCATTTCAATTAAAGAAAAGCAGCATTTTTGTTTAATATAGCACATTTCTACATGATTTTGAAATTTGTATAACTTTTTTCTGTCTTGTTATTTCTCCTTCTTTTCTATTTTTTAGCTATGAAAAACACATTTGAAGATTAAAAAACACAGTGTGATATTTATGATATGTTAATTCACTATAATTATAAAATTATCTAATTATGGTATGATATTTAATTTCTTTTCTAAGAATTTTGCTTAAATAAAAACAATTGATTAATTTTACCATAAGATAATAAGAAAGTAAAAAAGATATTCTGCCATAGACGTTCCCCCAATGTCAACTTCAACATCATGTTTTACAAGTGGTTTTTACTGTCAGGTATAATTTTATACTAGAATTCAGTCCCAAAAAAATCTTGTACAAAGATGCCTTTAATGGAACAATTCCTTTGAATATTTTCAATATTGTAATAGCTGATTATATCACGACATACAATTTTTCATGCTTGCCTAATTACAGGTTTTAGAGTAGGTTGTACTTTAAATGTAACATTTTCATATGTTGTGTACATAGTCATTTAAAAAAAAAAAGACTCTCACAGAAAAACAAGGTTATTATGAACCTTGTAAAACATAGCTTTATCAATGCTTCAGGCTTATGTTATCAGGCTTCCTGAACACATATCATTCTCCTTAGATGCCCAACTGCCATTTTCAACAACATTTACATGGCATGAAGCTCTCTTATGACAACTCACAGCATCATAGTTATTTTAATTTGCTGTCTTTGTTAAGTGTATTATTACAGAGACTTCTGTCTTTTGAACTTCTTCCAAGCACAGTGAGTGTAGACAGTTATTTTGTTTGTTATTTCTAAAACTTTCCAGTCATCTTCTGCCTGTGAAGTCGACATTAATTCTTACTAGTCAAGTGTTCACTTTTCTCAAGTTTCTCAGACTCAAAGATACTGTCTTGGAGCTATCATCAGTCAATTTGAATATTCTTTTTGTTTCTACTTAATGAACCAATGAATCACTGCAAAACAAGGTTTTGTTTCCTTCAGTTGGGTTTGTTTATGTTTTGTCAATATAGACTTCTTTACCAATTAATATTATGGTAAATTTTGTTGTAATTTCACACACAATTTTTTGCAAGGCTGTGCAAGATTAGATACTTTGTAGTGTTGTTTTATTTAGAAGTGTTAACTATTAAAGTATTAACATATATAGCAATTAAACAACTCTATAATTCTGTCAGGGAATCCAGTACCTCCTATGGCCTCCTAGGCACTAGACATGCAAGTTGTATACAGGTGTGGTGATATATTGTGTATCTAATAAAGTCTGCTTGAAAAAATGAGGGCAGAGCCACTTACAGATTTAGCCACAAAGATCAGGGAGTGGTGACCCATACCTTTAATGCTAGCATTTGGGAGGCATATATCCTCTAGATCTCTGTGAGGTCAAGGCCAAACAGAGCTAGGCCTTTAATCCTAGGACTGGGAAAGTTGAAAGAGGAAGTGAGATAGCTGAATGGAGAGGGATAAAGCAGGAATTCAGCCCTTCACCTGAGATTGCATTTCTTTTTGGTTGTTGACACAGATTTATTCAGTCTGAGGATTTCTAGAGACTGGTTCTGACATTTTTGGCCCAAGGAGTTGGCTGGGTGAGAACTGGTTGTGGCTTGTTTCTCTGTCTCTCTGATATTTCAGTTTTCTTCAGTACCTGGCTTCAGGTTTTTTATTAATGATGCCAAGTAGAATTTGTACAGTACAGAGATGTACATGCAGACAGATTAAACATATAAAGTAAGGCTTACAACAAAAACTCTGTATAAAAATTGTTCCCACTGTTGAAAATTCTAACAAGCACTAACCTGCATGCTTGGAAAATGAGGGCAAGTGAATACAGTTACAGAGGTAATTCACTGTCCTTACTCCATGCTGGTCACTCTGGAAACATTTATGATTTTTTAACTAATTTCTACAGCATAAATTGCTAACGTGGCTATAAGTTCATGTTTAACATTTACCAAGTGGTTGGCTGTGTAGTTACCGTAGAGTCTTATTCTATCAAATATGTTTGACATCAACATTTAAAGTATTTAGAAATAGTTGTCAAAATTGTAGGCTCTTCTTTCATCTCTTTCACATTGTTCCTTTCATGCTATTTTCCCATATCTTGTGGGATAATACATGTTTGATAAGATAAGCTTTGACAGGAGGTGGAGTATTTTAGTGACCTGAAGAATAGATTTCCCACTTGTAATTAATTATATGTCAGTCACTAGGCATGTGTAATTAACAACACATGCCCCCAAGGCTCTAATGTATGAACACATTGCTTGTCTGTTTAGAAGAATATTAGTGTGGTGAAGAGTATCATGTATAAGATAACATATTAAGCTTGGGTTTACTACTGGAAGTGGTGCATTAGTCCATGGTCAGATTATAAACAAAATGAAAACTGTATAATTGTTACCTATGCTTACATGCATACTATATTTAAGTAAAGTAAACTTCTTTTATCTTTTGGTAAGTTACTTACTAGCAACATGATATAAGCACAATAAAACTAATGAGAAAAATATGTATTCAAACCATTTGTTTAGGGACTTGATGAAAGATCAGCCATAGAGTACTTTTTAAGATGTCATTTTACCAAAAGCAAATTACATAGTCAATAAACCCTCCTCAAAATTCCAACACAATTTTTCATGAAAATGTAAACAAAATATCTTGATCTTAAAAAATCTTGAACTTTATTTTCTAGTTTTTAAGAGAAAATAAACAATACTTGAAACACTCCTGAATAATCAAAAACATTTCTGGAGTTACCAATATTGTATATTTCAAATTATAGTATATATCTATAGTAATTAAACAGCATAATCTTGGCATACAAAGAGACACATTGATCAATAAAATAGAGTTTAAGACCTTCATCTTCTTGCCCTCTAGGATGAGGGGATGGGTGACAGGGCAGGGGGAGAGGCTGTGAATATCAACCATATTCTAGGGCATGCAATATTTCAGGAATAGTTAGCTAATAAAGATGGACTCTCTGTGTTGCTATTTATTATTGTTTCTTCTGTTTTGTACTTTTTATTATTTTGTTTTTGAAGAGAGAGAGAAAGAATTTGGTGGATACACTGGAATCTTGATAGATTTTTAGAATGGTGTAACTTGACATTTCTAGCCCAGACTAGCCTTGATGTCCCTAGACTCATGGACTTGCAGTCCCACAGAGTCCCAGATAATCACACAAAGTCTTATATTAAATACAGGCAGATTAGTCTATGGCTCAGGTATATTACTTGCTAACTCTTATCCTTTGAGTTAACCCATATTTCTATTTATGCTAATTTATGTGGCTTGGTACATTTTTGCTCAGTGTAGTATTTTCATCCTGCTTTCTCTGTCTTTTGCTGTTGTCTTCCTTCCTCTAGATTTCAATGGCATCTGCCCCCTGCTCTTCTACTTCCCAGAATTTTCTTAGTCTGCTTGTCCCACCTCTACTTCCTATCTAGCTACTTGACCAACCAGCATTTAACTAAACCAATATTTACGGTGACAAATATTTACAGTGTACATAGTCCCAGAGCAGAATGGGGAAAGAATATGATCAAAATGTATCATATGAAAAATGTAAAAATATGTAGTTTATTTGTTGCAGGTTGCAAAGTCAATCCAAATGGTTTAATTTTCTCAAAACTATAAATAATATAATAAATAAATATACTTAAATGTTGGTCTATATTATTTTCCCTTATGTCTCCTTGTTTATATTTACATCTTTTCACATGTAATCTGAATACTCCCACCGTAAAACCCTCCCTCTCCAATAGCCCCTTTTATCTTTATGGCATCTGAGGAAACTTCCTGTTATAATTTATACCTGAGGATTTAAGAATAGGAATTGTAGATATAAAATCTACTAACCACTATCATGTGAATTTTATCTAAAATCCAGTCATCCCTACCTGATTATCATATAAAATCAATTCACCCCTGCTGCTACACATTAAATCCAGTCATTTAACCCTATCAGATAAAACAAATCTCACCCCACCTTGTTTTTTCACATGAAATCTTCTTGGTTTCCCACTAAGCTATTACTCTTTATTTCTATAAGACTGCTCATGCATACTGTTCCCCCTGCAAACTTTTTTTTTAACCTATGGAATTGTCAGTTTTGATTGTCTTGCTGTCTTTATAATATCTATTGCAAATACTTTCTTGATTAAGATGAAGATGCTGTGTACATTTTTTTTTCCTGGAGCCCAGTCTGTCTTGAACCTGTATAAATTAAGTGAATGCTCAGGAAGACTTTATAACTAACTAAGCACAAGAGTATTGACAGACACAAATGAATTAATATTTTTGATATTGTTATTGTCTCTTTGGGGTGAGTTTTCATTTCATTTTGTTTTGTCTTAAAATTGTTTTGTAGCATTGATTTTTTAAAAATGAACTTGCACTTTATTTTACTACTGAGTTTACCAGACTCAAAGAAGAAAATAATTTGTACAAGGTCATGGGAACTAGTCCAACCAGGTTACAACCCAGTTTCTTAAATGTAAGTCCCATCATTCATTTTAGAAACCAACAATTTTGTGTAGTTTCAGGAGTCTCCAGAGGTACCTACAATTGGATCAATTTTCACTGTGTTACATATGATCAATGTTGACAGGAATGTAACATCCTAGGACCCTCTTATTATCCCCTATACAAATGCAACTGCCCTGAGATGCTACATAACTCATTTTAGGCTAGTTGTCACTTCTTATTGTTTTTGATGACTTTAGAGTTTTCTAAGTGATCAAATGAAGAACTGTGGTACTTACAAGGTATTAAGATGACAGTGGCATTCCGTGAAGGTACAAGCCTTAAATCCTAGAACTCTGGAGGCAGACGCAGTTAGGTTTTTGAGAGTTCATGGTCAGCCTGGTTTACTTTAGTTAAAAATTTCTGGCCTGGGCTAGCCCTGGAGATGCTCAGTTGTTTGGTCCCAAATAGTCATACCGAGTCTTATATTAATTCCATGTTGGTGGCCTGTGGTTCAGGCATATTGCTACCTAGCTCTTGAATCTTAACCCATTTCTATGAAGCTATGACTTGCCATGGGGCTCATTGCTTATCTTTATATCTTTCTCTCTTGGTGACTGCTCACTACATTTCTGTCTGACTCCACCCTCCTTCCCCTTTATCTGTGCTCTAATTTCCTTCCTGCAGATACTTTTATTATTCAATGATTATTTGCAGTGTACAGAAAGACATCCCATATAACTTCCCCTTTTCTGTCTAATCAAAAAGGAAGGTTTTAAATTCAATGTAGCAATATTAAAAACAATAAAACAGCTATCAAGCTATAATTATGATTAGAATTTCTAGTCTATTTGTATTTATCAAAATTAAAGAAAATATTCTATCATCTACCTTATCCTTGTGAGTCCAAAGTTTCATATCTAATTTATCTTTTCTTATAACTAGGGGAAACAATAATTATGAATATCTAATCTTCAAATATATCAAAAACCACAGAAGGATATCTTACCTGAGAAAACAGGAAGTACAAGCAACTTCCCAATTCAGAAAATGACAGAGATATCTGGATAACTGGACAGTCACCCAAAGTTTCTTTGTAAGATTGGATCATCCATTGTCAGCCTACAGTCTTTAGCATATCTTTCATTTTAGCAGGAAATTTGAAGGGCTATTCCATCCATTTTGGCATAGGTCCTCAGACACTTCTCTCTGTATCCTAAAGACTGTTTGGCAATTTTCTCGGTAAGAAAGAATTTGAAAGACCATCTTGTCTTGTTCTGAAAAAGTTCAGGGGTTACTTTGCTATAGGTCTTTCATGTCCACTTTATACAGAATAGTGTCAGTCAGTTGAAACAAGAACATTTTCTTGCCCAGTGACTAATTTTTGCAACAAAAAAAACTATAAATTCCATATTGAGTTTCTTCAGTGCCCATTATCCTCTTGAAGTAGATTTGTGCTGTCAGGAACAGTCATGCCTCACTGCCCAGAAAATGCCATATTCTGTATATCTTTTAAGTTTTTGAACATTACCTATCTAATTGAAATATATCATTGCATATATAAAAACAAAACTAACATGAGTATAAGTTTATAATGAATGGTTAACTATCAATCTGTATTATGTAATTATACATTACAATTTCAAAAGAATTGCATAAACATAATATCTTAAATAAGAGTAGAAACATACATACCATACAACAAAATTAAATATAGCTTATAAACACCCTAGTACCCTTAGAGGACAAAATCTATCAGGAGAGGGGTATAGTTTTCATAGGCAGTCAACTGTTGCTGTCCTCTCTTAAATTATGGAAGTCACTCACTTATGCTTTCACTTTATTCATGTAATATATATTCTTTCTCAGGGGATGAAGAGTATATAGCTAAGGTTACTACAACCTCATGTCTTAGCTAAGAAAATCCAGGTATTAGATTTATATTATTCAAAATAAACAGCTTTGAAGTAATCTCTGTATATTGCTACTTACCAATATTCTAGACATTTATGATATACCTTATGCTTCTTGTTAGTTATAGTTTGACCTTGTTTATGTTATTTTTTCTTTTTTTACTCTCCTGCACATTAGCTTATAATTATTTATATTGCATATAGTCTTATAATTTGTGTTTAAAATGTCTTTATTTTACAAAAGAAGGTGATGTGGTGGATTCATGTCCTTTTGGGCCAGACATAGGTGTGGCTTTGAGGTTTTAAAAACCTTGTATCAGTGACTGTTTATATAACCCTTTAATAAATATTAATTCTCTTATATAAACAATTGCCAATAAATAATTCTTAGCCAGAGCTGTTACACAAAGAAATCCTGTCTCGAAAAAGAAAAAGAAAAAAAACTGACAGTAGCATGTCAGATACTACCTTGAATTTTAAATAGGTAATTTTATTATCTGCAATTATTTCTTATTTGTTTGTTTTTGTTTTTAAGTTTTGTTCTTTTGTGTGTGTATGTGTGTGTTTTGTTTTTTGTTTTTTGTTTTTTTTGCTAACAAGACAGAAAAAGAAAAAAAAAAAAGATTATGAAGTCATAACTTTGGTTAGTAGTGAGTTGAGGGAGTTCTAAAATGAGTTAGAGAGGTAGAATATATGATCATAAGATATCATATAAAAATTAATAAGAAAATATGTGACAAAAAGCATCTGTCTTATAAGCACAAAAACCTGATTTCTAATTCTGGAGTACATATGAGAATGTTGGGCTTGTTTTATGGGTTTACGTTTTTGTACTAGGGAGGCTGAGACAAGTGAACACTTGGAAATCACTGATTCAGTAGTTTTGCCTATGTTTTTTTTTTGTTGTTGTTGTTGGTTTTTTTTTTTTTTTTTAACTCCCAATCCATGATAGAACTTTGCATGGAAGGTAGGCAGTTATCCTAATGATGACAATTGAAGTTGCCTTGTTCAGCCAACATCCATTTGTAAACAAGTGTATAGGCAGTAGTACATGTGTAAAACTCAGGCACACACACACACACACACACACACACACACACACAGAGAGAGAGAGAGAGAGAGAGAGAGAGAACCTTAATCTTGGAAGTAATAACCTACACAATACTCACTACTCACAAGAGTTTAAGAAAGCAAAATTATTCAAAATATTTTTCCAAAGTAATTTAGAAATCATCAGCAATCAAAAAAGTAAATTACTTAGGAATATAAATTTGGAGTGTTAATTATTAGGTAACACAAACAATGTGATGTTATACAACTTAATGTCACTGTTAGTGCAAAAGCCTTCTCAAGCAAAAGGATGAAAAAGTTTTATTTCTGTCTTATAGAAAGCATTTATTCTCTAATATACAAATCAAAATTGCTGTACAACACAAGATTTATTTATCAACCCTAACACTATTTAGAACTGCCTTGTGCACTTTTGTAGTGGGGAAATATTATTCTCAAACACTGAAAAGCTTCAACAAAAATCTTGTTTTCTATATATTTTTATCTGAAAACATACACATTCCTACTTGGGGTTTTCTATCACAAATTATGAAAAAAGATGTTTGTTTGTGTCTCTTTCCATGCATTAGTAGTGTTTATATAGATGACAACAAACTGAACAGGGTTCTGTTTAAATTTTTCTCTTTCTGATTTAAGAATTGTAAGAAATTCTAAGTAAACAAAGAAAGGAAGGAAGGAAGGAAGGAAGGAAGACCTAAGTTATATTTCTGTATGATGGTCAGCATATACTTTATAACATGTAACTGTATAAAGAAGTGAACTGTTATATCATTAGAGAATATGTCTCTAGTTCAATGTTTCTCTGTCTTGTCCAGCCAGTCTTAAAGCCTTTAGTCCCAAGTTAACATACAGAGGCTAATATTAATTACATGCTGTTAGGTTTATGGCTCAGGTTCATTACCAACTAGCTCTTCCAAGCTAACTTAACCTATTTTTATTAATCTATGTCTTACCACCTGGCTAGTGGTTTACCAGTACTTTCACATCTTGATCCTTTGGAAGCTAGTCCCTATTACTTTGACTCTGCCTTTCTTATATATCTATGCTTGGATTTCTTGCCTGTCTACAAGCTGCCATACCAATAGGCCAACTCTTTATTAAAAAATGGTAACAAAGTATATTCACAGCATATATAAAGACATCACCCATCACTTCCCCATTTCTGTCTAATCATAAAGGAAGTTTTCAATTTTAATATGGTAAAATTACATACAGAAAAACAACTATCAGACCACAAATGGTGTTTTAACATGATGTATGTACTTCCTAATTGTGTCTCTTAAGCGGGCCATAGTTCAGAGGGTACAGGCTTGAGCTACAAGGATGTAAGCTTGAAGCTGAGCTGCAACGAAGCATGTTCTGGTAGTCTCACAGAGGCCTTAATAAAAGCCAGTAATGCATATTATGGATTTAAGGTTTCTGTTCATACAGACAAAAAGGAGAACAGAGCCAAAGATGGCTTCTTGGTAGCAGGATTTTTTGGGCAGGCTCTTTTTACTGGCAGCAAGCAGAGGCAGAGCTCTTTTAAGAGAGGCTTCTTGACTCAGTGTTAGTGGCAAAAACCTGTGGCTCCTTTAAAAGGCCCTGCTGCCAAATACTTCAATGGTGTTTATGAATAATGACTGGAGATGCTTTACTTGCTAGCAGTATGGACCCTAACATCCATCAGAGTTGGGGTGGTTAATGTAGATACTCTTAGTACCTCTCCTACGAAGCTAAATTCTCTATTAAGCGAGACTAAGGAGCTGGCTAAAGCCAGCCAGCTGCATTTGGTAAGCCTTTAATTCTAGCATGGTTTAGAAGATTAAAGATATAGTCAGAAAAAGTTAAAAGATATACAGTAAAGTCAGATTCAGACAAAACAAAACCTCTATATGTTTTACAGTGTGTTTAAAAATATAGGTGACTTGAGAGAGAAAAGAGTTAGAGAAGTATTTTAAAAAGGAATAGAAAGAATGATAATAATAAGTCATACAAATATAGAAAATACACAGAGATTATGGATACTGTATATTATGTTCTCTTTGAAGTCTTTGCTAAAGAAGGAGCAAGACCTGATAAGAGATGTTTGATTATAAATGTTGCTTAATTAATTAAACCTGCATATTTTATAAATGACCTGACCTCAAATTTATAGTCAAAAGGTATGTTGCTTTGGAGAAGAGAGTTTTTGTTTTTTGGTTTTTGGTTTTTGGTTTTTGGTTTTTGGTTTTGGTTTTTTTTTTTTTTTTTTTTTTTTTGTATTTTCAGAAGAAATGAGAAGTTGTGGATTCATTCTGGGTTCAGAAATAAACAGTTTTGATCAAGAAAGACCCCATGAAAAACCACAGATGAGATGAGAATGGATGGCCCATATCATCCAACATTTCAGGGCACCTTTGTTGTGTAGTCTCCTCTGAGCTCTGCATTTCAAAAAGTTTCTAGGAAACTAGTTGACTTGACTAAGCTTCACATAATACTCCAGTCAGGACTTGATCATAATTCTGAATTTTCCTAGGATCACTATAATATTACTAGAGCCCCCAATTCACAGGAAATAGTCTAGAGAACTATGCCCACATTCCCCAGCAGTGGATTATGGATGTTTGTCTTTGTTTACAATGTTGGTAACAAGTTGTTATAGATAATGGTGAGGCGGAAAAAAGCTATACAAAGAAGACTATATTTAGGATATTTGTTTTAATAAGAAAAAAAGAGGAAATTCTGTGGGTCTATGCTTTTGCAATATAAATATTGATTTAATGAAACACTCTTGGATCAAGGAGCTAGAAAATCAGACTAGGAGAATTCCTAGGAAACAGAAGAGCAGAGCAGGACATGAGATCAAGATGCACAGGAAGCTGGATGAGAATGCTGCTCTGAGAAAATGTACCAAGCAAGTCACATGGCTAAACATAAATAGAATTATGAGTTAACTAAAATCTAAGAGTTAGCAAGTGATAAGTCTAAGCCATAGACCAATAATCTTGTAATTAATATAAGTCTTTATGTAATTATTTGGGATCAAGAGGCTGCAGACAAGACCAGACCTTGGGGCTAGGCAGGGCCAAAAACTTTAGACTACATATGTCTTATATAAAAGATATATTGGCAAGATATATGAAGCTACAGCTTGATTTCACTTTTGTTTAATAAAATTTAAAAAAGAAACACTTCAAATAGAAGAAACATCACCTCTACCCCAAATAGCCAAGACATATCTTCAAAAGATTAATGAGACCTTTGTGGCTCATAGCTCTATAGGTACAGTAGTAAGCAGATCAGTGAGAATCCAAAACCAGACTGATCTACACAGTGAGTTACAAGACAGTATGTATAAAGACCCCATCTCAAAAATAAAAAATAAAAAAAACCCTAAAACTATGAGGAAGACCTGTACCTTCCTACTTTTATTAATTTTTTTTTTATTTTAAAATCTTTATTGTTGTAACTTCCTTATGTGGGGATATGCTCCAAATTTAATAAAAACCAGTCTGAAATATCAGAGGGAACTACTCACAGTCAGTCTAGGAGGATCAGAGAGTGATCACTCACACATTTAATCCCAGCCACAGGGAATGTCTGGTAGTGGTGGCCTATGCCTTTAATCCCAGCAAATCTGAGTTTGAGGCCAGTTTAGTTTGCAGGAGTTCCAGGCTCTTTATTGAGGACCTGAAAATAAGCTCTTTGAAGTGTAATAATGAAATATGGAACACCTCTGCTTGCCAGTTTATGTGGGAACAGAAGAGTAACACCTGCAGGTCCCCACCCACTGTGACAAACATCTTCTGTCATAAATTTACAAATGTTGTTTTCCTTTCAGTGAAGCCAATTAAAAAACACAGGTCACCACCTCAATTACCAGGTGAGTCTTACTTAAACCAAGTGTGCCAAATGGTGCTGTCAAGTCCTTTAACTTAAAAACTAATCTTGTTTAGTCTGGAGAGATGTGTGTACTGAATTGTATCTGTCAAGTTGTAGAACAGGCAGAAATTTCTTTCTTTGCCCATTCTCCAAGCATCATCTTCAGATATAATTTACATATACCAATAAAGGTGTGCGTTTTTCTATATTCTTGTCAGTTGATTGTCTTCATTGACAGAAATTGCAATTTTAATTGTATTTTCCCAACCGTGTAAATATAAATTTGAGCTTCTATAACTATATGTGATCATATTGCATACATGGATGTAATACTTTAAAACATATTTAGTGACTGGATGACTAATAGGGAAAAATTCTTGACTTTGAGTAACCAATGGAAAATGAGAGTAAAGACCTTATTCAGCTTAACTGCAATCAATAAACAACAGATAAAGGATGCCTAAAATGTGCTGCCCTGTGAGGAAGGCAGGAAGTATTAGGAGAGTAATAGAGCAGGACACAAAGTGCGAGAGAACTGACCACAGTGACCTATGTAACATATAAAAGGGACTGCCAGGCTTAGATCATGGAAAAAGTGGCATCTGGGAAAAGATTTAAATCAGGAGACAACCTAACTGATAGAAAAAAAAAGCAATAAATATCAGCCAAAACTGAGGTTGAAGGTGGAAAGATCTCAGCATCTTTACCAAGTAGCAAGAAACCTAGTGAATAAGAGAAAGTTGAAGATACTGTGAATATGAGACAGATTTAGCAGGACACTGTTAGCAGAGTTTGTAACAATGTGTATTTCTAAAATACTTTTTCATAATTATCTACTTGGACCTGGAAAGACTGCTTAAGAACAGAACTTACTGTTTTTGTAGAGGGCCTGAGCCCAATTCCAGAGCACATATGAGGCAGCCCTAGAAACAACAAATTCAGTGCCTCTTATCTAGACTTCAAGGCCATCTGTATTTAGGCATGCACATATGCACACACATGTTCACAGATAATTTAAATAAAACATAGCTTTAACACTAACATCTATTTCAACAGTATCATTGACAAAATGCATCATCAAATATGTTTCCCCAAGTACTTTGGAGAAATCGTCTTTTATGGATTATGTAAAAGCAATTACAAAAATATTTTTTAGGTACTTTGCATTTGCTTGATTACATAAAATAAAAATTTCAGAAATCCTTTTTCTGTAGATGTACAGGGATTTTCAACTTTTTTCATTAAATTATAAGGAATGTTAAGAGGTAACTACCAAACACTTGTCAAAATATAAAATACCTCTTAATATTTTAAACACGAGGATGAAACTGCTAAGATTTTTGCCAAATTGAATGCCAATCAAAGATAGTTTTAAGCATAATTTTTCTGTATATTTTCAGAAAACAAAGTAAATGTTTAAATTTTATTTTTAGAAGCCTAATTATCATGTGTTTGAAGTTAGTTTGATAATTGTCCTTGGATTCCTGGATGAATTGGCTAATATTCAGATTAATTTTAATACTCTGTGATTAATTGTCTCTGAAATTATCCTTTTAGTTGAAAATAACTGTTCACACAGAGAAAGCCCTGATGGTTAATCACCACCACAAACACTTGCAAAGCTTTTCTCACTCTTATAAACACTAGCTCTCACATGCTCCCATTTAGAAATAATTAAATTGAAAGCAGCTTGCCTAATTCTTTAGTAGAATAAAAACTACCCCTTAAAGATCATCCACTGAAATCCTTCTTCTGTCTTGCTTTTTCTAATGACCTCAACTTTGGGGTGTCTTCCTGAATTCCAATTGAGAATTTAAAATCTACTTCTGTGCTATATCTTCAGTTGCCTCTAATCCCTAATAATTGTAATATTTCTACAAATTTCCATGCCATCTTGCCTTTTTCCCATCCATTTCTTACCAATGAGACCTCAATTCTTGATACTGGAGATTCTTAACCATTGACTACTAAGGCATTTTTTCATATTCAAAGGTGATTAGAATTTGTTATAAAAATTCTTACTACCATTAGTAGTACCCAGTTCTTTAATCACAAACTTTTGAATAGAATACTTGATTTCCTATCTTAGCAAATGACTTGTAATAAGGAAGAAGAAGAAATTGTTTTCTAAATTAAAACAATGTTAGGAAAAAAATAGGCATAGAAATATAGAGACGTAAGAAACAGACCTGATTTCATTTAAAATACACTTTTCAGGTACTCTTTTTCAACGACTTCTAAAGTACATAACTTGATTACTTCTTTTTAAGCCCTGAGTTATTTATGCTTTATTTAGAATGAATATGCACTATTAGATTACATCCAAATTTTCCTATTAGAGCAGGAAATTTCATCTATCTTACAAGATAGAGATGGATGAGGATCTTTATAATGAAGAATAGTAAAAGGAATGTACTAGAATAGTAACAAGCTCTTCTTTATTAAGATCCCCATACAATATGA
Source organism: Phyllotis vaccarum (assembly GCA_033318265.1). Classification (NCBI taxonomy): domain Eukaryota; kingdom Metazoa; phylum Chordata; class Mammalia; order Rodentia; family Cricetidae; genus Phyllotis; species Phyllotis vaccarum. Next base: position 63,293,789 of record JARWLC010000012.1, read on the forward strand.
ATCAAAATTGTTGTCCAAGAATAAAATCAACCTATTTGAAAACAAAGAGAACTACGTTTTATTTGAGTCTAATTGCCATGCCACTATAGGGGAAACACAGATTACAGCAATCTCTGAATTTTTGCAAATGGCAGGTGCTTACAGCTCTATGCCACAATGAAGGTTGCACAATGCACCATTGTCTGAGATTATGATAGACTGAGGCAAAACCTAAACTATCTTGTCTGAATTGGGTCTTAGGTCTGGGGTTGTTTAAGGGAAAGTAATTCTTTGTGTTCATCAGCTGAACTTCAATAGATTGTTTCAGAGAACTGATGTCATCATGGACCTAATATTTGCTATGAACATGGTTGTTGCCTGACAAACATCAATTTTTTTGTGCCCTCAAAAGATGCAACTGTATTTAAATATAACCTTATAAGGGCAATGGCTAGTTATTCTATTATGTATTCTCATATTATACAATTTTGAGGCTCTTTCATTATTAGTGAGGAGAAATACTTCTTGGAAAAGTTGTCAAAGTTCAAAGAGAAATAATTGACACAGAGACAAGGAATTACCTCCACATGATTAAGCTAACTACCTCATAGTCTAAACATCACAGACTTAACAAATGGACTTTATAATTTATCTATTCTAAACTATGATATTTTTCTTATCCATAAAAGGATGTTGTTGCCTAGTACCTATGCTATTTAGAGCAACCATTTGAAAATCCAGTTTTCTATAGAAAATAATGTGTGCTTAAATGTTCTTTGCTACTTGCATATCTCTGCTCTTTTACTTTGCCTTTGGATTTAGATCACCCTGCCAAAACCTATTCTTTCTTAACAAGAAGTATCTTGAGACAAACCATCTGCAACATAAAATGAATAAAACAATCTTTAAATTCCTGCATACATTCAATAGGCTCTGTTTCTCATGTCTGCCCAGGGGATGTTATTAACTGGAAAGGAAGTAGATTTAGACTTCTTCATGTGTGCCACTAAGCACCAGGTGTTCCAATGCTTTGACTGATGCCAATTTATTGTTTGTTTCAAGTGTTCTGCTATTTACAATACTAAACCTCCAGCTTTGAGAAACATTGATTTAATCATAATCCTAACTATACTCTTGCAAAGTCAATGACATAAAATTCTCCACATAAACACCCAAATTTCTTTCCAAAAATATTCTTTTGTTTTTTGAAATATAACGTAAAAACTTACTAAAAATAATAGTAATTAAGTTGCATCTCACTAAGTAGTAAAACTAAATATTAGAGCATCATTTCAGTTTCTACTGTGTCAAACATTTTAGAGTATTTTTATAATATTGTATTCAATAACAAATTCTTGCAATAAGCTATTTGATTTTTCCCTATTATTTTTTATTTCCATCTAATTTTTTCAATGCAAATCTTTACTAAATTTTAAAAATCCATAAGTTAAAGCAGGTCTTTAAACTGAAAATTTACTCTGTTTTTGTACTTTTGTTAAATGAATAAATAAAATAAATTTACAAATGTTTAATCAAATAATTTGATTTCTAATTTATTAATTATTTCTGGGCACTATTTCTATCTTGTTTTCAATAACCTAAGGGATAATAATAATATATAACATGCAGAATATCTGGAAAAAAGTAGCAAATAAAATTGGCACTTCTAGTAAAATACTAATTTTATAGCACTCTATAAATAACAGTTAACATTGTTCTTAATATATTTTAAGAATTAAATTGACATATTTTCTTGATTTTTATCAGAGGTAATTAGGAGAGTCTAACCAATTTCATTACTGGGGTAGGCCAGTTTAGGTACTTTCTCCAGTATTGATAATAGTATAAGTTGGGTCATCTTTGTATATTCCTGGGAACTTCCCTAATGACAGGTCTCTTTCTAACTCTATCAAGATATCTCTTTTATTGCTCGCCTGATTCTGTCACTGTTCCACCTTGCACATTTCAATCTCTTTTTCTCTCGTCCCCCATCCAGTTCTCTCTATTGAGCCTCCTCATTCCCAGTCTACTCAGTAGATCTCATCTGTTTCTCCTCAGAGCACTCCATGCATCACGCTTAGTCTTCTTGTTAGCCAGCGTCACTGGAACTGTGGGCTGGAGTCTATTCTTTGCTTTGTATCTAGTAATTACTTATGATTGAATACATACCATATTTATCTTTCTAAGTCTGGATTACCTCACTCAGGATAATATTTTCTACTAACATCCATTTGCCTGCAAATTCAGATCAATTTTTTTTCTACTAACTAATACTTTATTGTGTATATGTACCACAGTTTCTTTACCCATTCCTCCACTGATGGGCATCTAGATTGTTTCTAGGTTCTGGATATTACTAGTAATGCTGCTATGAACGTAGTTGAGTAGGTGTCCTTGTGTTATGATTGAGCATCCCTTGTATACATACCCAAGAGTGATATTGTGTCTTGAGGTAGATTGATTCCAAATTTTCTGAGAAGTCACCATATTGATTTTCAAAGTGGCTGTAGGAAGTTGCATTCTCATCAACAATGAAGTAGTGTTCCTCTTGCTCCACATCCTTTCCAACATAATTTGTCATCGGGGTTTCTGATCTTAGCCACTTTTTCATCTCTGCTTCAATCATAAGCTCTCAGGTACTAGCCTAGTGCCATAACTGCTTGCTGCCATGTTTCCCACCATGATGGCTATGCACTAAACTTCTGAAACTGTAATTCCCCCAGTGAACTCTTTCTGTAATAAGTTGCTTTCATTATGGTGACTCATTTTCACTGTAGAAAAGTAACTAAGACAGAAGTTGGTACCAGCAATTAGGCTATTGTTGTGATAGACTTCTGAAGAACTATGGAAGCATTGAGACTTTGAACTATAAAAGTGTTTGCATTCTGTAAGCAGAGTTTAATCGCTATCCTATTTTGGAAGAACACTCTTTACCAGGTTATTGTCAGGCTCATCTTTGACATTTTGGGTTGCTTGTAATGAAAGATCTTTATCCAAGTCCATTGATAATCTCCATTCATTTGACTAGAAGAATATAACTTTCTTTTAATAGGCTTTAACAGAACCCTGATGAAGAGTACCTCACCAAGAGCAGTATTAATAGAGTTAAAACAGTGGTCTCAAAATTCAGACTTTATTTAAATGTAAATGATTCCTTCTATCATCTTCATTTGAGGTTTCTTTATGAAGACAAGCACTGTGTCAATAAACAATTCTATCTAATAAATTTTGTTAAACTTTTTGACTCTCAGAAAACAAAGATGCAAATGGGATCCCAGAGTTTGTGGTTTTTCACCTTTTCCAAATCACTGATAGTTTTCTATCTTTCTCCTCTACCTCTGTCATTATAAATTTAAAAGAATTGCACGAAATTGTTTAGTCATTTTGATAAACACAATTGGTGCATTTATACACTGCCTTATTTTGTTCTCAGATACATTATAGATAAGAATATAAAAATAAATGTTTATATTAAGCCAATGTCCCAAAGTGTGGTGTCTAATTCAATGTTTGTCAATTTATTTCCAGTACATGCATTCATAAGCCTGTTACTGCATCATAGCTTTTGGGAGAAGCAAATATGAAATAAGTCAAAACATCAGCAGAAAATTAGGGGTGATGATTATTTCTTTTTTTTTCCCATGCAGATTTTTGACTCCCTATTAAGAAACTGATAGTAGTCACTGTTTATTTTTTTCTCAGTATCATTTATATTTTACAATTTACTTTTAGTCCAGTTAAAGAAGTGATGATCCATTTCTGCTCTGGTGAGAAATATGAGGGAGAGGAGAAAGATGAGTAAATGACTGGGACTTGGGAAGGAAAGGAATCAGTCATAAGTTGAAAACTAAGAAATCCAATCAAATTAGCAAGATTTCCATAAGCCATTTATATTTTCTAAGAAGGAAACCTTCAGCTTTCTAGGAATTTTTAGAAACTCTTGACATTAAAGGGAAATTTATAAATAATTACTTTTTTTCTCTGTTTGCAAATCTTTTGACTCAATTTTGTATTGTCTGATTAAAATCCACCTCAAGTTACCTCATAAGCTATCTTATAATCTCATACATGAAAGAGGGAATATATAAAGAAGGGCTTCTTGAAACCTTGGTGAACAACAAAATTCCAAGTGTTCTAAATTCCTCAGATAAACTTATAATTAGAACATATAAAGATGTTCTCCTTTGTGAAATCCACACTCATGTTCTTGAACTCCATGTTGCCTCCTCTTTTATTGATTGATTGATTAATTGTTTGATTTAGTCAACAAGACACACTCTAAAGTGATTTTGGTAGATAGAAGCTCAATTGGTTCTTCCCAGATTGGCCTTAGTTCAGGTATATAAACATTTTTTTTTAAATTGAAGATTGACATGAAGGTCTTGTTCACTGTCAGCAGTTCCAGTCCTGGTCATGTGACCCTGGGTTGTATAAAAAGCAGGCTAAGAAAGATGACAAGGAGAAAGACTGTAAAAGTATTCCTCTGCTGCTTTAACTTAGGCTCCTTCCTCCAGGTTTCCATATTCTGCTTCTGTCCTCAATCCTTTTCATAATGAATTTTATTTAAATGGTACATTCGAGCTGAAGTAAACCATCTCCTCTTCCAGGTGCTTTAGGTCATGGTGTTTATTACAGTAGAAAACTTAGTTAAAACCATGTCCCTTATTTTCTTCCAAACCACCTTATTCTTAACCCTTGCAATTAAAGTCTATATTGAAATATTTTAAAATAAACTTTAACAATACTTTATATTGGCTCATCATGAAATTCTTTTTCTCCCTTGAATCCAAGGGTCTAGCTGTATGTAAGTGGTGGTACTCAGAGTATTAAGAGACCACTACTGTGGCTGCTGACAGTTCATCTAAGATGGACCTCTTGCTTTACCATTACTGGCAAAACTGTATAAATTTCTGAACTATAGCAAAAGTAAAATTTGCTTATACTCATAGGAGCTTTTAATTCAAACTGTATCTGAGTGTTTAGTAACCTAGGTCACATGTCACACATGTTATACAAAGCGATATTTTATGTAAAATCTGTACCATTATGGAGCAATATCTTCTGCCTAGTTACTCTATGTTCTGATAACAGGAGAAGTGTTTTATAACAATGTTGTCGTATAGTTTACCTCTCTGGGAAAAAAAAAATATTAGTTTAAATGAATTTACTTTTTTCAAAGGCAAAACAGCTACCATCTTTCATATGTCTGATTATTTCACACATTATTTTTGTCATTATTATAAGAAGCTGACGGTGAATATGTGGGGGGTGGGGGAGCTGAAATGTCAGAGGAACAAGCCACATCCAGTTCTCACCTAGCCAACTATTCAGGCTAAAATGGGTAGATCCTGTCCCCAGGAATCCTCAGACTGAATGCCACTGGGTCCTCAGCCTAAAAGGGATTCGGTCCCAGTCTAAAGGCTGAACTTTTCTCTACCTCCTCTTTCTCTACCCAGCTATCTCACTTCCTCCTTCAAACTGTCTGCTGCTAGAATTAACGTTGTGTTCCTCCCGAGCCTGGCTCTGTTCGGTTCTGTACTCACGGAGATCTAGAGCGCCTCTGCCTCCTGAGTGCTGGGATTAAGGCACGGGTCACCACTCCCTGAACTTCATGGCTTGGCTCTGTCCTCTGATTTTCAGACATGCTTCGTTAAAGATACAATATATCACCTCATCTGATATACAATCAGGAATTAATTTAGTATATTAATCTGGAATCTTATCACAGTTAATATATACCAGGTTATTTTGATGGTACTAGAATTGATGGTATCTACTATTGTCATCACTAGATATAAAAATATCAATTATCAACATCAATTGTTATTTTATACCTTCTACTTGTTTAACATTGTTTGACCTATTTGCAGCTGTGGGGTTTTATTGGAAAACCCTTCTCCTACCAGTGTTCCAGTGCTCTAGGGGTTATATGATCTAAGTGTGCTGGTACAAGTGTTCCTCTCCAGGGTTTCAATGACCATTATCTATGGCTGATAATTCTATATATGACAAGTGACATTGTTCATATTTAACAGAAAACAGTAAATTTATGAAAGTTGCAGAGTTTTGATTTAATCCTGTCCACCTTTCATGCTTTAACCTAAACTTATTGAATTTACTGTGTAGTTGAAGCTTTTGGCTTGATTAAGTAAATATTACTTTATGAGTAGCAAGCTTATGCCTCGTCTAATATAAAGATATTATGCTCTTAATACACTTATACTGACAAGTTATAAACATTATAAAAAGATAACAGTTTCATGTAAATTTTAGCATAATAGTGCTTAAAAATAAATTTCATAAAATTCAATATGAATAGATTCATTGAATTTAAATACTGAATATATTGAGATATTAAAAATACCTAGGTGCTTTTAATAAGGAAGAAACTAAAACATTTGGTATTAGTTATTAGCCTTCTGACAAAAATTTGAATTAAAAATATATTAGTTATTAAAAGAAAATTTATCAAACGTACATTAAGAGTGGGATAGTTATCATGTTAAATCAACATATTTCTATAAAAACAAACAATTTTATAAGTAATATACTTACATTTAACTTTTGAAGTGTAGTAACTATAAATGCTATGCAAATTTACATTATCTATTTTTTTCACTTCATTGATAATTATCAGCTCACAGTTTTACTCAGCATAGGGCTAACATCACTGATTTGAAACTGAGGTGATTGGTTAGTCCACTTATATATGTAATGGAGTAGACCAATCACTCATAGTAGCTAGGTAGCAGAAAAATTCAGGAAAAGGTTAATGCCAAAATATACCTTTATCAATATACCTCTATGCTTGAGTCAGGCCTTGTTTTATAATAACTTATTTAGCATTATCTGAGATGCATTTGCAGATTGATGAAATTAGTGCTAAAATGATCTAATCTCTCAATTAGTAGTGCCAGCTGGGGAACAAGGTTTCAACACATGAGTACTTTGATTAAAAACTTAAATCCAAATCATATCATCTTCTGTAAGTTTTAAGATCTCCTATAACAAACAAGCAAACAGAAAAAAAATGACAGTGCATACTTTAATCAACTGGAATTTTCATTTCTATCATATTGAGCATTAGAAATTTTTCTAAAATGAGATCATAAGGACTGGTTTCTAATGAAGCTTCTCTTTCTGACTTGCAGTAACTATCTCCTTGCAGTGTTCCTAATAGTCCCAATCATTTTTAATAAGTGACATCTAACGTATCTAATTAGTGCTGTGATATTAAGCTTTTGTACGTTGTAAATATTTGTCATTGTAAACATTGGTTTAATAAAATGATGATGATTGGTCAAGTAGCTAGAAAGCAGCAAGAACGTAGGTAGTGGCAAGGCAATGAGACTAGAATTCTGGGAAGCTGAAGATCAGAGAGACAGATGACAGTGAGACACAGAGGAAGCAGAAGAGAATGCTGTACCAAGTAAAATGGTCTTAATATAAGCCACATGTCTAATATAAATAGATATATGAATAGACTTAAAGTAAGAGTTAAAAAGTAATAAGCCTGAGCCATTGACAAATCAGCTTGTAATTAATATGCATGATTATTTGGGACTGCTGGTCCAGGGGCTAGCCCAGGCCTGAAACTTCTTACCACAGTTTGGTTTGTTGTTTTTTTTTTTTTTTACCATAATTAATAACCTCACCTTTAGTATATATTTCAAATATAGTTGAGTTAGGGATTAGATCATCCACATAATTTGGGGGGACTTAGTTGATTTAGTCTTTAACACTGTGAAACAAAGAGTGTCCAGCCGTAACTCATACCAAGAAGTTTTAAAACAAACCAATCTTCACTATTTTTGATCTACATAGAATTCTTGCAAAATAATATGTTATTATTGTGCTTTAGTTGTACATATTTTTGACAGGATATGCATTAATGATTTGATCCTTGTGTTGTCACATAATGAAGAGGTAAGAGCTAGTGAAAGAAACTTAGGTCATAGGTGTGTGGCTTTGAAAGGGTTTGCGGATTCTGTCCATATATGTCTCTTCTCTTCATCCTGCTCCACCTACCCTTCACCTTCCTCTTCATCCTTCCTTCATTATCTTCCTTCCTGTTCTGTCTGCTGTCTCTTTGGCTTCATCATCTGAACCTTTATGTTCCACATACTGACAAGGTGATTCTCTGCTTTGCCTTTGATTCAAAAACAATTAATATACTTACACCTCTAAACTATCCTTTCCAGTCTGATCCTATAAGCTGTTCTTCTCACAGAAACCTGAAGCTTGCTAACAAATTTTTAACCTTGTATTGATATGTTCCTTTGTTTGTTTGCTCATCTTCAAAATCTTGCTAAGTAGGTATTAGAGTCCCTTTAAAACTCAAAAGTTTATTAAAGTCAAAAAAGCTTTGTCCTAGAAAAGTGCATTGCTTAAAAGAAGGGATTCCAGTTTGTGTGTAACAGGGACAATATTTTTCATCTAAGTACTAACTGGATATCAGCTGCTCAGCTTTTAATTATTTCAGGTATCATGTGGGCAACTAGAGAAACAGCTAAGTAGAAGCCCAAGTTTCACATGCTCTCTCATCAGAACCGCTAGCTGGGCTCTTTTGTTGTAATCAAACTCCCTGTCTTATTATAGTGGTCAAGAAGGAAACTGGAGGGTATGCTTTATTTTACATCCAGACCATTTCTCCTCTCCCAGGATTTATAACATGATAGGATCATTTTTTTTTCACAGATAGCCTTTGAAAATGAGGCAATTTCTCTTTTACCACTGATAAATCTGCAACTTACTCAGTACAGTAATGTTAGAAAAGTGTTAACATCAGGGGAACCAATGATATATATCAACAAAATCAAAACTGCTGTATTACATGCAAAAATGATTATTACATGCTCATAACAGTCTTGTTAAGTATCCAATAGAACGCATGAATCAATAATAAACATGATTTTTGTCCTATCAATACTGAATGGCTTCAAATAGCACAGTACCTTGAGTTCTTCATGTAGTATGTTCCAAGAGAATTACTTATCATCAACTTCCCATGTGCATATTCTTAAACAAAGTCTCTTTTTAACCTCACCATTGAAAGTATATGGAAGATTCATTATGAAAATTCTAACTAAACAGCTAGTGAAGAGAGAGAGGCTAGGATATAGGAAAGAAATTTTAATTGACAGGTATCAGTGGCCCAGAACTGCAAAATAGAGCCATGACTTAAACAAAGTACAGCCTGGGGATATGATCTCAGAATTCTTACATGAACATCATCAATGAATAAATGAGTTATCACTTTAGGATGTATCTTTTGTTAGAAATTAGTAACCAGAAAAGCTTTAAAAATCAGTGGCAAAAATCTAAATCAAGTTTCATATGTGGGGAGTAATCTAAAACTTAAGATAAATAATTAAGAATAGGCCATTACTTTTGACATCTTGTTATAAAGGAAATGTGGCATATGGCATGGCACATGCAGGCGAGGAAGACCAACATGAACACTGCTTTTTATTTATTTCTCTAATGTCCAAATAGTAGAAGCTTTATATTTATGTGTGACTAGGTGGTAGCTCCCGGAAATGAGACAGATAAAGGTATATGAAACACAGGGGTAATGGATTGGGAAAGTCCCCAGAGGGCACTCAAAGTGATGGGATCAACAAATTCATGTTATTGATGAAAACAAGAAACATCTATATATGAACAATGGGAACAAGTGAGAACACTTACAGAATCCATTTGTACTGAAAGCATCACACATCACTACAGTTGTCAAGGTAAATGTACAGGTTGCTCCCAATACTACATTATATTTGCTATGACAAGTATATAATGGTAAATAAAAAACTATGGAATCAGTGTAGAACTCTGATTTAAGAAATATAACCATAAAACTTCTGAAATGAATTTTAGTCACAATTCTTTAGTAATTATTTAACTGTGAAAAATGTTAAACAGCTTGCCAGTTTCTTGAATTTCAAAGTAAAAATTAGGTATGCTTGAAAATATGTTTTATGCCTGACTTCTTAAGTAAGTTTTAAAACAATGGTTCTCTGTGTTTTTTATTCAAGAATACCTATATTTCTTTCATTCTACTCTCTCTATAGTAACTTCCTTAATCCTGTCTATCTTTGTAACTCAAGGTTTTTCTGTCCTTCGTGGGCCTGTAGTCTGTAGTCTGGACAAATCTCTCCCACCCTCTGTCTCATAGCCACTTATCAAATTATTTCTCAGAGGCTTATAATAATTACAAATAATTGTTTGTACTATGGATCAGGCTTCTTTTAAAATAGTTCTTATATTGGAACTCAGCCCATTTTTATTAAACTCTGTCGTACCATGCAGCTCCATGGCATTACTTGTGTTCCATTAAGACTTGTTTCCTGGCAGCTGGAAACAGCTGTCTGATTCTGCCCTTCTGTATCTCTGGTGTGGGAATGTCTTTCATTATGTTGTGAATAAAGGACTGTTTTGGCCAATGACAGGTACTTTAGCAGTAGGCAGGAATTGGAACATAGTTATGAGGAGGAGGGCAGAGTCAGACAGAAAGAGACAAGCTATCTGCCTGAGATTCAGCAGGTAAAGAAATACAGGTGAGCCATGTGCCATGTGGCAGGACAGATTAATGGAAATTGATTGAATTAAGATTAAAGAGCTAGCTAGAAATGTGCCTGAGAAATTAATATAAGCGTCTGAGTCATTTTTAAGGGAAAAAATGGCATGGGCATATCCAGACAATGGGGCTAGTTAGGTAAGAAACCTCCATGTTACATATCTCTGCTTGGATTTCTGACCTGCCTCTAAGCTGCCTTGCAATAGGCTAAAACAGCTTATTTATTAACTAATGGTAATAAAGAATGTTTAGTGTACAGAAAAACATCCTATTCCCTCTCAATCTGTCTTCTTTCTCCAATCATAGTCTTTCATTTACTATCTGCTTTTCTAGAGATATGTTCCCCACCTATCCCTACAATGTTTCATACCACTCTATTCACTAGACCTCAGTAATTACTTCAGTATATATTCAAATATAAAGATTCATAGCTAATATTTACAAATAAGAGAAAGAATACGGCATTAGTTTTTTTGTGACTCAAATATATTTTTAGATATATTTGCATATAAATATGTTTTATATTTATTTACTGGTGAATGGAATTCTAGTTTATAACAGTACCACCTTTTCATGGTGGCATCAAACATAGATGAACAAGTACATCTGTAACAGGATATTGAGTGAGTCTTTGGACATAAGATAAGTAGTGGTGTACATAGGTTGTATGGTCGATAATTATTTAGGGTTTATTTATTGGCTTATTGGTTTCTGTTTGGTTGCATCAGTTTGTACTTTCTTAACAAAAAAATAAAAATACCCTTTTTCTAAATCCCTGCCAACATTTGTTCTTGGTTGTTTTCTTAACCTTAGTCCTTCTAACTTAATTAAGATTAAATAACAAAGAAGATGAAATTTGAAATTCATTGACTGTTAAGGATGTCCAATTCTTTAAAAAATATTTGCTGGCCATTTTTTATTTCTTCTTTTGAGAACTTACTGTTCAGAAGCATAGTCATTGTTTTATTAACTTTTGTTTTGGGTTTCTTATTATAATTCAAACATTAATCTTTTAGCAGATGTTTCACTGGCCAAGACTCTATGCCTCTTTTTTGAGATTCTGCTTTATACGATTGTCTGTTTCCTTTAGTGTACAGAAGATTAATATTTTTGTGTGTATGTCTGTATATAAGAATAAAGCATATATATAAAAGCAATACTAAATTGTTATAATATATAATAATTACAAAAACTATAATAATTACAAAGACTCATGAATTATGGTTGGAGTGGAAGTTACTGAGAGTAATTAGAAGAGGGAAAAGAATAGCACAAGTTATATAATGATATAATCATATGTGAAACTTTTTCAAAAACTAAAATTGGAAGCAAATAGCTTCGACTATCAATGCAACATTAGATTAAAAATTATTTAAATTTAAAAGTCTATGTATGACTCAGAGAAGAAAACTGTGATAATAAATGTTTTCTAGGTAGTTGATTAATATCTGTGTAAATGTTACCAAAATAATTTTCAAATTATAGGGTATAAAACACGAGTAAAATGTAAGAAATATAATATTAACTTATAATGTAAAAGATAGACTAACTAATCAGGTAACTGTTATCATATAGCAGAAAAAAAACGATCAGCAAATTTTAGCTGAAGAAGAATGACTTCTCAGTCAGCTCTTGACCTTCTAGTTGGATTATATCTGAATATATAGCTGACATCACATTTTCCATATCAGCACTCAGAGCAAAGTGTTCTTAATTAGACATCATCGACACTGAGGAAGTTGTGAGGTGGCAGGAGAAGGATCAATACAAACACATCAGCTCGAGACACTGGGTTTTGTAAACAGCCATTCCCAAGACACCTGGATCTTAAATAGCTGTCAACTTTGATCAAAATGTAAATTTTCAAATGAGAATACTATTTGATGATGACATAGAGAAGTTTCTGAATTTCAGTTATGGATAAATAAATGATATTTACATGTGTAAATGGGCAGGAAGAAATACTAAACATATCTAAATTTAATTTATATAGGCAGAAGTCAGAAAAGAAGACACTATCAGATGATGTGTTAAAATATTCTTATCACATTATTATTCAGGATAGCTAAGAATTTCAGATGCATCATTTTTTCTTTTTCAATTTCTATCAATTTATTTTAAAGACTTTCCATCTCAAACTATTCACACTAGGATATTATATTCTTCACTGTAATGATTCCTTCAAACCTATTCCCACATGCACAGAAACACATATGAAAATCTGCACGATGAACAACTGAGATCACCTGTGCCCCTTATACTCATTTTATAAAGATTGGAAGGACAGAATTATCCATCAGTTATTATTTTCTGTTTATTCATTTTAAATACATTTTTGATCAAGTCATTTTGGTAATAAAAATACAGAAATAAAATGTGTAAGCTATCATAAGGCTTTAAAAATTTCTAAAATTGCTCTAATGATAAACTTTGAAAAGCACACTCATATGCTCTATAGGAAATGCTTCAGACACTTTGAACTATAGTATTTAATAAATATTAAAAAATGCAATGACATGCAAATATGCACATTTCTAAAGCTGTAAGTAGACAACATGTTTAAGATTTTTAATTAAGGAAAGTCAGTTTTTCAAGGAGCCATCTAAAATTATATTGATATAATGAATGCTTGTGCAGCAATCATACATGGCAGCAATGAACTTCCACAAATTTGATCTACTCCTTAAGTTTATTGGGGCAATTGCTTTGCAATACTGTTACACTTCATCCTGAATAAAAATATTCACAATTTTAAAAAGTCACCCTGGCTGAACTGAAAACTCCTCCAAACTAGATTAATTCTAATGATAAAATATGTTCAGAAATATTTCTTCCATGGCCACTAGCAAATGAATAAAATTAGAATAACATAATATACACAGCAGTACTCATGTACTCTAATAGTTTCTACAAATATGAAAAAAAATACTTTTATTACAGATTTTACTAGTTGTGGAAAAGGCAAGTGAACAATCTGCATAGTAATTTATTGGCTGGTGCATATAGAAAGACTTAATAATAAGTTTACAATCTGTATTGGAGGCTGAAATTTCTCTTTCTCTGAAGACTATAGTCTTTTGTTTAAGACTTATAAATGTGCAAGAGCCATGTCAAAGAAACAAGGTTTCTTCTTGGAATAATTTAGCCAAATAATGACCCAAATTAAAATGCTTTACTTCTTTCCTTGAGGTTTACATTTATTTTTAACATGCAGCTTTGTTCTATAGTTGTCATAAGGTACAGAAATCATAGGCCAGAAGAGGAATTAAGAATATTGTTTTAAAAGTTTATGTGCTGAGTGCTGAGATTAAACACAAGCATTTAAGACATCTTGTTTCAAAAAAAAAAAAAAAAAGATAAAGGTATGTCTTGGTTTAATTGACATTTTTGTCATAATTTACAAGGCAGAAAGTAGTGACTTTATTGGCTACTGCATTAAATGACACCTACAAATAGAATTAATGTTGTATATCCATAGGATACTTCCAATATTTGGAGGAATAATATTTTATTTCTTTCAAGTTTTTTCTTTTCTTCTGCTTTTAGAAAATGATTTTCTGATTGCTACAATGTAGACACACACACACACACACACACACACACACACACACACACACACACACACACACAAATTACAAAGGTGCCATTGAGTTTGTTTTCTGTTAGTCATCTAATGATTGGGATGTATCTCAAACATAAGAACAGTTTGATTCCCTGGTGAGAATTCTTTGCAGCAAGCTATATCCCCAGTGAGAATCCCTTGAAGAAAAATTAATTATTATCTGCAAATGGTCATTAAATAAAGATAACTTCTGGATTAGGAATAGAGGCTTTTCTTCACTTCTCTCAGCTCTAGTGTGGAGACCCACAAATGTGGGAAAGACTTAACTTCCTTCTTCTCAGCCTGCTTTTTGAACTGTTCTTTGAACCAAGAGGTTTTCTCTGAAGCATGAATGATATATTTTGTGTCTCCTTGTGATCCTGGCCACCATGCCATGATGCACTTTGTTCTTTCTGCACAATGATTAACCCCCTGCTTTTGGTTACTGGTACTATGGTTACTGTTACTATTTCCTTGTAGTGCAGCCAGCAGGCAGGGGGCTACCTCCCTGGATGATGATGCAACCAACAGGTGGGGGCTGCCTCCCTAAAACCTATATATATTGTACCAAATTACAATAAACTCTGATACTTGATCAAACTCCCTGTCTTGTCTCCATACTTTGAGTCTCCGCCCATTCTCTGTCCCAGTCTCTCTCTTCCAGACCCTGGGTTGGCTGATCCCACAGGCCGGGTCAAATGGTACCCAATGTGGCAGGCACTTTGACTACTCCTTCTCAAGGACTTTTTAACCAGCCTATACACAAGATATTATTCTTACCATAATTAATCAGACCATTTTTATCTTGAACAGCAGTCAGTCAGACTTGGTTGATTCCTGCTGGCTGTGTTATCATTCCTCACCACCTTTTGATGAGGATATAGCAGTTATTAGCAGTTATACTCAGACCACTGAGGCTTCCTCATATAGGTGGGTTCAAGAACCCACTTACAAGATCACTTTAGCACAGGTAACTGGTCAAAGACTTTGCCTCATGGATGCAGGACAAACTGTGCCCTCTGAGTTTAGTCATTGATGCAATGTGACTCATTTTATTAATACTTATACATCAACTTATTTGATTCTTGCTGTGGACACCTGATGGACCTGTATGGATGGTCTCACTACTTGTATATATTCAGCCTTGACCACATACAGCTTTAAATTTCGTAACAACTCAAGTTGTTCCTAGACTTCCTAATTACACACAGGAGCAATTCTCCACCTATTGGAGCAATTCCTTTGGTTTGCCTGTGTGCACTTGTAGAGAGCCCATTTCTGCTGTTACCCTTGCAGTTTTGCTTGGATTAGGTACTACTGGAGCAGGCGCAGGAGTTGCTTCCCTAGTTCTTATAGGTCAACATTATTCTGAACTTCGCTTCATCATAGATGAAGACTTACAAAATTTAGAAAAAGGAATTTCAGCCTTAGAAAAAAAAATCCCTAGTTTCCTTATATGACGTTGTTTTACAGAATAGGAGAGGACTTGACTTACTTTTCCTTCAACAGGGAGTGCTGTGTACAGCCGTCAAAGAAGAATGCTGTTTTTACACCGACCATACCAGATTTGCTCGAGATAGTATGGCTAAAGAGAGGGGTTGGAGAAAAGAAGAAAAGAAAGAGAAAAAGAGATGGGATGGTTTGAGAATTGGTTTTCAGCCTCTCTGTGGCTGACTACCTTGCTTCCATCCATTTTAGGACCCTTTCTGGCTAACCAATATTTCTATCACTAGGACCTGTTCTGTTCAATAAGCTCATGGCTTTTATAAAACAACAAGTAAATTCTTTAAGAATGCAGGCTATACAAGTTCATTATCACAGATTGTACATGGCTGACAGAAATGATAATTATTTACGTCCATAGTGAGCTAGGCTGGTTAGTCAATGATGGGCAACTGGAATCAGTGCTCCTTGATTAAAAAACATGTTATGGGCCTAAGACAGAGATGGAATCTACTGCTATTCCATTCTCCATGACAGGAATTAGATTACTGTTCAGCACTTAAGATTCCTGACCAAAGGCAGGCACAGCTCCATAAGGACATCCATATCTGTATTTGTATTGCCTGGTTACTGGCACAAGCTTTATGCCACTGTTACTCTAGCCTACCTTGATGCAGGATATCATTGCACATAGCAGGCTTTCTTGGCCAACAAGCCCTCAAATTGTGACACAGAGTCTTATTATTAATAAATAATACTCATACTTTGCTTAGGCTTGATTCTAGATAAATTTTTAACTTAAATTCATCAATGTGCTTTCCCAAGGCATGTTTACTTCATCTCTGTACTGGCTATCCTGCTTTCATACTTCCCACATTTTTGTCTTGCTGTCCTCAGTTGGTTGTCTGTCTGTCTGTCTGGCTGGCTGGCTGGCTGGCTGGCTTTTTCCTTCTCCCCACCTTACATGCCTGTTCCTCACCTGCCTAGCTCTTAGCAATTCAGTTTTTTATTAGACCAATCAGGTGCTTTAGGCAGACAAGATGAAACAGCAATGCATGTTCACATCGTTTAAAAAATATTCTATTCTGCAGAAATTGTAGATCAAGAACTTGTAATTGACTTGATGTTTAGGAGAATGAAGAGCTCCTTGCTGTGCCCCAGACACTGGTATACATAGCAGTTGTGTAACTGTTGTTTTTAGCAGTAGGTATCCTTGCCATGAGTTTTTAGAGACCAATGACCTTCGCAACCACCCTGGATTGATTGGTAGTTCCCATCTTACAACTTTGACCGATAACCCAATTATTTGTAATACTTTCCTGATACTGAAAACTTTATTTGGGTACAAGAGATGTCTAGTTCATGTTCTTTGTCCCTTTCTATTTGGCCATGTCATTTAGATCACACACACACACACACACACACACACACACACACACACACACACACATACACACATACACACACACACACACACACACACACACACACACACACACATATTAGGAAGATTCAACTGTATTATGTTTACATACTTTCAAGTGGCCGTTAACTCTAGCTGTCATTTTCTATATTCCTTCACTCATGCCTTTCTTCTAGTCTCCTCCCCTTTTCATCTTCCCCATTTCAGTCTATGTCCTATTTATTTATAATTGTTGCAATACAATTTTGCTTATATACTTTTAATTTAATTATGGATTTCCATAAACAATAAAGATATCTGTAACTAAAACTAAAAAAATTATCGATATTTATCAATTTAATAAACAAGACATGGGCATCATTATTTAGTAATAATTGTAATAAGAAAACTAGTGTGATATTTTCTTTATTCTGTTTGTGTCAGTAATTTAAAATATAAATAAGAAAAATACCAATATGGTTTAATACAGAATTCATCATGGTGTTAATAAATACATAATCTTCAAAGTACTGTATGAAAATAGACATCTCTGATGGTTAATTTTGAATGTCAACTTGACTGTAATATGAATCAAATGAAAGGTAAACTGAGTACACTTGTGAAGAATTTTATTGATCAGACCATATGAAGTGAAGATGACTCACAAATATGGTAGCCTACTCCTAATAGCAACTCATATAAAAGTATGAAGGAATTGTTTTTGCCTACTTGCCTTCACTCTTGCTAGCAAGTTCTTATACACTCTTGTGGATATTATATTTCTTCCCATAAATTTAAGTTTACTCTGATGACCAGCAGTTTACCCAGAATATACTGGCCTTTCCAAACCATATTTGAACTCCTGAGACTTAATCTTGGTAGATTTCTCACTTACTTGTGTTTGATGCCTCTTCAGTGAAAGTCATTGTTGATTTACTCGCATTTCTAATGAAAGCTAATCAAATAATGACACTTTGAAAATATATTCACACTGCATAGCATAGTTTCATTAAAGAAATTTTACTAATACATGTAATTGAGTACATATAATTCAAGTCTAGAGATTTTATGTTATTTAGTATTTTTATTTACCATTGTATATTATATATATAAACTATGATATTTGCTATGATTTATATATAATGTTAAATAAGTATGCCTTATTAAATTGAAGATGATTAAATTGTAATAGATTTTCTATTTTTAATTTAAATATCAGCATTAAAAGAATAGAATTTGGGTTACAAATTTCATCTTAGTGATAGAGTTTTTAGCATAAAAATAAACTAGGTTCTATTCTCAGTACTTTCAGTATTACAGGAATAACCCTGGCAGTGGTTTAATTAAAAAACAATTTATATTTTTTTGTTAGAGTAGCATGTTTGCTATTACTTAAATGTGTGTACACACACATACAAATTTTACATAGATGCTATTTATTATAATCCAGGATGAAACTGGTAAAATAATATATCTCCCCAGAGCTCCAGCCAGCCATCACTGTGAAATTTTCTTCATAATTCCTATCCCCTTGCTCATACAGACTATCCTTCCATGCTCTCAGATGGACCAGGAGCTTGGCTCAGTGCTCAGCCATGGATCTCTGCCTCCACCTCTGTTTATTGTTGGATGTAGGTTCTGTGCCACTGGGGAAGCATGGAAAAAAGGAGCTAGGAACTCCAGGTATAAGCAAGTGTGAATTGGCACTGGCAGTATGTGGAGCCTCGAGGGGTGGGATCAGACTGTATTCTTGTGCATGTGCTGGTACCTTGGAGCTCATTCTGTGCAGAGGAACACCTAACCCAGTCTTGACATTGGGATGAAGAAATCGGACTTTCCAGGAGTGGATGTACCAAGCTAAATTGACCCATCTTGGGACTTCTTGCGCTTTTGGGAGAGGGATGGGGATGGGGAGGGTGGGAGGCTAAAGGCTGAATGGGAAGGCTTAGTAGGGGGAAAAAGAAGAGGAGCAGGGGGATACATGAATAAAAAAACTTTTATTAAAAAAAGAAACATTGAAGATAAAAAATAAAAGTTATGTTTCTTTTAATAGAAAAATAATATTTATTATAGTTATAAATATAAATTTCCTGGGGAATCTTTATTCCCCTTGTATATCTGAAAAGATCTACTAAAAATGAAAATTTAGAATAATTTTGGCAAGGGACCAAATATATTGACATGATGAGTTAATAAATTTCAAATTTCAATAATTCTGTGAAAAGAAAATAGTCCATAATTTAATTTCAAATAACAAATAAACAATGGAAAGCTGTAATTTAATACATGAAATATATTTGTATATATATGATGTATATATATATATAAATATAAAGACTATAATCTTTAATTGTCAAAAATAGTTTAAGTTTATATGTCACTATAAATAAAAGAAATGTTAAGGTCGCATATCTAATATAAAACACAACAGCCAAGAGATAGTTCTTACTAAATTTATATACTAAGTGATAAGGAAAGTGTAATATGGATGGAATAAATGAAAGAAGGGAAGAAAGCGATGGGTCAATAGATGTATTGAGACGTGGTTTTCAAATATTATTCTTTACTATGAAGTAGACATTTATAGCATTAGATTAACATATCTCATTAATTTCATCAGAATATTCTTTATTTGATTTCAGTTCTTCATGCATAATAACTTTTTAAACTTTCACATTCTATTCATAGAAGACTCCAATTTAAGCAGTTCAGGTCACATCTTCAGGATTATTAGAAAACATTTCAACTCTACCACACCCTGTGTGAGTGCTCATGTTTCTTAGTTCTTAGGGCTAGCTGCCTTGCCTGATCCTGCTGTTCAGGTACTCTCTTTATTGATTCTGCCTCACACTCTTCCTGCTGTTTATACATCTGCAAACATTGCTGTGAACTGCTGCAGTGTACAGAAGCTTGGCTTCTTTTCTCTGCCATTGCTTCCTCTTTTTCTTTTCCACAGCTGCAGACCCTTCTAATAAAGTTATTTCTTCCAACTCCTTCTTTTGTAGGACTTTCTGTCTGCAAATCTCGTCACAGTTTAAACAACCAAATTCAACCAAGCCTGTGACTCAAATGGGAAATGGAGATTTTCAGAAAAGATACCTTCTCGGGACACTAAAATAAGACTCCATTTTTTGTTTGGTTGTTTTCTCAACACATTGTCTTTAATGTGCTCATTAGAGCAAACGTGACATTTCAGCCATTTCATGCCTGCAGTTATATGCTACTGAGAGAGCCTCTGGATTCACCTGTGAACTTTACAAAACTTTTCTACAACTAACTGTATCTGACTTGAATTTTAGACAAAGTATTTATTAATATTGAACACAAATTTGTCTTTAATCCATGTATTTAAGAAAATAAAGTGGTGTTGGATGATTGGAAAAGTAGGGAGCATCTGTGAGCAGTTGGGAAAAGGAAAAGCCACTCTCAAAATATATTCTATGATTTTTTTTCCTGTAAAATATGATAGAAAATGAAGTAAAACTATGTAGGAGTCACAAATCTATCATTGAGATAAGTATGCATCAAATTATACCTCCTTGTAGTAATTTTATAATGCAATCACACAAAATACTGGTATTCCTTTCATTATAGACCGGTAACTTGAGATGGGAGTACAGTTTACTTACAAAGTACCTGCCTCTCAGTTCCTGCACTATTGCTGTTCTCTTGCATTCAAGATTATTCCCTACTTTTCTTCTATGAGGATACATATATCTCATTTTATGTTGAGGTCTTTGATTCACTTGAACTTGCATTTTGTTCAAGGTGATAAGTATATATCTATTTGCATTTTCCTCATGCAAACATCCAGTTATACCAGCATTATTTGTTAAAGATACTTTCTTATTTCCATTGTATAATTTTGACTTCTTGGTTGAAAATAAGATGTCGATGAGTATGTGGATTTATTTTGAGGTCTTTAGTTTGACTCCATTGATTCACCTGTAAGTTTTTAATGCTGATACCATGTGAGTTTTATTACTATGGTTCTATATCACTACTTGAAATCAGGAACGATGTTACTTCCAGCAATTATTTTATTGTTCAGTATTGTTTTAGCTATCTTTCCTGATCTGTTCATTTATCTGTTCTTTTCATATGAAGATAAAAAATGTCCTTTCAAGTCTGCAAAAAACTGCCTTGGAAATTTAATGGGAATTGCTTTGTATATATAGATTGCTTTTAGTAGGATGGCCATTTTTACTATGCTGATTTTACTGAACCATGATCATGAAAACTATTTCATCATCCAGTATCTTCTTCAATTTCTTTCTTCAAAACTATGAAGTTTTTATAAAACAAGACTTTTCCTTGCTTTCTTGTAGCTACCCCAAAATATTTTATATTATTTGAAGCATAGCTTAGTTTTAATTATGAGTAAAATATAAGTTTATTTGTATAGAAAATAAAAAAGATTAAATATTACATTGGTCTAATGAACTCTGATAGAATTATGACTCATGAGGTAAACAGAAAACTTGGAAATAGTTCATATTTCATTCCTTTGTTAAGTGATCACTACCTTTTGATTTTATTCCTCACAACTCATCTTGAACTTCATTGAGTGAGAATCTCATTGATAGTATGTTGATGTACCAGCATATTCTACCAGACTCGTTGTACAGGATTGTCAACCTGCCATAATGACAAAATATTTTTTATGATAATGCTAAAACTGAGAAGAGTTGATAAGTTATTCAGGGTAGGAGAGATGTTGATTTTTCTATAAAGCAAAAGAGAATATCCACAGAAAATAGATGATTAGAATTCATTAATATACTATTATATTTGAGATAATTTACTTATTTTACCTTCCATAAAAAGAAGAAACACAAACATTAAAATAAAAATGGTAGTCAATTTTCTTTATTTCTTAAAGTGAGATTGGAATAAAAATAGCAACATTAATAAAATATGCTAACATAAATAATTTCTTTATTAAAATATATTGAAAATGATTTTAAGATTTTCTCATTTTAATGCATACACTAATATAATGATTTAAAGTACAGTCATATTTTATTTTTTGATGTTTTTCTTTATAGTCCTAAATATTTATCTCTGTCCCCATAAGGAACCTTCACTGAGCAATT
Source organism: Phyllotis vaccarum (assembly GCA_033318265.1). Taxonomy (NCBI): domain Eukaryota; kingdom Metazoa; phylum Chordata; class Mammalia; order Rodentia; family Cricetidae; genus Phyllotis; species Phyllotis vaccarum. The sequence continues at coordinate 63,315,883 of JARWLC010000012.1, forward strand.
CAATAGAAGTAAATCAAATTCCTACAATGTGTCATGACCTGCTATATCCATTGGGAAACATAACTGTATATATATATATATATATATATATATATATATATATATATATATATATATATATATATACATACACTTATTAAACACTAACACAGAGTGGAAAGAATCTTTCCAAAAAAAGCTATTTAGCATCAAGAAACCTAAATCTGAGCTGCCTTCATGAATTGCTTTTACAAGACATTTGGGTGAACTAATTAATAGCACACTACTTCAGTTCTTATCTTATAAATGCTGCTGCATATTCAATCATGATATTTCAACAACACATTTATATATGAGCATATAAATACATCTCCAAATATATGTGTTTATATGGTCTTGTCATATGTCCTTTTTACATAGCTTACTATTTGCAGGCTTTGCTTTTAGACACATACTGACTTAGAAGAAACATAGAGTTTACTTATTACTATATTCATATATTACTATATTCTAAATTAACACACTGCACTAAGATCTCAGCCTGAGCATGGTGTCTTTATAATCATAAATCTAAGCACTGTCTATTTAGAAAATTCAATATTAAAATGTATATCTTTAGCAAAATGAAAGATTTGTACAAAACTAACCTAGTTCCTTATCAAAGCAAGTTTTTCATCATAATAATTAAACTTACTCCTTTGTTTTGTTAGTTCCTTTGCTTGAGTAACTTATAATGCTCAATTTTTATTAATGGTTTACATCACAGTGACAGAATAAAAGGAGGAAATGTTTGTGTCAGTTTATGGTTTCAAAAGGAATAATAATCTCTTACTGGTCATCTGAGGTTGGTTTTGATGTTGTTAAAGGCCCAGAACTAAGCACAACTGATTCCATCATGAAAACACCATTCAGACCATAAAATTTAGAACATAGCCAACACCATTTGCCAAATGACATCAAAACCCTAATCCATCAAAGTCCCTAGTCTAAAAAAAAAAAATAGTCCTTAAATATACTAATTTTGCTTTTTGGCTTCTGTAGTTGTGCTTCTGCATAAATGTTTTTGTTACCTGAAATATGTATAGCCAGGACATTTTTCTAATGCAAAAAGTTTTACCCTGAGGAAGGTTTAGGGTTTATACTGCAATCCCTAATACCTAGTATAGTCACTAGCCTGCTGATAAAAACTTTCTGTTTGCTTAAACCCATATCTGAGCAGTCTTCTATGGTTTATACCCTACAAAAAACCAAGGATAATTGAAGGGCAGAAATGTTTCATAGAAGAAAGCTGACTAAACTTTTGATAGCCAGTAAAAGAGAAAAAGTGAGAATGAGGCCTGGAGCCAAGATATTTCCTTCTAGGACACACTCTGTGTGACCTGTTTCCTTTAACTTGGAAATACCTGTTTATAAACACTAAGTGTTTATACTCTCCTCTTGGAAATACATGTTTATAAACACTAAGCATGTATACTCTCCTAATTATGCAATCAGATTATGAATGAATCAGTAATCTAGTAATCTAGCCCATGAACAAATGCAGTCTCCTTGTAATCCATGACCCACATAGTATTGGGAAGATATTTAGATGATACTTTATATTTTCTTCTCAGTTCTCCAGTTCATCCCAGAACTGTGTCCTGTTCCCCTTTTCTATAAATACACTCTCCTCTCTTCAGATAATATATTCTGACCACAATTTTCACTCCTCCTATCTACTGAATTTCCCTAACCCCTAGATCTATACCCCATCATCTCACTTCAGGAATAAACAGGCCTCTGAGAGCAAACAAACAAAACTACAAAACAAAGCACACAAAAAGCAAAAGCCCTCACACCCAGGCTGGACAAGGTAACCCAACAAGAGAAAACGAGTTTCAAGAGCAGGCAAAACAGTCAAAGACACATATACTCCCACAGTTAAGAGTTCTGATTCATGCTGCTCAGAAGATTCTTAAATTTGTGGTTTTCTACTGGAATGTGCTCTGCTTATTATGAAATAATTTTTTTAATAGTAAACTGTTTCTGCCTTTTCCAGCAGCTAAGTTCATAAAAAACTTCAAGGCTAAGGTTGGAATTGCTTAAGTCTACCATTCATTGATGTCTATGAACTTGGGAACTTGGGCAAGCTTATCCTACACACTGGTTGTTTAAGAGTTCTACTCTCATTGCTAACTTAGGTGGCTATTTTTATGTATATTTCCTAGAGCACTTGCACTGAATCTTTTGCCACAGAGGCTTAATGTTCCAAGTTATGTACATATTCAAATGCTATTACTAGTCAGTCACTCTCGAGATATTAATTTATATTTGTGAAGTCTTCCTATGTATTTACATTGTCAGGAACCTGTTGTATTGCAGTGTGAGATTTAAAAAAAAATCATTTTATGTTAGAAAAATAAAGCTGAACCTTTGGAATTTAATGTGGTCAAGAATTTTTCACCTTTGTGTCCTCTCTTCAACGAACTAGAAGAATAAATATTTTTTAAATGAATATTCCTGATCGTAAGTTGCCAGGGCCACTGAAGTGGTACTTATCAACCAAATGCTTCTGGAAGGAGGGTATTAGTAGACAGAGACAGAAGACTTTGTCTTCACTTCAAAAATATACATTGTCCATTGCTGTTTACATATTGTTCAGCCAGTTAGTGGAGTTGACAGTGTAAGCAAAGCCTGAACAGACAGACCTTTGATACCTGATGTTTCATATCTGAGTTCTACCTGAGGGTTTTTCTGCACACTTTAACTCTGTTACTTTCTTTTTTCACAGAGGACATTGCTCTTAAACTTTGTCTTCTGATTTTCATTTACCTAGCATCACAATGTCACCTCTAAGTCAGGGTTTGTACTTGAGAAAGGATTGGTATACCATCTGCACCTCAACAGAGAAATACAGAAAAGCAATAAAACATCTATAGTTTCAAATTTTCAAAGGCAAATACCCAATGAAAACATGAATAAAAGCAAAACAAAAAACCCCTAAATAACCAAAACCAACAAAAACAACAAAACCAAGATAAAAGTGTAAAAATAATTAGGGAAATAAAATCTTGCATACAGTTAAATGAACCAGTTACCTCATGGGAACCACACAAAACTTTACCTTAGACAAGCTTTAGATTTCATGGATATAAGCATGAGGAAAGACCAGTTTATTTGCTTCTTTAAATATTGTAACAATGAAAGACAAAATTTAGAAAGAATGATGTTCCCTCCTAGAATATGAAGTTGAAACAGCTCCCTTCAAGAGAAAAACAAAACAAAATATAAGCACTTTTAACTCCACACCAGGAGTACATTATCTTAACTCCTACTCTCTTGCATCAGTAATGATGTTGTGCTTTAGACTAGAATCGTAATAACTGTGTTATTCTCAAGCTCATGAGAATGATGAACAAATCCATATGCTTTTCCCAGTGCTTATGTTTGAAACTAAAACCTCTTACTGAACCTTGCAATAAAATTATTTAAAGTCAATTCTTTTGTGTTTGCCTTTTTTAAACCAGTATTATTTTTTAAATATTCTGCAGTAAAATACAACCATTTTTAGCTTATTATTATTGATTCAAAGAAGTCTAAAGCATAACTGTTTTCCTATTTCAGCTATATGAAACAATGATTATCATGGCATAGGTCGTTTAAAGCAAATTTTGTATTTGTATACAATGAACTATATGCAAATAGTAGGGCACATGAATAAATCAATCTATCATTCCTTATCAAATAATTATGTATAAACATGTAAGAAAAACAAATTTGTATTAGGACTCTGCCTTTATAATGCAAATGATCACCACATCAACTGAATACTTGAACAAAAATGAGTATTACTTTCATATACAGTAGAATTACACAAAACATAACAAACAATCTCAAGTGACATGCTCTTTGAAAACTAAAGTTTTAAGATTAATTTTCTTACTGTCAAAGACAGCAATGAAGCAAATGTGGAAACAAAATTTTGTTGCTCTTTCTCTGGTAAAGCCCTGACACCACTGTTTGCTGTTCCTCAACATTGCAATGGTTTTTCTAGTCAGAGATGAAGACACAAAAAACTTAATGGGTGCAAAAAAAATTGAAACAGCAATAAACCTTACTTATTTGTATACAAACAGAAATTTAGAAAGTCACAAAGCTACTATATTCAATGGTTGAGTGTTTTAATACATAGTTTTATATGTAATTGACTGTCACACAGTTTAAAGCCATAGCTTGGAGTCCTTCCTAAGAAGCTAGGTGAAACAGCAGCTTTTACCAATGATCATCAAAGACTACAAAGGAAACAAAAATAAGCTTTAAATTAACAGACAACTAAGCATTATTCTTCTATTTTCTATGTAATTTATTTATTTTGACCACTTATTATTTAAAAAAAATATTATTGCACAGATAAACAGAGCGACACTGAGGTATTTAAATACATGAATTGAAAATAATAGAGTGCATAAACTAATATAAGCTGATTAAATTAGTATAATTGGTATTTTGTTTTGTTATCAGTTTTGCTTTTATTGAAGATAGATTCTTGTTTCATATTATCTATTCTGATTACAGTTTACTTTCCTTCTACTCCTCCAAGTTTTTTCTCCAGGTCCCCTCCTTTACAGATTCACTTTTTTTCTGTCTCTCTTTAGCAAAGTTTAGGCTTCTGTGAAATAACAATGGAACATGACAAAACAAAATACTAAAGAATGAAGCAAAGACTATTATATTGACATTGGATATGTAACCCCAACAACAGTAAAATAAGACATTTTAATGAAAGTATTTATCAGCTACAGATGTTCCCTGCTGAAAATTTTAAGGTCACTTAAGGATAGTATTATATTATCTGCAAAAAAATAAATGGTAATTTTATTTCTTCCTTTACATATTGTATCTTCTTAAGCTCTTTCAGTTGTCTTAATGCTCTAGCTAAACGTTCAAGTACTATATTGAAAAGATATAAAGAGGATAAACAACCTTATCTAAGGACTTATTTTGTGGAATTGCTTTTAGTTACTCCTTTTTAATGTACTGTTTCCTATAGGCTTGCTATAAATTGTCATTATATTTGGGTTTGTACCTTACATCCCTAATCTCTCCAGGAGTTTTGTTATGAAGGTGTGTTGGATTTTTTTTTAGGCCTTTTATGCATCTGATGACATGATTGTGGGTTTTTTCTTTCATTTTGTTTAATGCTAGAATACATTGACAAGCTTTTGTATATTGAATGATACATGCATATCTCGGATAAAGCTACTTGATCATTGTGGATGAACTTTTCAATGAGTTCTTGGATTTATTATTCTAGAATATTATTAAACATTTTTTCATCCAAACTCATAACATTTTTTATAATTTTCTTTCTTTGGTGAGTCTTTAGACAGACAGGGGGAGGTGATGTGGGAATGTCTTTCAGTATCCTGTGAATATCAATCTTTAAATATAGGTTCTGTTTTGGCCCATGACAGGCACCATAGAAAAAGTAGGCAGGGGAAACAGAATAGGTAGAAAAGTAAGGGCGGAATCAGAGGCAGATCGACACAGTCACCCAAAGAATAAACATGTAAGGAACACAGGTGAGCCATGGCACATGTTGCAGGATAGATTAATGAAAATGGGTTGAGTTAAGATGAAAGAGCTATCTAGCAATGTTTCTGAGCCATAGGTCAAACAGCATGAGTTAAAATAAGCATCATTTTGGGGAACTAATTAGCAGTGGAAAGCCAAAGGTTCTGGGGCAAGAGGTCTGTGGGTATGGACCTCTAGCAGACCAGGATCAGAAACCTTATTGTAACACAGTGGTTCTACAAAATGAATTTGGTGATGTCATTCCTGTTTCTAGGTTGTGGATTTTCTTTGAAAATCTCATTGATTTCTATGCTAAAATAATCCACCCCTGGAATTTTAGTTTTTGAGACTTTAATAATTACACTAGGAGTTATATGTTTATTGGAATTGTTTATCTGATCTTTATTTAACTGTTGTAAGTAGTACCTAGAAATAAAAATATCAATTATTGTTAGTTTTCCAATTTGGTTTCTTATATTTCTATTTATTAATTTATTTAATGACATATTTATTTATTTATTTATTTATTTATTTTATTTATTTATTTTACATCCTGACAACAGGTTCCCTTTCCTCTGCTCCTCCTAGCCCTCCCCCACCTCTCTTTTGCTCCCTCAATATTTTTTTTAGGTTTGTTCTTTTATATTTTGGAATTCCTTGGTGTCTGTTTTTATGCCTCTTTCTTTTTCTGATATTGTTAATTGGGATATTCTCACTGTCTTTTAGTTATTTTGGATAAAGATTTCTCTATTTTGATGGTTTTCTCAAAGAACTAGGTCATTGCTTCATTTATTCTTTGTATTGTTTTGTTTGTAACTCATTGATTCTAGCCCTCAGTTTCATTATTTTTTTCAATCACCCTTCCTAAGTGTCAGTGCTTCTTTTTCATGTAGGCACTTATTTCTATAACCTTTCCTGTGTCTCATAAGTTTTCACAAACCTTGTATTAATTTCATTGAATGCTAGAAAGTCTTTAATTTCTTTATTTCTGTCTTTTCATTCAGTAGGGAATTGTTCAGTTTCCATGAATTTGAAAGCTTTAAGTTTTTCTTTCAAGAGGGGTGGTCCATCCACAGTACTCCCCCATAACTTTACCCCCATCCCAGTTTTGGATATAAAAAGGCCGCCAGAAATAAACTCACTGGCTGCTACAGTATTCACCGAGAGGTCTTTGGACTCTCTTTTTTTTGTCTCCATCTATTTTTCTGGTTCCTGTTTTTCTCAATCCTCACTTCCTTATACTAGGATTGAAAGATAAATCTAGCAAGATGCAACAAAAATTCTCAAACCCAGATTCGGAAAAGCCAGCATAGAAACACAATCGATAACAGCAAGGACAATGTATCTCCATTAGAGTCTGGCTATTTTATCACATAGTCCCTGAATAATCCAAAATATATGAGTCACAAGAAAAAGACATTAAAGTATCTTTTAAAAATACGATAGATGTCCTTAAAGAAGAATTTAATAAATATCTTAAAGAAATCTAGAAAACATAAACAAACAACATATGAAAGTAAACAAAACATAAAACCAGAAATATAATCAATAAAAAGAAAACAAAATGAGGAAATTCTGAAAATTAAGATTTAGAAACTTGAACAGAAAAAACAAAGGTAAGCTTCTCCAGGAGAATACAATAGAATAAAAAGAAAATCTCAGGCACTCAAGATACAAAAGAAAAATTGCGTGTATTAGAGAAAAATCAGAAACAAAAGACTGAAAAATAGAGTTCAGAGATCTCTCAGTGAATATTGTATCAACTCTGAGTTTATTTCTCATGGTCTTTATATACCCAAAGCTTGTGGGGAGGAGTAGGGATAATGGGTGTGGGGGGAGTTCTAATGGGGTGGAAACCTCTCTCAAAGATACCATGGTTCAAGATAGAGACAAGAGTAAACATCTTGCTTAATTCATAAAAGAGTTACCACTCCTTACAAATATTCAGTTATATGGCCTTGAAGAAGATATCTGGTAGCCAAGGCTTTAGGCAAATCATCTAGTTATTCAGTCTTAAAGAGAAATACAAACTTGGACTTTATGACCTTGAGTCATGATGAAATCAAACAATAAACTGGAGTTAGTGTGGGCTCCTACAATGATTAAAGCTTTAGGTGACAGTTTCTGCATTTGTCTTGTTGGCTGAGTGTTTTGTTTCTTGGTTTCTGTTTGCTCTCAGAATTTACAATGTGTGATAGCTGTGTGTTGCCTGTTTTCCTTCCTTCCTTCCTTCCTTCCTTCCTTCCTTCCTTCCTTCCTTCCTTCCATCTTTTTTCTTTCTCTCTTTCTTTCTTTCTTTTTTGCCTGCTCAGCTGATAATGTCTTTTGGTGTTGGAGGCTGAATAATTTGCATGAATTATGATAAGGAAAGATGTAAGAGACAGTCATTGTGATCCAAAAGGGTTAGGCTCAAAGAGGAAAGAATGAACAGAGCATATTTCCAGCTACACATCTGCATATTGCATATGAAACCAGGAAGTTTGGATCTCAGGATCAGTAAGAGTGGTATGAGTGCCTCCAGCCTACTTGTAGTGGGAGGGGAAGTTCTTGGGTTAGCAAGTGGCATCTCTGGAGTTGGTTCTAGGATACAGTGACAAATTGGTGATGGGGATGAGAAGGAGATGGTTTGTGTGTCCACAGAGGACGTGGGCTGGAGGATGGAAATGCTGATGCTGATGTTCTTTTCTTGCTCCAGAGATGAGACTGTGGGATTGACTGTGGGGAAACAGAGAGGCAAGAGAATGCCTGTTGTCAGCCCACACAGTTTTCTGGCAAATTCAGCCTTTGGTTTAGGAGGGAGTGCCTGCTGGAGATATGACATTTGATTCTGCAATGAATAGGGTGAGGGAAGTCAGGAGAAGATGGCTTGCAGAATACAAATAGATGCAGCTCCTCATTTTGTCCTGGAATCCTCAGCCAGCCACACTCTGTGAGGTGGAATGGAGCCAAAGAGAGAGCAGAATCCAGTACTTTCTTAGTACATGGAGACATTTCTCACGGGAAATGGTTAAGTGTTACAACTCCACTTTATTTCTGTAAGAAAAGGAAATATAAATGCTGATAACAGTGGCTTAGGAACCACCTGATTTGCACTAATAGGCATGTTCCTATCATAAGACTCATAGAAAGTGAAGCCAAGAAGGCCTCTAGCAGGAATCCTTTACAGGGTTCAAGCTAAAGATAATCAGGAATCTCATTCACGGATAGCTTTAAGATGAAGTCAGTCCTCCATGCCCAGGGACATTTTCTAGACACGTACAAGTAGAGATATAAAGTTCTGCTGGAGAAGGATGGAGTTTTCATGTTATTGAGCTTTTGGGAATCTGCTAGATCATGAGAGCCTACGACCTCAAACAAGCCTGCAAAACCCTTCTAACACACAGATGTGGGGAGGGTCAGGTAAGGCTGGTCTTCCTAAGGAACTATTGAGGAGGTTGAAGTGTTGGGTATCGGGCAACAGAGAGCACTTTTGTTCATTCTATTATTTATAATTTACTATTTACCAAGAAAACTCCTCCAAATAAATCTAATTTTATTTACTTTAGTTGGGGTCAGAGAAACAAGTCATATCTCATATACTTAGCCCTGAATTGAATGTCCCCATAAGATGGGTGCACAAGCAACTACAGTCATTTTGGAATGGTAAAGCAACATATCAAATAAATTCTGTAAAGTAAAATAAGTGTAAATATTGGCAATGACTTATGAGAAAATAAGGAAAATGCTATTTATAAGTTCTTACCCAAAATTTCTCAGATAGAGAACCAATGCTTTCTTATCCCCCTATAAATTCTATAAGGCATGTAGAAAGAGTAAGGGATAACATTTCCAGCTACATTTTTCTTGGGGGGAATGGTGGTATTATCTTATGCAAATATGAGAAAAGCACAATACAGAGTGCACTGCTGCTCATGTGTTCATGCTGAATAATTTCTTTATTTTTTAATGAAAACCTTTATGATTTCTTTTCATGGGCAAATCTTCTAAAATCCTCTTATGCATATGAGTATTAATGTGTTCCACTGCAGTTACAGTTTATTGAATTTTGCTTAAGGAATACTTAACAACCTTGAGCTATTTCATTGCTATAATTCTTTTAAGAAGTATAAAATGTTTAATTTTATGTTTATGTCTGTAATAACCATAAAGTTTATTTTGGATGTGAGTACAAAACTAATTTAATTTTACTTTCTCATATGTATAACTGCACCTGCATGTTCATCCTCTCTGTTTGAACCTTCATTTCTTCATTGTGTTAGACTTATAATTTCTTCGTCTTGTATCAGGAAGCACTCAGCTCATAGTAATACAATTGTGGCAAACTGAATCTTTTTCAGTCTAAATCTACCAAATTAAAAGCAGGTGTGTCTACTTTATTTTTTCTTTTTCTACCTATACCCACAAATAAAACTATAGTATACAGAGCTCTGCTAAAGTAAGTGAGAGCCATAAACTAGTAGGGTAGCATGTCCCTGAATGATAAGATTAAGCAGAGACTATTCCAATATGTTAAACTACGTCAACTAAAAGATTATAACATTAATGAGAGAAATATAGTCAGGAATACACTCATCACATCTTAGTTTAGGACTTTATGATTGCATTTGCTTACTTCTAATATAGTAATTTGAATATAAAAGTAGTATACTCCAATAAAATCTAAACATTTATACAATATCAATTAACTGCAATGTGATAAGTGTTCATATTTATATCAAATGTCTTAAGTATAGGACTCAAAGCTTGTTGACAACTATTTTTGAAGTTTTAGTTATAATAATTAGGATGTTGTTATTTTGCTTTGTAGATGATAACTTTGGGATACTTTATTTGAATAATCAAGATGTAATGTCTTGCTATTTCTGGCTAAATTTGAGAAACTATAACTTAAGAAATAATGGCATACCCCTAAAAAAGTAAATGTTTTTGAAAGAGCTAAGAATTGTTAAAATTAAAAATCACTTTTCAACAAAAGACCATTTTTAATTTTTTTAAATTGCAATTATTTACTTGTTTGCATATATGCAGTTTGGGCTCTTGTATCCTCTCCCTCTCCCTCTACCTCCCTCTCTCCCTCTCTCCGTCTCTCTCTCTCTCTCTCTCTCTCTCTCTCTCTCTCTCTCTCTCTCTCTCTCTCTCGTGTGTGTGTGTGTGTGTGTGTGTGTGTGTGTGTGTGTATGTGTGTGTGCTTTAGTTTATGTATGCCATGGGTCAACATTCAGGATTTAGTTTTTTCTTTTACCATGTAGATCCATGATTGACTTCAGGTCTCAAAATATTACACTAAACACCTTTAATTTTCAAGCCATCTCTCTAACCGAGGAGGTATGAAATTTATAAGCTACGAGCATGGGTGTCTCAGTAAGGTGCTAAGTGAACAATATAAGTTAGATCAAGAAAAAAAATATACTATGACACTGTATTCCCATGACCAATAAACATAACAAAAGGCAGAGGTTCTTTTTAAAATACACAAATCCAAGATTAGATCCTAATGGACTGACTATACACATCTATAACCATTCTCTGAGTATTGCGTAAATCCATCTGGAATTCTTAATAGAAATGAGACCTGAAGGATAATCATAGAGAGCTATCTTGCAACTCTTTTTGAATAATTTTTATCTAAAAGCAGTCATTGATTGGTGTACACCAGGTTCTTGATGTCTCTATTTCTGCCTCTGTCTGTCTGCCTACATATCTGTCTTTTTATCTCTTTCTCATATTCTCCTTTGTGGAATCTTTGTAGGAATCTTTGAGGTGGGGGCCTCATCTCAGTTCCAGATACTTTGTAGATAGCTGATAGGAGAAAATGTTATTTACAATGGAAAACTTAAGCATTGTTGATACACAAATGATCTGGGAATTCCTTTCTGCATGCTGTGAATCTCAATCTTAAAATAAAGGAGCTATTTTGGCCCTTGACAGGCACCATAGAAAAGTAGGCAGAGGAATCAGAATAGGTAGGAAAGGAAGGGCAGAGTCAGGGACAGACCAGCCAGAAGCCCAAAGGAACAGCATGTAAAGAACACAGGTGAGCCACAGGCCATGAGGCAGACATATTAATGAAAATGGGTTGATTTAAGATGTAAGAGCAAGCTAGCAATGTGTCTGAGTCACAGGTCAAACAGCATGAACGTAACATAAACATCTGAATCATTTCTGTGGGCATGAGCAGCAGCAGGTGGCTAAGGGGTCTGGGGCTGCAGGTCTGTGGGTCTGGGGGTCCGGGACCAAGAAACCACATTGTAGCAGATGGCATCCCTGGGTGGATGAATATCCACTTAAGCCTGAGAAAGTTTTAAAAGAGGTTTTAGCACAGAGGCTGAGCCAAAAAATCTTCCAAATTGTGTATATGAAGCAGGCCATTGTACAAAGATAGCACGGCATCCAGGTCACATTAAAAATGGTGCCAGCAAACTGGTGACAGGCAGTATAACCTGCAAACAGACAGATTCCTGAAATCTCACAAAAGACTCAGTAGCATGTTATTGGTTTAAGGTTTCTGTTTATTTTGAACAAAAAGAAAACAAAGATGGATACTTAGTAGCAGCATTTTCTTGGGTCTGCTGTGTTTACTGGTCACAAACAGACACGGTCCCTTTAAGAGAACTTACTGATTCAGCTTTATCTGCAAAAACTATGTAGCTGTATAAAATAGTGTATTTTAAAAGTTCTTATGGTTTGAAGATGATTAAAGATTCACAATAAAACATATTCAGATGAAAAGAAAAAACATATAAACGGGTTACAATGTTTGTAAAAGGTACATAGGCTTCAGAGAGAAAAGAAAGAGGATAGAGAAAGTCATTAAAAAGAGAAATAGAGTGATGAAAATATAATAAGCCATGTAAAGATGAAAAATAGAAACAAAATCCGGATTTTGGTTGTTACTGTGTTTTCTTTTAATTTTTGACTGTTAATGAGCTAATTGCAGAAGACAATGGATTGAAAATGCAAAGGCTTCTAAATTAAACAAGAATATATATTTTAAAGGTATTTTGATTTTGAAATTTGTGTCTAAGGATTTATTGCTTTGGAAGAGTTCTGCTTTTGTTTCCACATAAGATGAGAACCTGTGGATTGCTTCTAGGTAAATATGGTTTCATCAAACACAACCCCCTGAAAAAAATCTCTGATGGGAAGAGATGGCCATATCAGCTTCAGGACTGCAGACTATGATCCAGTCTCAAGAATCTGTGAGTTTTTCAATGCCTCTTAATCAGCAGAAAGTAGTAATGGAAAACTATGGCCAAATTGCCAAAATACTGTTTTTAAATGTTTGTTTTCATTATAAATTATTAATGGTCAGATTTAATCTCTTTCTAAGAAGAAAAGTGGGATATGATATATGAGTGATTTAAAAAATAGATTATTGAATTTACTTAGATCAGGAAACCAGCTGTTAATCTTGGAATGTTTTTCACTGGTATGGTTTTCGGTTTAATGATACAAATTTAAGGACAATTCTCTCTCTTATGCTGTATGTATTTTTCTTCTCTTGTTTAAGACATGATGTTAATATAACTAATTTAAAATTGTAATGTATTATTAAGAAATGCATGTTAGTTGTATTTTTAGGTATAGAAAGATATAATTCAATTAGATACATAATCTTCAAACACTTCTAAGACCTACAGAATCTGACATTTAAAATGCTTTAATAACTTAGACTTTTCTGGACAGTGAGACAGATCTGTTCCTTGCAGCACTAATTTACTTCAAGAGAAAAATGGGCATCAAAGAAACTCCATATGGAGATATGTTTCTTTGTGGCATCAGTTAGCCACTGGACATGAACCTGTTATATTGACTGCTTGACCGTATACTGTATACTGTTAAAACTGGACATGCAGGTTCCATAGGAAGGTGAAATCTGAATTTTGGCAAAAAAAAAAAGCCAAGATGGTCATTCAGTTTCCTGCTTTGCAGAGAAAACTATCAGACATTCTTCAGGACTCGAGGAGAAGCAACTGTACCAGAATGGGCAGAACAGATTTCCTGCTTCACTGAAATGAAAAGAGACTCCGGGCCTGTAGGCTGAAGATGGATGCCCCAACTTTATAACAAGATTCTGGGTGACTGTCCAGGAAGATAGGTGTCATCGCTGTCCTTTCTAGATTTTGGAAGTTATTGCACTTCTGGTTTACTTGGGTAAATATATCCTTCTGTGGTCTTTGATGTAGTTAAATATTAGATAATTATAGGTACAGATTTCTTAGTCATTTGAAAGGTATATTGGGAATGAAACTTTAGATTCATAATTTTACTGAATACAAATAGACTAAATATTATAACTGTAATTCTTGCTTGATGGCTATTTTGTTACATGTAAATTTGCTATGTTAAAATTGAAACTTTCCTTTTTGATTAGACAGGAAATGGGAAGTGATGTGGGAATGCCTTTCTGTATGTTTTGAATATCAATCTTTAAATAAAGGAGCTGTTTGGCCATTGACAGGCACTGTAGATAAAGTTGGCAGAGGAATCAGAATAGGTATGAAAGGAAGGGCAGAGTCAGGGAAAGACTGACCAGAAGCCCAAAGGAGCAACATGTAAGGAACACAGGTGAGCCACAGTCTATGTGGCAAACAGATTAATGAGAATGGATTGATTTAAGATGTAAGAGCAAGCTTGCAATGTGCCATATCCGTAGGTCAAGCATCATGAAGTTAATATAAGTGTCTGAATCATTTCTGTGGGCTTGAGCAGCAGCAGGGTGCTAAAGGGTCTGGGGCTGCGGGTCTGTGAGTCTGGGCCTCTGGCCATCCAGGACAAAGAAACCACATTATAACACCCAAAAAAGGGTATCTATATCCTTTATGACTTTAGGAGAAGATTGTATACAGATAGGATGTTCAGAAGGTACAGATACATAGAGAAACAAGGTTTAGGATGAAGTCACAATAAAATTGGTTCCTAAAAATTCCAACTGTCCTTTGTCTCACACCAGGTGGCTTTTCTGATACACGACAGAATTCTTCACATTTTCTTTACCAATATGCTTGGGTTTAGAGAGGGAGAAAGTCAAGTGCTCCCACTCCAAATCCAGCCCTATTAATAGTCAAATCAGGACCACATTTTTTTGAGAGGTGCAGATGTAAGATGCAAAGAAGTGAGAATTGAGAGTTTACCTAGTAGTGCATATTTGTATCAGTTGGTCTCATAGTCCATTGTTTACATTCCTTCAGTATCGATCACTTTTCCATTGCAGGTGATTAATCATTTAATACCCAGTCAATATCTTAAAGACAGTTGTATACATTTTCCTGTAAATACAAAATTGAGACCCTGACCCCCAACCTAGTCAAATGTGTTTTCCTTATCATGTATCCATTTGTTGTTTGAGGGATGAGCAATTACTTCTTGTCCTTAGGAAGGGACTCCTTTTTGAAGTGGACCTTTATTAATTTCGTCAGTACTCATATCTTTTCCTTTCCTGTTGAAGCAAAAGCAAAATCCCTACTGGACTTCCATTCTGATGTCAACACATCCTTCAAATTCCCTACTGGACTTCCATTCTGATGTCAACACATCCTTCAAGTAGATGGGGTGGTTTATCTCTGAAGATTTCTCCATTACCCAATGTCTCTCAGCAGCTGATGTTCCCTTTTCATCAGCGTTAAAAAAAATTCAAAGTCAATAAGGCACTATGCAACCTCTCCCTGAGTTTTCTCATTTCTCTCTTCTGTTTATAAAGCATTTCTTTCAAAGTATAAGGAGATATCTCTACAACTGCCTGTCCTGAATGATTGTGTGATATCCCTGTAATATGCTTTATATTATATATCCAAAAATCAGCCTCATTTTTTGGGAAACATATGCTGAAGCATTGTCAGTCTTAATCTGAGTGGGAATTCCCATTATGGCCATGGCTTCCAAAAGGTGAGTAAGTACAGAATCAGCTTTTTCAGAACTCAGGGCAGTCATCCATTGCATTCCAGAGCAAGTATCAATAGTATGATGTACATACTTCATCTTTCCATTTTCTGGAAATTGAAACACATCCATTTGCCATATCTCATTTCTCTGTGTACTCTTAGGATTTCTTTCTGCAAGTAAAGACAGTTTGTTATAGAAAGAGCAAGTGTTACAATTCCTTAATATTTCTTTTGCTTTATGACAAGTGATGGAAAAACTCTTCTTTAGTCCTTTGCTATTAGCATTATGTTTCTCATGAAATTCTGTTGCTTCTAGCATGTCTCCAATTAGCAACTGATCAATTTCATAATTACCTTGTGGTAGAGGGACTGGGAGACCTGAGTGTGCCCTGATATATGTTATGTACATAGGACGTATCCTATCTCTGATGATATCCTGTAGTTGTATGAACAGTAAGATCAAATCTGTATCATCCAGAATGAAGTCAGCAGTTTCAATATGTAAAACAACTCCTTCTGCATACTGAGAGTCAGTAATTACATTGAGAGGCTGTGTGAAATCCAACAACACCATAATAATTGCATATAGTTCTGACTTCTGAACAGAGTTTTAATGCTCTGAGAACCCTTAATTAAGTTTTCTGAGCCTTTCCTAAGTTGTTTGCATCAGTGTAAAATGTAGGATCTCCACAAATGGGTTTATCCTGTACCACATGAGGAAAGATCCAATTAGTTTCCTTTATAAATTGAATTCTCTTATTTTGAGGATATTTATTATTAATCTCTCCTAAAATGTCACCACAAGCCTTTGGCAAGGTTCACTGTCTGCCCATAATCGATCAATTTATTCATTAGTCAAAGGCACAACCATTTCTGCAGGGTCCTTTCCAGTCAATTGGCAAAGTCTAATTTTACCTTTCAAAATCAGATGAGATTTTTTTTTTTGATATATGTTTTCAGCTTCTTGCTTGGCCTATGCTTCAGAAATATCCATTCTAATATAATGTTTTCTCTTTGCATTAAGATTCCTGTTGGAGATTGTCTAGAGGGTAAAATGACCAGTATGCAATCTAGGTCTGGATCCACACGATCCCCATGTGCTTCTTGAAGTTTCTTTTCCACAAACTCTAATTCTTCCTTGGCTTCACTGGAGAATTTTCTTGGACTATTTAAGTCCTTTTCACCATCCAAAGTCTTGAACAAATTAACAAGTTCATAGTTTTTATACCAATAATGGGCTGTAGATGAGCAATATCCCCTAGTAGCTTTTGAAAATTGTTAAAAGTCCTCAATTTATCTCTATTCAATTTCACCTTTTATGGCCTAATTTTCTGTAAACATATTTTACATCCTAAATAATTGATAGAATCTCCCCTCTGCACTTTCTGTGGGGCAATTTGTAGTCCCCAATCAGGCAATATTTTCTTTAGTTCTTCAAACAATGTTTCTAATGTATCTATTTTTGTGTCTGATAACAAAATATCCATTATAATAGTAAATGATAAATTGTTGGAAGTGCTTGTGCAGGACTTCTAGTGGTTGTTGTACAAAATATTGACATAAGGTGGGACTATTCAACATTCCTTGAGGAAGGACCCTCCATTGGAACTTCTTAACTGGGCATGAATTAGTAAGAGTAAGCACTATAAAAGCAAATTTCTCTTTGTCCTGTTCCTGGAAAGGTATGGTTAAAAAAAATCCTTCAAATCAATAACTGTAATAGGCCATCCCTTAGGTAACAAGGAAAGCAGAGGAATACCAGATTATAAAGATCCCATTTTATTATCACTTTATTAATTGCTCTTAGATTTGTCATCATCCTCCATTTTCCAGATTTATTCTTGACAACAAAAACAGGTGAATTCCATGGACTGGTTGATTCTTTAATATGCTGAGTCTGCAACTGCTCTTGTACTAACTGTTCCAAAGCCTGAAGTTTTTCTCTCATCAAAGGCCATTGCTGAACCCAAATAGGTTTTTCTGTTAACCATCTCAAATGCAGCACTGTGAGTGTCCTTTTAGGTTCTGCGGTTATTTGGCAATTCATTTGTACAACCTGAACGGCTGGTGAATTTTCTTCATAGCACCTTAAAACATCACTTTTGGAAACATAATTAAGTCTCTGGTTTTTATCAGGACATTGAGAGATTTTAATCTGGGTATTCCATTGCAGTAGAAGGTCACAACCCCACAGATTTACCACTGTGTCAGCCATATATGGCTTCAACTGTCCTTTCTGACCTTCTGGTCCTATGCATTCAAGCCATCTTACACTCTGTTTCACCTGAGATATTGTTCCAATATCCAGAAATTGAATATCCACTGCCTCTAAAGGCTACCTTGGATGCCATGACTGTGGGGTTATGATTGAAACGTCAGCCCCCATGTTGACTAGGCCTTATATATAAATATTATCTACCCGTATATTCATTTTTGGTATTTGTTCATCTATTGAAGTTTGCCAAAATATTTTTTTATGATTCTTCTTGGAACTTCTGATATCTATCTTGAATTTCTTCTATTATCTATGTCATATGATCTTTTAGATCAGGCATTCGATGTCCTACTCATCCTGAGGATGCTGGTCTTCCACTGTGCCTAGATATGATCTTATCTTCCTTGACCTTGGAGTCTAGTTTTTGAGGGCTTCCTGGGGGAAGCCCTGAAAGGCATTTCCTGATGGTAAAGGGTTGCCTTTTTTGACCCTTGTAGATCTACATTCATTGGTCCAATGCCGTCCTTTGCCATACCTTCTGCATGACCCATAAGGCAATGACCTTCTGTTTGAATCAAACCAAAAACAGGTATTATTTACAAGAGTACCTTGTGTACAATTCTGTCTTATATGGACAGGTTTACCACAGTTCAAACAAGTGATGCCTTGATTACTCACACTAACATAGCAATGGCTTGTCCTACGCAATACTCCTCATCACAATGGAAAGATACAGCTTTGATTGCATACTGAATCCATTCTTCTATTGGTGCAGATATGACCTTAAAGACATAAGCATTATTTTACATTCTAGATTAGCATTATCAAAGGCCAGAAAAGTATTAACTGCTTCCTAACTTTTGGATCTGATACTGTTCTATGTACAGCCGTAGTAACCCTCTGTAGAAAGTCGGTATAAGGTTCTTTTAAACTCTGTTTGACTTAAGTATAAAGCTCAATTTTCTAACCTGGGTCCAAAATCTTTTCCCAGGCATTCAGTGCAACAGAATGGCATAGCAATAAAGTAATAAAGTAGTTTGAGCCTTCACATCTGCAAACATGCCTTCACCAAGGATTTGTCCTGAGAAGCAAAGAAACCCCTAATTTTTCCTTGTTTTCCTAAGGTCCTAGCCTCCTCCCTAATCCAGCTTCTCCACTATAAATTTTGACTTTGTCCAAGATGGTGGACATTAGCTACATCTAATCACATGGCAAGATTCTATTTATGGTTGACCATGCATTTAGGAGTTGTTTTACATATGTAGAGTGTATACCATGTAACGATATTGCCTCCTTAAAATCCTTGATATCTCTCATATGTATTGGCTCATAACTATACTCTACAAATTCTGAGGACACTCCAAATGCTTTCTTTGTCTGAATAGTAGTCAGGAACAATAGTGGTTGGAAAGGGGGTAGCCACAGCATGTTTACCACCTTAGGAAGAGTACCTCCAGTACCATAATATCTCATTGTGGGTTAACTTGAATTGTTACTACCCTTTTCCAGTACTACAATATGGTCCTCCCATTCCTGAAACTTGGATACTACCAGTTCCCATTCCTGGATTTTGGATACTACTGGCTTCCATTCCTGGAGTTTATATTCTACTGATTTTTCTAGAGCTTGATTTTCCTGAAGAAGCAGTCATTCCAAGGACCTCACAGAACCATCAATTATTTGATCCACATCATTAACATAATTAATGATTTTCTTGTCCTCGTCATTAATGTCGTCAACAAGTTTCTTGTTTGATC
The DNA here is from genome assembly GCA_033318265.1 of Phyllotis vaccarum. NCBI lineage: Eukaryota > Metazoa > Chordata > Mammalia > Rodentia > Cricetidae > Phyllotis > Phyllotis vaccarum. The sequence continues at coordinate 63,335,268 of JARWLC010000012.1, forward strand.
ATTTACATAGAGCCTATATTTTTCTTGTACAGTGTTTTTCATATCCTAAGAAGAAGCCTTATCTGAAAGCATTTTGTAACCAATTTCTAGAGAATTAATCTTATCTACCATTTTAGTGTTTGAAATTTCCACATCACATATTCTGGACATCAACTGTTGATTTTCAGATTTCACCTCTTTTATCATGCTAATATTTTGAAACACACAATAGAGAAACAAGCCAAAAAATAGTAGGACTGAGATATTGAAGCCTTCCAGATATTCATTCAAAAATTTCTCAATCACCATGGAAAAATATGACCTGAAGTTATTAATGGAATAATTAACAGCCATTACCTCAATTCAGGTGCAATGACGTTTGGTGCACGGGTGTCACACTAGCGTTCAATGCTCAGTTCACTAGCAATGTGGCAGATGCAGGAACTCTCAGCAGCAGGAGACTACCTACAGACCCTATGTGGTCTTAAAGGGCCCCAGCAGGCAAAATATAATCCTTAGAAAAAGCAAATTCTCACAAATTAAGACAGGATGTCAATCACAAAATAGAAGGGTTTTTGTTTAGTTTGTTTGTTTGTGCTTGTGGAGAGGAATTTATACTTGCCCAGGTCAGGACAAGCTACAGCTTAGGCTGGTGGAGGGGGGGAAGCTTTTGCAGAGGAATTGACACCTGCTTAGGTCATGGCTCTGTCAGTGTCTAGTGACTGTTTGTGTTGGGGGGTGTAGTGGGAGTGTGGTGTGGGGAGCAATGGAGGAGGGGACAGTGCTTTTTCAGAGGAATTTCCAGGCAGGGCTGGCAAGGACTGCACTTGCCCTGGGGATGACTGTGCTTTAAACTCACCCAGGTCACTGCTTTCCAAGTTGTAGCAGCTCAGAGGCAGAGACTAGGAGCCACTGCTCAGTGCATGAGAAAAAACCGCACTGAGGGGCAGAGGAATGGCTGGCAGAGGAACTCAGCTGGCGGGCAGGAGACCACCCATTGCTCTGCTTTGCTGAGTGGCTAGAGAGTGAGGGTGGACCTCAGTATGAAGGAGCAACAGGCCTGTGAGGGAGGGAGCTTTAAGCCCACACACTGTAGTGTAGGTTCCCAAAGCTGAACACTCTGCCTGTCCTCTACTTTCTAACAGTGTTCAAAACACAAATAGACTGCCTATTCACAACATCAAACAACATGAAGTTAATAAAAGCGGCTGAGTTATTTATGGGGTCCTGATCAGCAGAGGGCAGTTAAGGGGTCTGGGGCAGGTCTTTGGGTTTGGATCTCTGGCCTGTAGGTTTGTGGGTCTAGACCTCTGGCTGCCCGGGACTAAGAGAACACAATGTAACAGATGGTGTCCCTTGGGTGGGCAAATATTCACTTAAAGCCTGAGAAAGTTTTATAAAGGGTTTTATCACAGAGAATGATCCAAAGTAGCTTCCAAATTGTGTGTATGAAGAGGGTCATTGTACAAAGAAAGTGTGCCGTCCAGGCCACATTCAAAATGGCGCCAGCGGACTGGCGGCAGGCAGTGTAAGCTACGATCAGACGTATCCCTGAAATCTCACAGAAGACTCAGTAGCATGTTATTTGTTTAAGGTTTCTGTTTATTTTGAACAAAAAGGAAACAAAAATGGATACTTAGTAGCAGCATTTTCTTGGGTCTGCTCTGTTTGCTGGTCACAAACAGACACGGTCCCTTTAAGAGAACTTACTGATTCAATATGCAGCTCTTTAAGAGAGTATATTTTAAAAGCTCTTATAGTTAGAAGATGATTAAGGATTCACAGTAAAACAGATTCAGATGAAAAGAGAAACCTGTAAACGGGTTACAATGTATGTAAAAAGTACATAGGCTTCAGAGAGAAAAGAAAGAGGATAGAAAAAGTCTTGGAAATTATAGATCTGTTTAAATTGATTATTTGATCTTGGTTTCTCTTTAGGAAGTACTGTTTACACATAGAAAAATTGTTTCTTTTAAAATTTCCAATTAATTGGAGAATAGTTTTTTTTTTTCTTTTTTAAGCATATCTATAGGATATATTTACTTGGTGTCTGTTGAAAGATCCCCACTTTCATCTCTAATTTTGTTTATTTGGATCTTCTCCCTCTGCTTTTGGTTAATCTGCCTAAAGTTTTGGCAATCATTTATTTTTTTCAAAGAGCCAACTTTTTGTTTTATTAGAAATTTTGTTGCTTTGTTTTAATTGTTTTTATTGCAGTGACTTTTGGCATGAGTTTGGTTATGTCTTGCTTCCTACTCCTCTAGGATTATTGATTTTTATTTTTTCCTTCTCCAGTCTAAGGTGTGCTACTAATTTACCAATATGAAGTATCTCTAGTCTTTGTTTTGTTTTCAATGTGGGAAATTAGTGACATCAACTGCCTTCTAAATCTCTCTCCATTGTATCCCACGAATTTAGGCATATTGTGTTTTCTTATCATTCTATTCTTTCAAAGGCTTTTAATTTCTTTCTTAATGTTTGTCTTTAATTTATTTTTTTAGTCATTAGTGCACTGTCCATTTTCTAATAGTTTGTATGATTACTGTTGGTTTCATTGTTACTATTCAGCTTTAATTTGCTTCGGGTATTATTTCAGTTTCTTGTATTTTTTGACTTTTTTTTCTTTTCCAAATTGGTGTTCAACTATAGAAAAGGTTCTGTGAGCTGCTCAGTATAAGCTATTTGTGTGTGTGTGTGTGTGTGTGTGTGTATGTGTGTGTATGTATGTGTATTTGAGTTAAGTGCTCTGTAAATATCAGGTACCTCTTTTTAGTTTATAACATCATTGATCTCCACCATTTGTTTGTAGGATTTTGTCTGGAGGACCCACACATCTATTGCAACCATTGAGTATTGAAGTCTCCTGCTATCAGTATCTGAGGGTCAATATGTGGTTTAATTGTTGTAGTGTTTCCTTGTAAACTTTCTACCTTTGTGTTTGGTGCACAGATACAATGTCCTTTAGGTGGTGATGTCCCTTAATGAGCAGATAATGTTCTTATCTATCTCTTCTAGATAGTTTTAGTTTCAAGTCTATTTTATCAGATATTAAAATGGCCACACAAACTTGCTTCTGAGGTAAGTCACTTTTCTGAGTATATATTTCTCCACCCCTTTACTTTGACATGTATTGTCTTTGATGGTAAGCTGTGTTTCGTGGATGTGGCAGAAAACTAAATTCTGCTTGCACATCAGTTCAGCTATAACTTCTTCTTTTTAATGGGGAATTTATTTTGAGATTTATTAATGATTATTAATGAGATTTTGTTGATTCTCATTATTTTGTTCTTTAGGGCTTTTGTCACCCTTTTTACTTATAGGGCTGAAATTATGGACATCTGTTATTTTTTGGGTGTTACTATCTTCAGATTGAAGCTTTTCTTCTAGTGCTTTCTGAAGAGTTGAATATATAGATTGATAACAATTAAATTTGATTTTATTGTGAAATGTCTATCTTATTCTGTGTATTATTGGTGTGGGAATTTCTTTCTGTATGCTGTGAATAGGACTGTTTTGGCCATGACAGGCACCATAGTGGAAGTAGGTTGGGAATCAGAATAATTAGGAGTAGGGCAGAGTCAGGAAAGATCAAGCCAGCCACCCAAAGAAGAAACACATAAGGAAAACAGGTGACCATCTGTTACAAAACTAGAGATAGGACTGGAGGATTGAAATTAAATTTAAAAAAGGACTGTTTTGATCATGTCAGGCACCATAGAAGAGGTAAGTGGGGAATCAGAATTGTTAGGAGAAGGAGGGCGGAGTCAGGTCAGATTGACCCAGACACCCAAGAAGAATTATGTAAGAAACACAGGTAAGCCACAGGCCATGTTGCAAGAAAGATGAATGGAAATGGGTTAAGATGAAGGAGCTGTCTAGCAATGTGCCTGAGCCATAGTCCAAACAGCATGAACTTAATATAAGTGTCTGATTCATTTTTGGTAGCCTAAGCAGCAGTGAGCAGCTAAGGGGTCTGTGGATGCAGGTCTGTGAGTCTGGCCATCTGGGACCAAGAAAACCATAATGTAACATATTGTATTTGAAAGTTTCGCTGGATATAGCAGTCTGTGTTGGCATCTGTAGTCTCTAAAGTTGATATATTTATCAGGGCTCTTACTGCCATTAGTATCTCTATTGAAATTTCAGGTGCTTTTCGAATAGTTCTTCTTTATTGCTATTCCTATTTTTTCTTGAAGGTTTTAATATTCTGAGTTTTCTATATGATTAATATATTCTTTGTTATGTGTCATGGGAAATTTCCTTTATGGTTGAATTTATTTGCTGTTTTGTATTTTACATGGATACATACTTTGTTCTTTTGGGAAATTTTCTTTTATGTTTTTTGTTGAAAGTATTTTCTTGTTTTGTTTTGTTTCCCTGGTTTCTTCTCCTCCCTCTGTTATTAATATAGTTTTGTTTTTCTTTTAAGATTTATATTTCTCTTTCACTGAAATATCAGTTTATTTTATCTTGTCTTCAATGCCTCAGATTCTATCCTTCATATCTGGTAAATTGATAATGAAGGATGCTTGTCTAAAAATTTTGTGTGCAAGTTGCTATATTTCTCATTTCTAGTTTGATGTAACTTTGGCTTTCTCTGGCAATCCCATTTTAATTTTCATTTATTGTGCTATTTTTTTTAAATTCATCTCAATGTCTGTGTTTTTATAGCTTTTTATAATGTATTTATCCATATTATTTTTAAGGTCCCTTATATTTATAATTACTCTTTTGATGACCTTGTAGATTATATTTCTCAGTATTGAGCTGATATGAAGGAATGAGAATAGGCTATGGTGACTGAAACGATTTATGGGAAGAAGCAAAGTTTAATGTGCCATAAGGATCAGCATCATCACCTGAAAATTTGGGGCAGAGAGGAGGAGGAAGAATAATAGACAAGCCTGGTTCTCTGACCCTTGTTGCTGGTGTGTTTCCAGGAAAGACCGACAGTTCTTTTAACTAAGGCAAGTAGATGGGGTGGGGAAGGAATACTTTAGAAAAAAAATTGACTCCTAAGACTGAGTAAAGACAGGGAGGAGGAACTGCACTAAAAAGTTTGCTACAATTTTGAGGATAATTTTGAGGATCAGAATTTTCAGGTAGCATAGTAAATGTCACATACCCTTTGTTCCTGGCCATTATGTGTCCCATTTTGTCTATTTTTTTTAATATTAATACATTATGTAATTTCCACTACTTTTAATTAAAAATTTTATACACTATCCAGACTGATCAATGGGTATCTACATGCAGATGGCTAAAATAAGATCACTATCTGTTGCTCTGTACAAATATTAGTTCATATATTCTTCATCATAAAAACAAATACAATTCACATAGAAAATTCACATTATATGAGACAGAATGACTATTTGCTAGACAATTCATAGAAAAATACGATGAGAATGAGAATGCAAAAAATAGATAATATGTATTATTTGTGGGAGTGAATATTAAATATCATTATGAAGGATTACACATAGATAAAAAATAAAATGATCATATAAGGTAAATATACAATTACTAGGCATATAATTGTCTTAAAGGACAGAATACAACAGATTTGACAACATGACCACACTAATTATGGTGCTATTCACCATATTCATCAACACATTATAAAGGCACAATGTGTCCAGCAAACTGATAAGTGAGTAAAACAAATGTGGTATATACATTAAAGTATTTTATTCATCCATATGAAAAAATATGTTATTTGAAGAAAATCACTTTTATTCTCTCACAGTAAGTATAATAAAGCCAGATGCAGCAAGACAAGAATCACATTTTCTTTTATGAGTAGAATCTGGGATGCAAAAGCAGTGAAAATAGCAGGTCGAATATTTGGGAAGCAGAGGATTTCAGAGGAGATTTGCAGGGTGGTACAGGACTAAACAATAAGAATGTGAATATAATCTGACTGGAGTACTTCTTGTAAAATATCATTCTTCACATTTTATTAAAAATAATTTCTTGAAAAAATACATAGGAGCATATTTTATGTGTCTTTGTCACTACTTTTTAAGTTTTCTTTCACAAGTCCCAGAATTAAACTTAGTAATTTTATAGTTACTTAAATAGTTTTCTTAGATTCTCTAGATAAGCAGGCTTTAGTTCATTTTTTATACATATTGAGAATTGCTTTAAGTGTTAGATTCTATTACACATGCAATTATATATATAATTATAAGAGTATTTGTGATTAGGAGCAAAGACATATCAAGGACATAGGTTTTAGTTCCCTTTAGCAAATTTAAAATATTAGTCTATTAAATTTGACAGGCACTTTACTTTATAATGATTAAATTGTCTTGGTTTTACTTGGAAAATACTAAAAATTTCATAGTCTCATTCAAAATTCCTCTTAATGGAAAGTCTGTTCATTTCAGCATAATTTAAATATGAGAATAAAAAGAACAAACTGTTGCTATGACTTTGTAAAGTATCTATCAGTGTTGTATATCATTCTGTGCTTGACATCTTAAAATAAATTTCCTTCAGAAACTAACACTGAATACTGTTAAGAGAGGAATGAATAGAAAGAAGAGTTGTAGTCCTTTATAATGATGCATTCTATTATCAGCTAAGAAAAATGACTTGAGATCTGATACTTGATCACTGAAGGTTTCTTTCTGGATCTACTATGCATCAAGGTGAACTAGGGAAAAGCATGAACTAACCACTCTTTATCTTCTGAAGTGGGATAGATAGTAAGCAAGAAATTATATATTCACAAGATCAAAATAAATAATAAATGATTGTGATGGAAAGTTTGAGGACACAGTCTAAAGATAATTTTGTTATTTGGGAACAAGGAAGGATGGCATGAACTTCTTGAATTTGCTCACTCTTAGATGTGAGTCTCCTTTCCATGCATTAATAGATGTTCAGCATCATTCACCAATGATGTCAAAACCACCTTTAAAATTTTAATGATGAACTTTTCAAATATTGCTATCATGAAAACAGAAGGAAAGAACAATCTATAGGAAGGATATACAAAACCAAAAGCTGTAGTGTACTTGTGTTGAATTGAAGACATTATAAAATCTAGTGCATTTTATTTTCCAAAACCTTCACAGAATGAAAATATGACTAAAAATTACAGATTTCAAAAGATTTTGCACCAGGTGGAAGTAGTGAACTGAAGACATATCTCTATATGCCTGTTTAGGATATTATTCCCAATAGCTAAATATGGACTTGTGTTAACTAATAAATGAATAAACAATATATTTTATTCATATATAAAAAAACATTATACTTTCTTTCAAAATAGAGGTACTGAATTATGTTACACTGTAAATGAGTTTGTGTATATTTTGTGTTGTGATGTGCTTATGAAATGCACAGCCTCAAGAACCTTGCATCCTAATGGTTTGATATCTGTGCTATGTGTGTTCAAATGTGGAACATTTAGAAGATGACAGTATCATGTGCCAAAATAAATCTATTCTTTCTGAGGTTACTTTACACATTAATGAAAAAATAATATACCTCGCTAAGTGATACAAGCCAGATATAATAAGAAAATATTTTGGAGTTATACATACACAGACTTTTTATTGATCATATTCATAAAGATAAAAATGTATATTTTCATAGTTCCAGAAAGAAACACAATGGTGACTGAAGACAAACAATATTCCATAGGTTCTGAATATCTATCTAATAAAAAACATGAAATGGAAATAGAGACTAATGATGACTATTAAATTGTGTATGTTCTTCAAGTCTGACTTTACACTTCAAAATGTTAAAATGTTACATTTTATATATTGTCAAAATTTTCATAATAAAAAATGTCTTGGTGAGGTACTAGGGAACACACATGTCAATAAACAAAGGCCTTCCAACATTAGAAATTGTCCTTGATGGAAGAATCTTTAGTAGTTTATAATCACCAGATATGGAATATCAATATTATCTCAGCATTTGATGAGTGATTTAGCAAAACACCGTACACCATTGTATTATAAAACAAGTGCTCTATATCCTATTGGAGGCACTCTGGCAACCATGTCAATAAAGTGAGTCACAATAAAGTTCTCATCAGTGTTTTCTGTCAGCAAGAGAATAGTAATTGCTTAAATGTCTATAAGCAAAGAATGCTCAATAAAAGCTGCAGTCATTACAGAAGAAAGCAATCTAGACTGCAGAATAATAGCAGTTGCAAGGATAATGGTTATAGTATATATAAATGAATTACCCCTTAATTTGTTTCAGTGGCAGAATAATGCATAAAATGCTTGCAATACAAGAATGAAGACCTTAACTATGATCCTGGTACCATTATAAAGTTGCTGAATATGGTGGATCATACTTGTAATCCCATTGATGTGCATGGTGACTTATACTTCTAACCTGGTGCTGAACCTGGTGGTTTACACTTCTAACCTGGTGCTGAGCATGGTGACTTAGACTTATAACATAGTGCTGAGCATGATGACTTATACTTATAGCCTGGTGATAAAACTGGTGGTTCATACTTATAATTTTAGTATTGAGGATGGTGGCTCACATAACCTGGTACAGAGCATGGTGACTCACATTTGTAATCCTGGTGCTGAGCATGGTGGTTTACACTTCTAACCTGGTTCTTAGTATGGCAGTTGACACTTATAATCCCAGATCATGGAAAGCACAGACAGGGTAAACTCTAGGAGGCTAGGTTACCAGTTAAAGACCTTGTCTCAAAGAGCTAAAATGAACAGTGATTTCAGAAAGACAACTAATATTGACATTTGTTTAACCTCTGTGCATAAATGTGCCTGTGGATCCACACACACATAGACACACACATGACTATATAATACGCAAAATTCATACTTAAGTACACAAATAGTCCTGTACATCAAGAATACTTACCTACATCTATAGATACATAATAAAGGCCTAAATCTGAAGGTCAATGTCATTTTGGACATACCAGAGCGTTTTTATCTTGGGCCACTAAAGGATAATGAGAGAGTTTGGAGGAAATATCAAAATTTTTGATTATTTCATTTATTGATGGTAGACATATTAACACATATTATTCTTTACATGTTTGTGGTGAGATTTAGGTGTCAATTGGTAAGGTCAGAAGACATTTATTTAGGGTTTTGGGCTTTTGAATGGGGTTTGGTCAGCCCTGTTTAAAAGGGCCTGCTGGGATCTTAAACACCCCATTTGTTCCTGCCTTTTTGAGAGAATAGATCAATGTCCACCACTTAGACCATTTGATCGCTCAAGTGTCTTCCTAAGCTATAACCTGTTATCACGAGTGTTAATTTGTTTTCAAATAAGTATTAATCTTATACTAATATACTTTAAATAAAATTTCTATATCTGTATCATATTATGTGATCAAAAAATGAAAAGATTTAAAACTGTAAACAAAATCTGATAAGTATTTCAAAAACAATACAGTATGGCAAATTTGGCTTTGGTGTACACTAACATAATGAAAAATTATTTAGAATATTGCTTTTGTTTATGATATGTGACTTCTTATGACTCTCTTTTCATGGTTTTATGAAATAAAATTATAAGAAAACTTTCTTTATAAACTAATATTAACTACAAATAATGTAACAATAAATGTGTCAGTTTTAACAAAATATTTGTGAATTCTACTATAATAAATACTATTCTGCTTAAGATATAATAAATTTGAATATATGTATATAATATTAATTTGGTCAAATCCTGCTGAACTTCTTATCCATGACAATAAGCACCATGTACTTCATTAAAAGAATAATAAAATAATATACAGATGATAAAAATGTGCAAAAGAATAGATGTATAGTAATAAATGTTCAGAATTTTACCATAAGAATAAATTATCCATGTTTTTATTTAAACAATGAATTACTAAAGCACTTTTAACATTTGAAAAACATGTTTTTTGTGAAAATTAAAAAGTTTTGTATGAGGTTTCTGGCCTGGAATTTCGGGCCTAAACTCAAGGTTTAGGGCCACAGACCCGCAGTCCCGCAGTCCCACAGAGACACGCAGAGGCTTACTACAGTTAAGGCTGATCAACCTAAGGCCCAGGCATATCACTTGCTAGCTCCATACCCTTAAACTAACCCATGTCTCTTATCTTGTTCAGCCATGTGGCTGGGTACCTTTTTTTAGAGCAGCATAGTTGTCCTCTGCTTCTTTAGGCTTCTCTCTGGCATTCTGCTCTCAAGAGTTTTCTTAGTCTGGTAGCTCCATCCACACTTCCTGCCTGCCTTTGGCCAATCAGCTCTTTTTATTAAACCAGTGGGTGGGACAATTATTTACCATGAAACAACAAAATACCCCTACAAAAAAGGAAAATAAAAATATTTTTTCCAAGTTCAAAACCAATGGAAATTTGACATTGAGGAGAACTCAATATGCTCACAGAGGGCAGGTTTTTTAAATTGTAAATCATTTGATTTCCCTCATATTGATAAGTATAGATTTTGAAATTGCCATATGGGATGTCCCATCTACATTGTTAAAAAGGTATCATTTTTTGTGTCCCACGCTCTAATATTAAATCATCAATTATTCCACAAAATATTTTTAAATTATATACATTTTAAAAATAAATTCTAAATGACTTAAATTACCTAGCCAAATAATAAATAACATATAAATTATTTAAAAAATAAATTGTATATCTGGAGATAAGTCTCAACTATTAACAGCATATATTGTTCTTATGGAGGACCTGAGTTCCAGCAACCAAACTGGGCAGCTCACAGCAGTCTATATAATTAAGGCAATCAACACCTTTTGACTTTTCAGGCACCTTCACTCTCTCTCACACACATACACAGACACAAACACATACACACACACTGACACACAGATTCATACTTTGTACGTGACTCAAATAAAATGTATTGCAATGGTGAGGCACCATCTTTAGTAATGGATCTTAACCTTTTTAAAGAATCAACACTTTGTTGTTTCTGTGAGGTTTCTAAACACTCTTAAATATGTGCTTGTGTACTGCTGGAATAATAAGGTTATGTATCTATATGAGTATAGGAAAATAAAAACACTGATGAATAAAAATACTAATTATAAATTTAAAAAATTATAATAAACTTTTATTCTTTCTTAGATAAACTTTTAAATACTTGGTATGCATTTCAGATTATATAGTTATATTTAAACATACGTTTTTTTAACCAAGTAAAGCCTAAAAAGCTTTTTTTAGATAATTTAGTTTGTAAGTCTTTAAATCAGAAGTTTCAATCTGAAAAAAAAATTTAAAATATTGTGTTGATTGAACATCATAAGATAGATATAGGGAATGTGAAGAAACAAAAGAATTAAAAATATGCAAATTACCACTCTTTTCTGTTTTCTTAATTTGCAGAGATATTTTATTTCATAAATATTTAAAAATAAAGAATAACCATTATAGAAAAATCAAATACTGACCATAGGATAAAACAAATCAAATGTGTAATTATCCAATATAAGGGACTAATATAATATGATTAACTTCACTGCTTTGATCAAACATGGTCCAAAGAATGACTGTCTATCCAGACTGATATGTTTTTTACAGAAAGGTAATATTTTCTAAAGGTTATATAACAATTCTTAAAAAAAAAAAAGTGTCTGCTACATTGGGCTAAGTATTCAAATTCCTGACTCTAAACTACTACTACTACTACTAATACTACTACTAACACTACTACTACTACTACTACTACTACTACTACTACTACTACTACTTCTACTACTACAACACTACACCACACAATACACAAACACACACACACACACACAGAGAGAGAGAGAGAGAGAGAGAGAGAGAGAGAGAGAGAGAGAGAGAGAGAGAGAGAGAGGGAGAGAAATAGCTCTGAAAGTTTTAACTTTTTAGTGTTTACAGGTTTATGCACTTATCCAATGAATTGTATTGTTTTTACACAGATGCCTCTATCTTATTATGTCCTTGTCATAGTGAAACCTTTATCCCTAATCAGTCCTTTTTTCCATTCATGTCTTCCTACATGTGATTACTGAGTTTAATTGGAGCTTCTGTCCCAAGAACGAAGGGTAAGATTTTTTTTTTTAATAGGAATAAGGAGGCTTATCGGTGGCTACATTACTAAAAACCTATTCTCCACAAAACTATAAACTTCCAAAAGTGTTTAAGTAAAGGTTAGGAACTCATGGACCATCTTCATAATAAAATGTTGATGGGTACATTCCTATGCCAATTTTATATAGATAACCTGGCCTCTCAGAATTCAGTGTGCAATGACTGCATCAAATCAAGAGTTATACTTTTATTATCCATCTCCCATTTTATGGCTTTTAAGACCTTTTGTCTCCTTTTCAAAAATATTTCCTGAGATAGATTGGTAATCTTATAATTTAAATAGCAAAACTCATTCTTCCCTCTATGTTGCCTCTGGTGACCAGCATTTTGCTTCATGTTTCTGTCTTTTGACTATATCTTCATCTCTGTCTGTACTGTGTTTACCTCCTATAGAATCATATTTTCTCTCCCTTTTTATAACTCATTGTTTTACAGTGTTATGTCTTTAATGTGTATCCACTTATAACATGCATCACATTAAGGGTGAATAGCATTATCTCATCCCTATGTAGCAATGCTGTCTGATCACTGATAGTTCTATCACTTATTCTTTTTACAATTATATACAATTCTGATACAAATATAGCTGTAAAAACAATCTCTTCCAGTCTATCTTTTCATTATTTCATATATATCATTACATATGGAACTTTATATGTGTGGTTATTCTAGTTAGCTCTTAGAATATTTTAATATAATTTACTATTTCACTCGTAATACATTCCAGCAATGTATGAGTGTTGCAACTTGCTGTAATCCTTGATAATACACGTTATTAATTTAGAGAGTATCACAACTTATGCAAGGTCATTATTCATTGCATCTGGATTTACATTTTAGTAGTTATATTTTAAATATAATTTTACATACTCATTTCCAATTTTGTCTTTTTTAATGGCTATTTAAATATTTTTAAATTTTTAAAAGTTGTAGTTGGTTTCTATATGTTTATAGTATATTAAGATGGTCTAGATATTGACACTTTATAAGATATATAGTTTAGTCATATTTTCTCAGATGTGGCACACTGAATTTTCCCTATTTATACTGTTCAATGATTCTTAAACTGTACTATTTTAATTTAGTGACCTTGTATATAAATTGCTACTTTAACTATATATACGTTTTATGTCATATCAAACATTTCCCTTCTGTATTTTAAGAGCATCATAAATACCATTAATTCAACATACTTCACTAATTTTTATTTCAATATGATTATACTTAAATAGATTCTAAATTATCACTAGACCCACAGTAAAATTTCAACTGCCAGGTTCAACTCTGCTTTAACATATACATCACATATTAGTTTTTGTATTAACCAAGCTCAGAATACAATTTCTGCTTGATCATTCACCTAAATTTGCTTATATATTGTAGATATTATGAGTGGTATTGTTGTCTTGATTTATTTTCTAGGTCATTCTGGTAGGTAGTAAAGTGTTTATTAGCTTTATCATTTTTTGGTGGCATCTTAGGGTCCCTTATATGTAGAATTTTATTATCTGCAAATTTACCAGCCTCCACAACTATTACATTCAGTTATAGAAATATTTAGATTTAATAGTCAGTCAACTATATATAATTTAGAATCAAAATGTAAGAGTGTATTAATAAAGACTTGCATGAATTATGGTTGTAGGTGAGGGATTGTCCTTATTTTTTACAACTGATGTTATTAGACTCATCAAGTTGGGTATCTTGGTATAAATAAGTGTAGAGAGAATGCTGAAAACTAATAAGCATGAGTGCATTTATTTCCTCATGCTCTTCTCTCTAGAAGTGACTTGACTAGTTTCTTCTAGTTCCTAATTCTGTGAATTTTCCACAGTGATTAAATATAATCCTTAATTATAAACTGTAACTTTTCACTTCTAGGTTGCTTTCTGTAAGGATATTTAGTCCAAATTTTTTTTTTAAAAAAAATGAAACTAGAAAAGTTACCTATGTTACAATGTGGTATTTTTGGTCCTGAGTGACCAGAGGCCAGACCCACAGACCTACAGCCCCAGACCTCTTAGCCACCCCCTGCTGCTTAGACCCCAGAAATGACTTAGATGCTTATATTAAGTTCATGCTCTTTGGCCTATGGCACAGGCACATTGCTACCTAGCTCTTATATCTTAACTCAACCCATTCTCATTAATCTGTCTGCCACATGGCCTGTGGCTCACCTGTGTTCCTTACATGTTGCTCCTTTGGGCTTCTGGCTTGGCCTGTCTCTGACTCCAACCTACTCCCCCTACCTATTTTGATTCCTCCTCCTACTTTTTCAATGGTGCCTGTCATGGGCCAAAACAGCTCCTTTATTTAAAGATTGCTATTTAAAGCATACAGAAAGGCATTCCCACATCACCTCCCCCTTTCTGTCTAAACAAAAAGGAAGGTTTCAATTTTAACATAGCGAATTTACATGTAACAAAATAGCTATCAAGCAAGAATTACAGTTATAATATCTAGTATATTTTTATTCAGCAAACTTAAAGAAAATACTCTTATCATCTACCTTATCATTATAAACCTAAAGTTTCATATCCAACATACCTTTCAAATGATTAAGAAAAACTATGTCTATAACTATCTAATCTTCAACTACATCAAAGACCACAGAAGAATATAATTAATATTTACTCAAGTAAACCGGAAGTAAAAGCAACTTCCAAAATCTAGAAATGACAGAGATGACACCTTTCTGCCTGGACAGTCACCCAACATTCCTTTATAAAATTGGGGCATCCTTCTTCAGCCTATAGACCCAGAGTCTCTTTTCATTTCAGTGAAGCAGGAAATATGCTCTGCCCATTCATCAATCACTTCTCCTCGAGTCCTGAAGAATGTCTGACAGTTTTCTCTGCTAAGCAAGAACCTGAATTACCATCTCGGCTTGTTCTGCCAAAGTTCAGAGGTCACCTTCCTATGGAACCTGCATTTCCAGTTTAAATAGCATGCTGTAAAGCAGTAAATATAAGAACAGGTTCATGACCAGTGGCTAACTATTGTCACAAAGAGAGTAAACTCCATATGGAGTTTCCTCAATGCCCATTTTTCTCATAAAGAAGATTGGTGCTGCCAGGAGAAAATCTGTCTCAGTGTCTAGAAAAGTCTAAGTTCTTAAAATATTTAAATGCCATATTCTGTAGGTCTTAGAAGTCTTTGAAGATTACCTATCTAATTGAAATATATCTTTATATACCTAAAAATCTTATATAACCTAACTGTAAATTTGATTATTAAAGGTGACTATTAACCTGCATTTCTTAATTATACATTGCAATTTTAAATCAGTTACATGAACATCATACTGTAAACAAAAGTAGAAAAATATATTCAGCATAACAAAATTGACCTTAAATTTGCATCAGTAAACCAAAGTCCATGTCAATGTAAAACATTTTGAGATTAACAGCTGATTTCCTGATCTAAGTAAATTTAATAATCTAATTTTTTAACAAATCATTCGTATACTATATCCCCTTTTTCTTCTTAGAAAGAGATTGGCTATTACCATTAACTAGTTTTAATTAAAACAAACATTTAGAAACAATATTTTGGGAATTTGCAAGTAGTTTTTCATTACTACTTCCTACTGACAAATGGGCATTGAAAATCTCATGGGTTCTTGAGACTGGATCATAGTCTGCAGCCCTGAAACTGTTATTGCCATCTCTTCCCATCAGAGGTATTTTCAGGGGGTCTTGGTTGATGAAACCATATTTGCCTGGAAGCTATCCACAGGTTCTCATCTCTGTGGAAACAAAAGCAGAACTCTTCCAAAGCAATAAATCCTTAGACACAAATTTCAAATTTAAAATACCTTTAAAATATATATTCTTGTTTAACTTAGTAGCCTTTGCAGTCCATTGTCTTTTTGCAGTTAGCTCATTAAAAGTTAAAAAATTAAAATAAAACACAATAACAACCAAAATCCAGATTTTGTGTCTATTTTCCATCTTTACTTGGCTTTTATATTTTTATTACTCTATTTTTCTTTTAACTACTTTCTCTATCTTCTTTCTTTTTTCTCTGAAGCCTATGTACCTTTTACATACATTGTAACCCATTTACATGTTTTTCTTTTTATCTTAATCTGTTTCATTGTAAATATTTAATCATTTTATAACCATAAGAGCTTTTAATATACTTGCACTATCTTAAAAAGCCACATAGTTTTTGCAGATAAGGCTGAATCAGTCAGTTCTCTTAAAGGGAACATGTCTTTTTGTGGCCAGCAAACAGAGATGACCCAAGAAAATGTTGTTACAAAGTATCTGTCTTTGCTTCCTTTTTGGTCTAAATAAAAAGAAACCTTAAACCAATAGCATGCTTCTAAGTCTTTGTGAGATTTCAGGAATTGGTCAGGTTGCAGCTTACATGGCCTGCCACCAGTCTGCTGGCACAATTTTGAATGTGACCTGGAAGCCACGCTTTCTTTGTACAATGACCTACTTCATATACACAATTTGGAAGCTTCTTTAGCTCAGTCTCTGTGCTAAAACCTTTTTAAAAACTTTCTCAGGCTTTAAGTGAATATTCGCCTACCCAGGGATGCCCTCTGTTACAACGTGGTTTCTCTGTTCTGGGCAGCCAGTGGCCCAGACACACAGACCTATAGCCCCAGACCCCTTAGCCACCATTTTAGCAGGAGCAATGGGTGGCTAAGGGGTCTGGGGCTATAGGTCTGTGTGTCTGGGCCTCTGGCTGCCTGGGACCAAGAAACCACATTGAAACATACCTAAATTCATAATTTACTATTTTCCCCTCTAGAAATTTACTCACAGATAAACATTAGTATATACATTTACTTATTTTGAAGGAATGTCACAATTCTTTAAGACTGGTGAAGTATATGATTAATTACCTATGATCCACTTGTCACCCAAAAAAATATGATTGAATTTTAGTCTCCCCAAAGCCAATTGTCCATTTTTGTTGTTGCTCTTATTTAGAGAGTTTTCTACAAACTCTATAAATTCCATATGTACTTTATATGGGACTTGAGCATTGGACTTTACACCTCAGCTCTTGAATGCTATATATTTTAAATTTCTATGCTTTAGTTTGACTCTACAAATGTTTAATTTATATGCTAAAGTTCAATTCTCATAGTTTCCATACAATTTAAAAGCTAACACTCTTGGTCTGATCTTAAGCTCAGGAAAACTTCAAATACTGCTGTGTGATTATGCTTTGTACATTATAAATATTTGTCACTCCCATTGGTTTAATACAATGATAATGGTCAAATAGTAAGACAAGAAGTAGAGTTTGGACAACTGGACTAGGAGAATTCTTGGAGGCAGAAGAGGAGAAGAGGAGACTACAGTGAGACACAGAGGAAGTAGGATTAGAATGTTCTACTGAGCAAAAAGTACCAAGCTGTGTGGCCAAAAAAAATAAAATATGGGTTGCTTTAATGTATAAGTGTTAGAAAGTAATAAGCCTGAGCCACTGACCAAATACTTTGTAATTAATATAAGGCAATTTGTGATTATTTGGGACTTCTGGTCCAGACTTTGAAGGTGAGCCAGACCAGAAACTTGTGACTACAAAATATAAATATAGCACTTTATGAATTAAAAAAAACATGTATTAATAAAAATATTAATAATGAAGACCTTCAAAAGGTGCTCCTCTATGGCCTGGTCAGACATAGTCTAATTTATCAGTGTGTTGAAGCAGGTTGGTTTATTGCCTGTAGGTTTCTACAGCATTTATTTCACATTCTGGTCATCTCTAGCTTTCTATACTCTCAGCTTCGAAAATTGTTCTCATTTCAATTGTAAGCCCAAGGAGCCCTCAGTATTCATACAGTCCTATCAGCACCAGGGTTTCCAAACCCCCTACTACTATAACCTTTAATCTCTTCTCATTGTATCCTGTGGATTCTGCATTCTGCATTGTCAAGTTTTTACAAACACATCTGAAAATTTAATTCTTAAAACTTCAGCTAGTAAGATGGTAGCAGCATCCAACTTAACAATGAGGTGTTAAAACTTCAGCTAGTAAGATGGTAGCAGCATCCAACTTAACAATGAGGTGTGTCAGTTTTTCATCTCTTTGACATGATACTGAAAGAAATATCTTAAATAAAAGATTTGTGTAGGTCCATCAAATTTTTAAGCTGTACCTTTTGGTTGGAAATGAACTAAGAAACAGTAGAATAGTGTCAAAAGAATGTTGCAAAACCTGTTCAACCTAAAATGGCGAGGAATCAAAAGGAACATAGCAATATTACTAAACACTCCCCCCTCCTCCATTCATTATAAGAACTGTTCTCATAAGCTTTTAGGAACTATTTAGGTAGAGCCTACTACATTTACTAAATCTCTCCTACAGACAAATTTATAAATATACTGAGGTGTGTACTTTACTAATCTCAAAGATACATCTCCATCAAATTAAATAAGTGAGACTATATGCTTTAGATTATCAAACAAAAATGAGCATGTTAATGGGAAAACTGTTAAGTTTGATATGAATAACCAATATCATGATTACTGAATTTTAAAATTATGCCAGTATCCCATATACAACAGCAAACAAAGTTTATAACATGAAACAAAGAAACATTCCAATATTTTTCATCTAATGGTTTGACCAAAACATAAATAATTACTCAGTGTTGTCCAATTGAGCAAATAGTCTATGACTCCAAGATCCTCTATCAAATAGGCATTAAGGATCTTGATATAAAAATAATTTAATAGATATTTAAATTAACATTTACTTTTAGTGTTTGGTTTATGATAAGATACATTATAGCATTGATGTGGGAATGTCTTTCTGTATGCTGTGAACAGCAATCTTTAAATAAAGGATCTGTTTTGGCCCATGACAGACACCATAGAAAAAGTAGGAGGAGGTATCAGAATAGATAGGAGGAGCAGGTGGAGTCAGAAAGACCAAGCCAAAAGCCCAAAGGAGCAACACGTAAGGAGCACAGGTGAGCCACGGGCCACGTGGCAGAAAGATTAATAGAAATGTCTTGATTAAAATGTAAGAGCTAGCTAGCAATGTGCCTGAGCAATATACAAAACTGCATGTAGTTAATATAAATGTCTGCTAAGGGGTCTGGTACACCATGTCTGTGTGGATCTAGGCCTCTGGCTGAAACAAAATAAAATAAAATAAAATAAAATAAAATAAAATAAAATAAAGATACACATTGTAACAAATGGCATCCCTGGGTGGGCCTAATATCCACTGAAAGCCTGAGAAAGTTTAAAAAGTGTTTTAGATCAGAAGCTGAGCAAAAGCATCTTCCAAATTGCTTATCTGAAACAGGTCATTGGACAGAGAAAGCATGGCATCCTGGTCACATTCAAAATAGCACCTGCACTAGCAACAGGAATGTAAGAGGCAACCAGGCCTCTCATGAAGTCTCACAGAAGACTCAGTAGCATGGGATTAATTTAAGGTTTCTGTTTATTTATTTTTTTAAAAAGGAAACAAAGTGGGATTCTTAGTAGCAGCATTTTCTTGGGTCTGCTCTGTTTGCTAGTCCCTCTAAGAGAACTTACTGATTCAGCTTTATCTGCACAAATTATGTGGCTCTTTAAGAGAGTGCAAGTATTTTTAAAGCTCTTATGGTTGGAAGATGATTAAGGATTCACAATAAAACAGATTCAGAAGAAAAAAAATTTAAATGGGTTACAATGTATGTAAAAGGTACATAGGCTTCTGGAAGAAAAGAAAGAGGATAGAGAAAGTCTTTAAAAAGAGAAATAGAGTAATGAAAATATAATAAGCCACATAAAGATGGAAAATAGACACAAAATCGGGATTTTAGTTGTTATAGTGTTTTCTTTTCATTTTTAACTGTTAATGAGCTAACTGCAGAAAGACAATGGATTGCAAATGCAAAGGCTACTAAGTTAAACAAGAATATATATTTTAAAGATATTTTGATTTTAAAATTTGTGCCTAAGAATTTATTGTTTTGGAAGAGTTCTGCTTTTGATTCCACAGAAGATGAGAACCTGTGGATAGCTTCCAGGCAAACATGGTTTCAGCAACCAAGACCCCCTGAAAGAAGTCACTAATGGCCATATCAGATACAGGGCTGCATATTATGATCCAGTCTCAAGAACCCATGAGATTTTCAATGCCCCTTAACCAGCAGGAAGTAGTAATGGAAAACTATGCCCAAATTCCCCAAATATTGTTTATTAATATTTGTTTTCATTATAAATGATTAATAGTCATAGTTAATCTCTTTCTAAGAAGAAAAAGGGAATATGGTATATGAATGATTTAAAACAATTAGATTTTTGAATTTATTTAGAACAGGAAATCAGCTGTTAATCTCAAAATGTTTTACATTAATATGGATTTTGATTTATTGATACAAATTTAAGGTCAATTCTCTTATGCTGTATATATTTTTCTATTCTTGTTTAAGATATGATGTTTATGTAACAGATTTAAATTTGTTGTGTATAATTAAGAAATGTATGTTAGTTAGATTTTTTTAGGTATACTAAGATATAATTCAATTAGGTAGGTAATCTTCAAACACTTCTAAGACCTACAGAATTTGGCATCTAAAATATTTTAAGAACTTAGATTTTTCTGGACAGCGAGACAGATCTGCTCCTGGCAGCACAAATTTACTTCAAGAGGAAAATGGGCATTGAAGAAACTCCATATGGAGATTTGTTTGTTTGTGGCATCAGTTAGCCACTGGACAAGAGCCTGTTCTTATATAGACTGCTTGACAGTATGCTTTAAAATTGGACATGCAGATTCCATAGCAAGGTTACCTCTGAACTTTGGCAGAACAAGCCAAGATGGTCCTTCATGTTCCTACTTTACAGAGAAAACTGTCAGACATTCTTCAGAACTCGAGGAGAAGCAACTGATGAACTGTACCAGAATGGGCAGAGCAGATTTCCTGCTTTACTGAAATGAAAAGAGACTCTGGACCTGTAGGCTGAAGATGGATACCCCAACTTTATAGAGGAACTTTGGGTGACTGTTTAGGCAGATAGGTGTCATCTCTGTCATTTCTCAATTTTGGAAGTTGCTTTTACTTCCGGTTTACTTGAGTAAATATTAATTATATTCTTCTGTGGTCTTTGATATAGTTAAATATTAGATAGTTACAGGTATAGTTTTTCTTAGGCATTTAAAAGTATATTGGATATGAAACTTTAGATTCATAAAGATAAGGTAGATGATAAGAGTATTTTCTTTAATTTTGCTAAATACAAATAGACTAGATATTGTATCTGTAATTCTTGCTTAATAGATTTTTTGTTATATGTAAATTTACTATGTTAAAATTGAAACCTTCCTTTTTTTATTAAACAGGAAGAGTGAGGTGATGTGGGGATGCCTTTCTGTATGTTTTGAATATCAATCTTTAAATAAAGGAGCTGTTTATGCCCATGACCTGTACCATAGAAAAGTAGGAGGGCAAATCAGAGCATAGGTAGAAGGAGCAGAGTGGAGTTAAAAAGACTAAGCCATAAGCCCATAGGAGCAACATGTAAGGAACACAGGTGAGGCACGGGCTCCGTGGCAGACAGATTAATAGAAATGGGTTGATTTAAGATGTAAGAACAAGCTAGCAATGTGCCTGAGCCATAGGCCAAACAGCATGAAGTTAATATTAGCTTCTGAATAATTTTTGGGGCCTGAGCAGATGTGGGCGTCTAAGGGGTCTTTGGGTCTGGGCTTCTGGCCACCTGGGAGCAAAAAACCACATTGTAACATAGCATTAATATACAAATAATTTTATTTTTCTTCTTCAATATTCTTGGTTTTTCATTTTGAAAGAAACTACGAAAATTAGTAATAGAATGGAAAATTTATTAGTTTTCCTAGCTAGTGGGCAGCACAGATATCAATTGAGTCATATGCTAATTTAACAACACTATAAACGCTTTATAAGAAAACAAGAATAAATGAGGAAGAACAGATATTAATTAGTAGTTATTGGTTTCTTATCATTCTTTGTAGGTTTTCAAAAATAAATCTACAAATGAGCTCTGTTGTGTAAGTTTGAAAGTATAATGGCAAATAAAATTTTGTTTAAAAATAATAACCATTAGTAAATTAAAAGTTGAAATAATAATTTTCAATCTTTAGTAACCACAAATATCAGTATAAAACTATACTCTATGCTGTTAGTATGACTGCTACATGATTGTATTTGAAATGTATATTATATGCATTCTTTGTTTTTTAAAGAGATATCATGATATTCAGTAATAATAAATATGGTACTAAGACAAAAGACAACACAAAACAAAATACATAAGTATTGATGACAATGAGTGTCATAACACTTAGGAAACTTAATAAAAGAAAATTATATATCTCCTTATACAACACAACTGGCTAGTGTCAATTACATACACACACATACTCATAGACTGGGAATTGAAATGAGAAAGTGTTTGTTTGATACTGTTATATACATAAAATTAAGTTGTAAGATATTTATCACCTTATATTGTTGTCAACAATTTAAAAATTATAACAAGAATGAGACATTATCCCCTCTTTATTTTGCTTATTGACAAAAATGGAAATTCCCAAGGGATTGGTCATAGTCACAAATATATTAAGACTCAATCATGAATGATATAAACTCAACAGTTGAATGCACAAGCTGAAAACACTTGTAAATTTCATTGTTTCTATATCTGGTGGAAGCAGGATTTCTAGCATTTCTTGACTTGGATTTATTTACAGCTTAAATTTTATGCCAAACACTGTTGATTAAACAGGATAATGCTAAATTCCATTTTCTGTTTATGTTGGAATTCATATGAGATGTAAGTGAAGTAACTGTTTTAATTGTTTTTTTGGAGACATGAGAAAGTACCTGTCCAAAACAAAGAAAACGCTTAAGAATTTATTTTGCCTTCATTTGATTTGGAAATCACAGTAGTAAGATTCTGAGGCATTTTACTAGACTGCAAACACAGGAAAAAGGAAGCCCACTTTCTCCTTTTAATTTATTTCCAAACCAACCTCACTTCATAGGAAGATGTTACCTATAGTTTGGATGAGTCTTTGCAACTTAATTACCCTAATATACAAATTCTCTCACATATTTGCCTAGGGATTTATTTCCAAACTAGCTTGAAATCCTATCAAGTTTACACTTAATATTAACCATCATACTGGAACACTTAATTTATCCTATATTGTATATACCTATTTTCTTGATGGGATGTGTTTAAATATAAATACTTAAGAATATTAGTGTTACATAGTACTTAAATGATTATAATAAATATATAATTTCTTATAAAACTAATTGAGTTTAACCTTATCAATTTTAATATACAGTAAATATTTCAATATGTATATATTCACTGATAAACAATGGAAAATCAAGATGAATTTCAATGGTTTAACAGCTTGTTTATGGGCAAGACAATCAGTCTTTTCTAAGGATTGACAAAATGGCAAATGGTGACCACCCTGGACAGTTGCCCATTATCTCCCCAAGTGTGCAGTTCATGCTTGCACAGACACACACACACACACACACACACACACACACACACACACAGAGAGAGAGAGAGAGACAGAGAGAGAGACAGAGACAGAGACAGAGAGACAGAGAGAGAGACAGAGAGAGAGAATAAATATAATCAATATATATTTTGAAGACCGTGTCTTCACCCTTATTTTAGATTTATATCAGCCTTAGTTATTAGGAATAATATCTTCATTGTTAGTTTTAAAATTTAAAATATACTTTTCTGGATATATTTATGCTGGCTGATGACTACTGTATCATAATCACAACAAAGTAAATTTATTTCTAATTTTACAATAAATATTCATTAGTTTCTCCATACTGTAATTCACATTATAAGTATTAAATAATTAGTTGAATATGTATTAATACTGACATTTGAAATAAAAGACTTCGTAATAACAAAATGTAAGAAACAATAAGAACAAAAGGTTATTAATATTTAGAAAGATTGTTTTCATGAAATTACTTCTAAAATGTTGAATGTGCAATATTCTGTTATGACATGTCTTTTGTGCCATAGATAGTAAAGAATTTGCAAAATAGAAGCCCATAATATGAATAATATTGATTTTTAACAAATTAGTATGCAACTTTAAGAAATCCAAAATTACCAATAAAAAGTTAAAAGTATGTGACTTAAAACATAACTCTTTGGACTTGTACATGGATTGAAAGTCTGTATTTCTCCAAATGGCTTGTATGAAAACCTAAAGAGCTTTGTAGTAAGAGGTTTCTGGCCCGGACTTTCCAGCCTAATCTCAAGGTGTAGGCCCACGGACCCGCAGTCCTGCAGTCCCACAGAGACACACAGATGCTTCCAATAGTTTTAGACTGATCAGCCTTAGGCCCAGGCATATAGCTTGTAAACTCTCTACCCTTAAGTTATCCCATGTCTCTTGTTCAGCTATGTGGCTTGGTACCTTTCTTTAAAGCTGCATGGTTGTCCTCTGCATCCTGCAGCTTCTCTCTGGTGCTCCGTCTTGCATTCTTCTCTGGTATTCTGTACTCAGAGATTTTCTTAGTCTGGTAGCCCCACCTACACTTCCTGCCTGCCTTTGGCCAATCAGCTCTTTTTATTAAACCAGTGGGTGGGGCAATTATTTACCATGAATCAACACAATACCCCTACAGAGTTTCAAGATAGAAAATAAGTAAAGGGTCTTTGTAGATCTCAAATTGGATCATAAGGTAGAACCATTATAAATAATGTTTATTCTCTACCTAAGCAAGCAGAGTATCATGTTGCTCTCTTGTATCAGACAGAATAAAGATTAGATCCACATGAGATCTCAAACACATATCAAACTGACCTCAAATTTGAAGTTTTCAATACTAGGAGAGGTAAACCTTCACTTTAGAAACTACACAGTTTGTAAGTTTTAATCTTCAAATTACATTAGACTTTAATAATAAAACACACACACATAGTTAAACACAAGACAAACAAAACCTGCTTTAACACATAATATTGGGTCTTAATAGAATATCTCAATAGTTGATCATTGCATAAAATGTGCAAAATTGTGGATTCAACATCTGACACCACAGAACACATGCAAATACATAATGCATATGTATGATTGATAAAATCTGTAATAATTTATTGCTAGAAATAATAGAATACCTATTAATATATTTTAAATGAATGTGAACATTGAATGTCTATGTTTAGTCATTTTTTATTGCTCCTTAGAGTAAAATCCTACAACATAATGGCTAGGTCCAAATTATGAGAAAAGAGAAGTAAATATTTAGAGAATGATAAAGTAAAGGGAGAACAGATTAGCAGAACAATAATTCCATAATATTTGTCACATACTCAGCAGTGGAATTTAAAAGAAGCTAGAATTAGAGATGTAAAAACCAAAGAATGCTTAGGTTAAAATCTTAGTCATCGTTGCTTTACAAGTTAGGTTTTTGCTAATTACAAGGAAAATATATGTATCTATAGGCACATATCTATCATATTCTATAATAGTATTAGTTGTGATGTTTATTTGTTTTAAAAACCTTCTATCAATTCTTAGCTCACTCATGAATCATGGTATAAGCATTTGATGATAAGTTAATATATCTGATATGAGACAGAAAACAAAAGACTACGCCCCCTTTCCCAATAAGTTTTGTGTTCTGAGGGTTGTGGGTAATTCTTATTCTGTTAGAATAGTTTTAAGTGAAAATTGGGTGGAGGACAGAACTATAATATAGTATCAAAGATATCTTTTGAAGAAAAGAAGGGGGATAGATACGATAAATAAAGGTAGATTGTTCTGCCTACCTATACACCATTTTAGCTGAATGTATGGGCTAAGTTAAAGACAATTTGCATTGGCATAGGTATTTGTATATTGATACAAATGTAAAATCATTTTATATGTTTAATTGTGATAATTTGTACATTTGTACAAAGTTCAATCTGAAATTGCTTTACCTAACCAAAGCAACTTGTATTTCGATATAAATCTGAATCTGGAACTATTATGTAAAATTGAATCTGTAATTGCTATATTTTATATATGCTTCTATCTCTGTTTAAAATATTTGCACATCATTGTCATGTACACTATGCAATTACTACCTTCATTTAACTATACTAGATATAATGTATGATTGCACTAGTTATGATATATGCACAAGATGTTTTATATACCTCTGTTTAGATGATATATATGTATATACATGTCTAAAATGCTGTGACCACTTTACATAGTAATATACCCCTGGCTAATGTTTGATAGTCATACTAAAAGTCATTGTTCAGGGATTGTACACCCCTTATATAGGTATTCTAATTTTTAGTACAGAGTTTATTTCTTAAGACGATAAGATCTGCAGTCAACACTATTTAAGGTATCATATCCCAGTCATATCGGTTATAGGTTAGAATATCATAGATAGACAAAAATCTTCAACCATTTCATAGACCCAGAGAATATGGCATTTAACATTCAAAATTCGGCCATGAGAGGCACGACGACTCCTGGTGTCATTGATCTCTTCATGAGATGGTGTTGAGCATCGAGGATACTCCATTGGAGTTTGTCCTTTTAGCAGAGAATGGCCGGTTGAGTAAGGAACTGCCCTTACCTTGATTGCTGACAGTACATACATGGTGTCCAAGCTGGATGAACAAGTTATGGATGGAGACTGATGAAACCTGCCTGGACAGGATAAGACAGTCCCTCCAAAATTGCCCTGCTTGTGAGAAAATCTGTCAGATACCATAGGCCTATAGCGAATATGATAGATGCTCCAACGGTGGACAAAACCAGACGTGATTGTCCAGGTAGCTGTGTTGCTGTCCTCTCCCAAATTTTGGAAGCCACTACTTCCATATACTTCTGACTTTCAAGTGATATATCTTTCTTCTCAGGTCTTGAAGGGGTTGAAGAACAGGTATTTAAGGTTACTACCTCATAATAATTCCTATTGTACATAGTCTTAGTTTAGAACCTTCTTAGTTAGACAAAAGAGGGAGATGTGGCAGGATTAAGGTGTCAGCCAATAAGGTCAGAAGAGACTTCCGGGACCCTGGAGGGGGTGTGGCCAACCTGGAGGAGGTGTGGAAAACTCCATTGATAAGTGGCTGCTGGGACATGAGGACTCTCTCTTCCTGGTTCCTGGCTGCTGGCTGCTGGACAGACAGAATTGGAATCCATCGTCCTTCTATCGCATGTCCATCGCTTGTCCATTGCTTGGATATGCCAGTCCTTGTTCAGGTGCCACTATAAGCTGTTATTAATATCGAGAGTGTTAATTTATATTCTAATAAATATTAATTTTGGACTGGCGCCTTGAAAGTAAAATTCCGTCTACAAATATATAGTAAACTTGTCTCTGCTTTTTAGGTTTATCTCTCTCATATTACAAACCAATTACAGATTCATCTCCCTTGTCTTCTCTCAGTTTCTCCCTTACCTCTTCTCTGCCTGCCTCATCTAATTCTCCTCCGTCTTCAGAAAAGGGCAGGTGTCTCATCAATACCAACCAAACAAATAATACCAAG
The DNA here is from genome assembly GCA_033318265.1 of Phyllotis vaccarum. Classification (NCBI taxonomy): domain Eukaryota; kingdom Metazoa; phylum Chordata; class Mammalia; order Rodentia; family Cricetidae; genus Phyllotis; species Phyllotis vaccarum. Next base: position 63,362,844 of record JARWLC010000012.1, read on the forward strand.
TCATAATAAAACTAGGCACCTCCTCTCATGTTAAGACTAGACAAGGCAACCCAAAATGTGGAAAGGGGTCTAAAGAGCAGACAAAAGAGTCAGAGGCAGCCCCCCTTTTTCCATTGCAAAGAGTCTCACAATAAGAGCAACCTATACAGCTGTATCCTATATGCAGAGTGCATAGATCAGACCAATGCAGGCTCACTGGTTGTCAGTTTAGTCTCTATGAGGCCCAGTGAGCCAAGGTTTGCTGATTAGGTGAGTTTTCTTGTCTTTTCCTTGATGATTCTTGCTTCTAAAATCCTTCATTCCCCTTTTTCATAGGATTCCTGAGCTTATACTAATGCTTGGCTATAGGTCTTTGCATCTGTTTTTATCAGTTGCTATATGAAGCCTCTTTGACAACAATTGGGCTATAGTCTCAGGTTTTGATAAGAAAAATCAGTTCAAATTGGGTTGCAAACAAGAAAACATGGGAACAAAATGTAAGAGAAGGAGATGGTTGAGTGAGAGGAGTAACAAAGTGGGAGGAAAAAAAGAGATGGATAGAGGAAGGCAATGTGTGGTTGGAAAGAGACCAGGTGCTAGGGAAACCTCCAAGAAGTCACAGAATGGCCCTAGATAAGTCTTCAACTAGTAGTGAAGGGTGTACCTAAACTGGATTTCCCCTAACATTAAATGAATAGCCACCCTAAGTGTCATCACAGAACCTACATCCAACAAAAAATAGAGATGGAGGCAGAGATCCATGGCTGAGCACTGGGTTGAGTTTCATGGTCCAGCTGAGAGCAGAGGAGGAGAGTGTGTATGAGCAAAGAGATAGGGATTATGAGCAAAATTCCCACAATGATGGTTGGCTGGAGCTATAGGGAGCTCACTGAATCAAGAGCAGCCACTGGGGAACAACCTGGAAGAGGAGCTAAGCCCTCTAAGAGTAGGCAATTGTTGATTGTAATGGGCAGTATGTGGAACTTTTAGGGGTGGGATCAGACAGTGTTCCTGTGTGAAGGATGGCACTTTTGAGCCCTGTAGAGGAACAACTAACCTAGTCTTGACTTTAGAATGAGGAAATGTGACCTGCCTGGAGTGGATGTGAAACTCTGAGCTGACCCACCATAGGATTTCTTACCCTTTTGAGGGAGGGGATGGGTATGAAAAAAATTAAATATTTTCATTTCGAGTCAAGTATATATTGTGAAGTATATATTTTATTAATGAATAATAATTTCAATCCAACTACTACTATACATTATTAAGCACATAAATAATTGTAGAGAAATAAATCCAATATATACATACAATCTTTTGATGTGGGAATGACTTTCTGTATGCTGTGAATAGCAATCTTTGAATAAAGGAGCTGTTTTGGCCCATGAGAGGCACCATAGAAAAAGTAGGTGGGGGAATCAGAGCATAGGTACGAGGAGCAGGGCACAGTCAGAGACAGACTGAGCCAGAAGCCCAAAGGAGCAATATGTAAGGAACACAGGTGAGCCACAGGCCATGTGGCAGACAGATTAATAGAAATGGGTTGAGTTAAAATGTAAGAGCTAGCTAGCAATGTGCCTGAGCCATAGGACAAACAGCATGAACTTAATATAAGCTTCTGAATCATTTTTGGAGCTTGAGCAGCTGTGAGCAACTAAGGGGTCTGTGGCTGACTACAGGTCCTGCATCTGGACCTCTGGCACCTGGGAACAAAAAACCTCATTGTAACAGATGGCGTCCCTGGGTGGGCCGAATATCCACTGAAAGCCTGAGAAAGTTTAAAAAGGGGTTCTAGTTCACAGAAACTGAACCAAAGTAGCTTCCAAATTGTGTATATGAAGCGGGTCATTGTACAGAGAAAGCTCAGCATCTGGGCTACATTCAAAAGGGCACTAGCGGACGTGGCAGCAGGCAGAGTAAGGTGTAACCAGGCCAGTTCCTAAATTCTCACAGAAGACTCAGTAGAATGAGATTAATTTAAGGTTTCTGTTTATTTTGAACAAAAAGGAAACTAAGATGGATACTTAGTAGCAGCATTTTCTTGGGTCTGCTCTGTTTGCTGGTCCCTCTAAGAGAACTTATTGATTCAGTTTTATCTGCACAAATTATGTGGCTCTTTAAGAGAGTGCAAGTATTTTAAAAGCTCTTATGGTTGGAAGATGATTAAGGATTCACAATAAAACAGATTCAGAAGAAAAGAAAAACCTGTAAATGGGATACAATGTACATAAAAGGTAAATAGGATTCTGGGAGAAAAGAAAGAGGATAGAGGAAGTCTTTAAAAAGATAAAGAGAGTAATGAAAATATAATAAGCCAAGTAAAGATAGAAAATAGACACAAAATAGGGATTTTAGTTGTTATTATGTTTTCTTTTAATTTCTAACTGTTAATGAGCTAAAGACAATGGGTTGCAAATGCAAAGGCTACTAAGTTAAACAAGAATATATATTTTAAAGGTATTTTGATTTTGTAATTTGTGTCTAAGGATTTATTGCTTTGGAAGAGTTCTGCTTTTGTTTCCACAGAAGATGAGAATCTGTGGATAGCTTCCAGGCAAATATGGTTTCATCAACCAAGACTCCCTGAAAGAAGTCACTGAAGGCCATATTAGATACAGGGCTGCATATTATGATCCAGTCTCAAGAACCCATGAGATTTTCAATGCCCCTTAGCCAGCAGAAAGTAGTAATGAAAACTATGCCCAAATTCCCAAAATATTGTTTATTAATATTTGTTTTCATTATAAATGATTAATAGTCATAGTTAATCTCTTTCTAAGAAGAAAAAGGGAATATGGTATATGAATGATTTAAAACAATTAGATTTTTGAATTTATTTAGAACAGAAAATCAGCTGTTAATCTCAAAATGTTTTACATTAATATGGATTTTGATTTATTGATACAAATTTAAGGTCAATTCTCTTATGCTGTATGTACTTTTGTACTCTTTTTAAAGATATGATGTTTATGTAACTGATTTATTTTTATAATGTATAATTAAGAAAGGTATGTTAGTTAGATTTTTATGTATAAAAGATATAATTTAATTAGATAGGTAATCTTCAAACACTTCTAAGACCTACTGAAAATGGCATTTAAATGTTTTAAGAGCTTAGAATTTTCTGGACAGTGAGACAGATCTGCTCCTGGAAGTACTAATTTACTTCAAAAGAAAAATGAACATCAAAGAAACTCTATATGGAGATTAGTTTCTTTGTGGTATCGGTTAGCCACTGGACATGAACCTGTTCTTATATTGACTGCTTGACAGTATGCTGTTAAAACTGGACATGCAGGTTCCATAGGAAGGTGACCTCTGAACTTTGGCAGAACAAGTCAAGGTGGTCCTTCATGTTCCTACCTTACAGAGAAAACTGTCAGACATTCTTCAAGAATTGAGGAGAAGCAACTGTACCATAATGGGCAGAGCAGATTTCCTGCTTCACTGAAATGAAAAGAGACTCTGGGCCTGTTGGTTGAAGATGGATGCCCCAACTTTATAAAGGAACTAACTTTGTGTGACTGTCCAGGCAAATTGGTGTCATCTCTGTCATTTCTAGATTTTGGAAGTTACTTGCACTTCTGGTTTACTTGGGTAAATATATCCTTTTGGTCTTTGATGTAGTTGAAGATTAGATAGTTATAGGTAAAGTTTTTCTTAGTCATTTGAAAGGTATATTGGATATGAAATTTTAGATTCATAAGGATAAGGTTGATGATAAAGTATTTTCTTTAATTTTGCTAAATACAAATAGACTAGATATTGTAACTGTAATTCTTGCTTGATAGCTATTTTGTTATATGTAATTTTGATTTGTTAAAATTGAAGCCTTTATTTTTTATTAGACAGAAAGGGGAAAGTGATGTGGGAATGTATTTCTGTATTCTGTGAATATCAATCTTTAAATAAAGGAGCTGTTTTGGGTCATGACAGGCACCATAGAAAAAGTAGTAGTCGGAAGCTGATTAGGTAGGAGGAGCAGGGTGGAGTCAGACAGACTGAGCCATAAGCCCAAAGGAGCAGCATGTAAGGAACACAGGTGATCCACCAGCCATGTGTCAGACAGATTAATGAGAATGGGTTCAGTTGAAATGTCAGAACAAGCTAATAATGTGCCTGAGCCATAGACCAAACAGAATAAAGTTAACATAAGAATTTGAGTTATTTTGCGGGGCCTGAACAGCCCTGGCACAGCAGGTCTGTGGGTCTGGGCCTCTGGGTGCCCAGGACCAAGAAACCACATTGTAACAATTTTTTGTTAGTGTTAAGACAATCTCTCCATAGACCCAAGTTGGCCGAAACCTATATGAGTAGGCAATGCATGCATTCAATTCATCATTATTATTCTATAGCCTCCTGAGAACCTAAATTATTTTTCCTACCATCTATAAATATCATTAATAATGAATAAAAAAACAGTGAGAGGGAACACAAGGAAGAACTAAAAAATAAAATACAAAAATTGACCAAAGTTAGTTAATATTATGTAAATTGGTTAAAATCATAAATAAAACATATTCTGGAAAGATAAAATATTTCAGCAGTTTGATAAGTACAAAAGAATAATTTTAATTTGAGGAACATTTTGCAGGAGGAAAATTCTGTATCTTAAAATTAAATTATGGAAAGAAGCAAAGAGTGGGATTTGTAGATTGCATAGTCTGACCCCAAAGACAGTACGTGGTCAGATGAGGGGAAGCAAAGTGTGGCTGAAAATGACATCCTCAGTGACTAATGAAGGCTAAACTTTACAGCATTTAGATATAATCTGGATTCCACATAGTTAGCATTAAAAAAAAAATCAAGCTAATGTTCTTTCCAGCTTATTGGAGGTAAACTATCAACATAGGATTTAAAATGGTAGCATGGCTGCTTAGAATGCACAAAAGTGGGACAACTGCAATCTGCCAAAGACCCAAAGTAAGAAGGGAACATAAACATTATTGTGACTAACAAAGGAAAAGATTTCAATGATGCTGATTTGGGATCAATGTGCCTGTATTACACTAGTGGAGAATGGGTAGCATTCTCTTATTATACTTACCACCTCAACATGCATGAAAGCCCAAAGAATTCTCTTCATGTCAAAGCAAACAAGGGAGAAATTATAAAATGTTTCCAATTTAAAACAGTTGTCTTTTCAATTATGTCACTCCTGGAAGAATGTTTCTTTAAATGTTTGTTAATACTAGGTTTGTGATTGACAGTAATTTCACTAAAGCAATTGAGAGTAATTATAGAATAGTCGTGCATAAAATATTCCAAAAATGCTAAATATATTACTATAGAGAAAATAAACACACAATTCAATATATTAGCATCTACATATTTTTCCTTCATAGAATTGGTTAATTTTTAGATGATTATTCCATACAAAAAAATGTCTTTTGCTTAAATGTTAGGTTCTTGAGAATATTTGTTTTTGACATTTACACTTACAGTAAGTCTTAATCTACTACAACAATTGATAATGGTCCTGATAACATACATTTCCTTTTTATGTTCATCTTTTCAGTGTGTGTGTGTGTGTATGTGTGTGTGTGTGTGTGTGTGTGTGTGTGTGTGTGTGTGTGTGTGTGTGTGTGTGTGTGTATTTCTGGAAGCTCATGTATTCTTTAGTAGAAGAGAGAATACAGCTCCTTTTTCTTTCTTTCTTTTTTTTTTTCAAGGCTCCAAAGGGAGTGGCTAGTTAGATCTTAGTTATATGACCCAAGATAATCTGGTTATTTGCATTCCTGATTCAGCTGGGCAAATCAGTTCTAAGATTTAATCTTTTAGGACCATTTAATTAACAATAACCCCAGTTTAGTTCTTCATTATCATAAATAGCTGACTTTGCAAGGTGAAGCAGTGAAGTCTATATACAATATCTTAAATGTATTCTGTTAGCATTTTGAAGAATTCATAGAAAAGTGACTATAATTACACACTAGTCTCTTCTGTTGATGCCACTGCCATGTAAACCTTGGGAACTTTCTTTGTAAAACCTGAATTTTATCCCACACTTTATAACAAAAGAGGACAAGAAACAACTTATCTGGTTTGACACTCACTAGCTCCCCACTAAAAATAACCCATAGAAGGACAATTTTCCTGAGGTATGTAAGGAAAATTGTAGACAAAACAGAAATCACAGTGACCCAGCAGAATGTGAGTCTGTCTCATTGGGCACAATCTTCCTCTGAGGCTTCCCTGGGGACTAAATGACCCTCTACTGAATGATACTCCTGATTTTTCCACCTGTGGAGATACAGTGGCTACTTTCACAGAGGAAATCAATGTTGGTAACATGGCTGCTAGGTTCACTGTACAGACCCTTTTGCCAAACCTTTTTATGGTGTTTCTAAATAGACAGCTGTCACAATGTGGCTTCTCGGCCCCAGGCAGCCAGAGGCCCAGACTCACAGATCCACAGTCAGCCCCAGACACCTTAGCCACCCTTAGCTTTTCAGGCCCCCAGAAATGACTCAGACACTTATATTAAGTTCATGCTGTTTGGCCTGTGGCTCAGGCACATTGCTAGCTAGCTCTTTTTTCTTAACTCAACCCATTTTCATTAATCTATTTTGCCACATGGCCCGTGGTTCACCTGTGTTCCTTACATGTTGCTCCTTTGGGCTTCTGGCTCATTCTGTCTCTCCTTACATGTTGATCCTTTGGGCTTCTGGCTTCTTACATCTGACTTTGCCCTGCTCCTTCTACCTACTCTGTTGTCTCCTCCTACTTTTCTTATGGTGCCTGTCATAGGCAAAAACATCTCCTTTATTTAAAGATTGCTATTCACAGCCTACAGAAAGACATTCCCACATCAGACAGCAACATTTTACTGGGTGGTGGCATAGACATATAAACTTCTGAGTGTTAGCAAAATAAATATAGCTCGAGCAACTACCTCTGTCATGAAACTAACTTTCAGGAAGGCAAGGAATGGGGTATAGGCAGCCACCAAAGCTGATACTTTAGTAAAAGCCAAGGCCAAGCCACCTAGCAATTATAAATTCTGATGTGTTCAAACTCCCCACCCCCAAAAAATGGTTAGGCAATATGCAATACACACAGATTTAGACAAAACAAAACAAACAAAATACCCTCTAAATAGGGTACATTGCCCATAAAACTATATGTAAGCTTGGAAGAAAGAATAAAAAAGGTGGATAATGTTTATGTAAAAGTAATAGATTAATAAAAACATAAAAGGCCATGTAAACTTGGAAAATATGCCGTCTGGATACTATATGTTTTTGTGTAGTTTTTAGAATTTTTTGATGGATAATGAGCAGTTGGTAATTACTGTGAGACATTTAATTATAAAATATACTAGATTAAACCAACATATATATATATATTTAAAAGTTATCTTAACCTCAAACTTCAAGTCAATACATATTTTTCTTTGGGAAAGAGTTTATGCTTTTCCATAGGAAATGAGAAGCTGTGAATTCATTCTGGATTATTACAAATCAAGTTTGATTGGATCACCTATAATATCTCTCATGAGAATGATGCCCCCACATGATCCATTGTTTCAGGTCACCTCTGTTACAGCTTTATCTGAGTTTTGCATTTAGAGGGGCTTCAAGACTAATAGCTGAGATAATCCAGCTTCATAGAATTCTTCAGTGATGACTTTATCATAACCTTGAATTTTTTCACTGTCCTCCAAAGATTACTGGTGTCTTCAATCAACAGGAAGTAGTTTATTAAGCTATATCCACAATTACCTCAAAAATGTGTAATTTTTTTTTTATCGGATTTAGCGGGATTTGTCAAAAGTTGCAATTAATAATGGACAGAAAGAAAGCTAAACAACGTATATTAGATTAAGGTATGTTATTCTCAAAAGAAAAAGGGGGATATAAAAATGATGGGATAAAAAGTTAGATTATTGAATCTTCTTTGGTGCAAACACAACTATTAATCTTTTATATTTTATGTTGGTATGGATATAAGTTTATGAATAAAAATTTAAAATAATTTTGTTATGAAAATTCCTACTCTTATTTATGTACTTAAAATATAATTTATGATTAAAAAGTGTATTAATAGTCATCTATAATTGTCAAACTTATAGTCATGTAAGTTAGGTTTCTAGAATACAGAGATATATTTCAGAGAGATAGGTAATCTTCAAACACTTCAAAGACATATAAAACATGGAATTTGAAAATTTTACTCTCCTGGACCTTTCATGATACCGGACATAGCTGCTCCTAGCAGAGCCAATGTACTCCCGAGAAGATGATGGTCATCTAAGAAACTACATCTGGAGTTTTTTTTTAATAGCAAAAGCTATCCTAATGGATAAAGAAACTGCCCTTTTTACAATTGTTGATAGTTACTATTCATACTGGTCCACTAATATTTAAAAGAGGTTAATCCAGAACTTTGCAAAAACAAGGTAGGTCAATCCTTCATCATTCCCTGCTTTTCAAAAAAGTCTGTGAAATATCCTTGGGCAAAGTTGGGTGCCCCAAATTTACAGATGAACTGTAATAAAAATTTATAGAAAGGATTTTTTTAAAAAGTTTTCTTGTCCTGATTGACATTATTGCCTTTGTATCAATGAATTTCCTTTGAAAACTTTTATACACTGAAAGTCTAAATCATACCAACAGCCAGATAATAGCACGCACACACACACACACACACACACACACACACACACACACAGACACACAAAACCATCTACTTATATACACAACTTAAATAGACATTTCCTAAAACTATATTTATTAATAGGTACAATAATACCAGTTTTATTTATTAATCAAATTGGTGTATGTGTGTGTGTGTGTGTGTGTGTTTGTGTGTGTGTGTGTGTGTGTGTGTGTGTGTGTGTGTGTGTGTGCGTGTGGGTATGTTCTTATAACTAATAGAAAAATATCAAAATATTTTTTTATTAGTTTTTCTAAGAAACACATTTTGTAAGTGCCTGGCCATATAGCTGGATACATTTTAATTTCAAGGTGCTCATATTTTTATAAATATTTTATCAATAAATATAACTCATTGTCTAATGAGTATTTGATTATTGACATAACTGAAATTTGGAAACGTAAGGAAGACAAAGTGTTCAACCATTTCTAATCAGTTTATTACTATAACTATAATGGTTTTATCAAAAAGAATAATTAATTTGAATGCTCAGTTTTGTTTTTTGGCAAAGCATTTAATCTTAGAGAAAGCGTGACTGTGGTTTTTTGGTATCTACATATGTTTGTGCGTGTAAGGGAGTTTGACACGGATGCCTTCCTCAGTCCCCGCATACCGTAGTTTTGGATACAGCACCTCTAACTGAAACCGAAGCTAAGCAAATTAGCTTGTCTAAATGGCTCCTGAGAATCAGAGATTTTTTTTCCGGGGTGTTATTCACCACAACTCTGATTACAGATTGGTATGGTTGTATCTAGTTTCCTATGTGGAAGTTGGAGAGCTGAATGCAGCTCCCACAGATCAACAGCAAAGCTTTTGCTAACTTAGTCAAGGTTCTAGTTTCTAATCAAAATGTTTTCAATTTAGGACCTTAGTCTAAGGAGACATATAGGAGTTAACTATTGAATTATAACAACATGATTTTGCCAAAGTTCAGAAAATTTTCTGCTCATAGTTCAGTATAATTAAAATATGCCTAATGACTTATTTTGAAACTATTAAAATGATTTTAATGCTGTCAATTACATTGTCATTTTGTTTCAGAAATTGTTATTTTGGAGATCCTCTTGAAAAAACTCAGTAGTTTTTTTATAGAAAATAGATTTTTTTCATTGACTATATTCTATTTGTGGTTTTCTAAATCCAAGTAATTCCCTATATACTACACTCTATCTGCTATGTATATTAAATTCATATTAGGGACTAGAGATTTGATTTTTAATGACTACATAGGAACAAAGCTCATTAAAATATGACAGTTTATTAGAACATTAAGGATGAGAAAGGTCTAATATAATAAAGTAATAAAACCTGATTTTAATACATTCTGTGTATATTGGTAATTCTTGCTTAATAAAGCAACCACTAGATATACATAGTCACTTGCTACACTAAAGTCTTCACTGCACTGTCAGTTCCAAGGCCAGACAAAATCAATTGAGTAGTGCTGGGGATTTAACTGGAAAACACTTAATCAAATAAATTTTATAACAAATTGCAATTATTTTTGGGCAAATCAACCAAAATCAGATTCAATAGATTTCCTAATAAATAATTTTCCAAATAACTCAATTAAAAAATGGGGTTCAGAACTAAAAAGGGAATTCTCAACATAAGAATTACAAATGGCTGAAAGGCACTTAAAAATTCTTGGACAACTTTAGCCATCATAGAAATGCAAATCAAAACATCTCTGAGATACCACATTACACCTGTCAGAATAGCTAAGATCAAAAGCACAGATGACAACCTATGATGGAGACGATATACTACTGTACTACAAGGGGAACACTCCTCCATTGCTGGTGGGAGTGTAAACTTCTACAGACACTCTGGAATGCAATACAGCCATTCCTCAGAAAACTGGGAATTAATCTTCCCAAGGGTCCAGCAATACCACTGTTGGGCATATACCTAAAGAATGTACATTTGTACCTCAAGGGCATTAGCTCAACTATATTCATAGCAGCATTACTCATAATAACAAGAACCTAAAACAACTTAGATGTCCCTCAACTAAAGAATGAATTAACAAACTGTGGTACAGCTATACAATGGAGTACTGCTCAGCAGTAAAAAAAAAAAAAAAAAAAAAAAAAAAAAAAAAAAAAAGGAATGATATCCTAAAATTTTCAGAAAAATGGATGGATTTAGAGAATATCTTTCTGGGTGAGATATCACAAGCCCAGAAAGATAGGCATGGTGTGTAATCATTCATAAATGGGTTTAAGACAAAATAAAAGAATACACAAGCTGTAAACCACAAGCCCTGAACATCTTGAGATCAGAAGGAACTTAAGAGCGACATCCAGAAATTTCCCTAAGAAGAGAAAATAGAGAAGATCACCTTAGCAAATTGGGATCATAATGGGTTGCATCCAATAAGACATGGGAAAAATCATGAGAGGAGATGGTTGAGTGAGAGGAGCAAGAAAGAGAGAGAGAAAAAGATGAATATCTTTATAGAGGAAGCCAATGTAGGGTTGGAAAGAGACTGGGTGCTAGAGAAATATCCAAGAACCCACAGAATGTCCCTGGCCAATTCTCCAAACAATAGTGGAGGGGGTTCCTAAGCATGAATTCCCCTGAAATCAGATGAGCAACAACCATAATTGTCATCACAGAACCTACATCCAATTATGAATAGAGGTGAAAGAAAAAATCCATGGCTAAGCACTGGGCCGAGTTCCTAGTCCAACCAAAATCAGGGGAGGAGATTCAGTATGAGCAAGGGGATAAGGATTATGAGGAAAATTCCCACAGTGATGGCTAGCTGGAGTTCTGGGGAACTCACTGAATCATACCTAGCCACTGGAGATCCATCAGTAAAAGAAGCTAGACCCTCTAAGGGTAGGCAACGGTCGACTGGAATGAGCAGTCTGTGAAGACACAAGGGGTAGGATCAGACTGTATTCCTGTGTGTGTGGCCTGGCATCTTGGAGTCCATTTCCTATAAAGGAACTCCAAACCCAGCCTTTACTTTGGGATGAGTAAAAACAGATTTGTCTGGAGAGTGTGTGCCATGTGGAGACGCCCCACCTTGAGATTTCTTGCTTTTGGGGGCGTGATGGAGATAGGGAGGGGCGAGACTGAAGGCTGACTGGTATTTATTTGGAGGAGGGAAGGGAGGGGAAGCAGGGGGATACATAGATTAAAATGGCATTTTTTAAATAAAATGTCATATATATGTAGAAGAATCAACAGTCAATTTCAAAATAAATAATTTAATAGTTCCCACTAATTATTTTTGCAATATGATTACAAAATTAATATTAAAAACATTAGCAGTTTGCCATGGAATGAAATAGTATCCTCAGAGTTTCATTGTAAGTATTAAATACTCATAGAACATTTTAATTGCTCTAAACATTTAGACTTTGAAAACTAATGGGTGGTTCTTAGTGGTGTGAACTCAAAATAATTGTTTCTGTTTTATTCTTGGTTTTATGACAACTTCCACAAAATGTATTTCTATAATTGTCATCTACATTTTTTATTGGTTGTTTGTTTGGCTACTAATGGTTAACAAATGCTTAGCATTTTGTATTAATAGAAAGCTGAATAATAGAAGCTGTTTTAATAAAATACTATTGGGTACTTTGAAAATATAAATTTACTTTCTTACAGTTTTGTATATTGGCAGGTCACTGCCAAAATGACCTAAAACTTTGATTTTCTTAAAGCTCCTTGTCAGGACCTTCCAGTGGTGACTTCTTTTCTTCGTTCATTCATACTCACTTCTCACATTTCTGCTTCTTCTTATAAAGGCAGACAGACGTCATGTTTTGGCCCCTTGTATCTGCTTCCATTTAAGTTTTTTCTTAACTTCTTTTCATAATCTTGTCACATTAATGATTATACTACGGCTTAAATTTTAGACATTGTGGAAGGGGCACTCCAATCAGCCCAATATAATATAATATCATTACATGCTGTTTGATAATACTGAAATATTTCATGGCAAACTAAATTCAAAATAACAAAAAACATTCATTATATTTGAGCTTACACAAGAGTCTTTTATTTTTTGGCTGAGAAAATGACACATTTTTTTAAAAAGTACATGTGACTTATAAAGATAAAATCTAAATGACTTAAAAGTAATTATAGATATAATCAAAGAAGATATTTACAAAATAAAGTAATACCCAAACAAAAATTTTAAAACATGCAATTATTATATATCTTATGAAATTATTAATGTAATCAGAATGTCCTTAAAATTAATGCTCTATTAAATTCCTTTACTTTTCCTTCTGCAGTTCAGTAGATTACTAATTATTATGAGTTGGTTTCTAATGACTATTTAATTTTATATTAAGAGTACATATTTTGATTTAGTCTATATTGTTTCAGTTTTCACATACATTATCTTTTTATCTCAGCTGTTGTATTTACTCTTGTAAGTCTTCTGTTTTCCAACAAGCTTTTTGTTTTAACAATTCTTGCTGCAAGAAAAATAGAGAAATCAGTCTCAACCTGAATAAGAAGCATCTTTTATTTTGGCTGGCTTTCATAATGTCAGAAATTCTATGCAGGTTCCTGAGAGAGAAAAGCTATCTGTATGCCAGTCTTAGCTAGTGCTGACATTTCATGCTACAACACCAACCTACCAGGCAAGATATGTCAACTGATGAAATAATGACTCCTCATTTATGAGGCAAACACCTACTCTTTGATTAAACTTAAAGCACCTTCAAGCCTAGTCCAAGAATTATGTCTGCTTGGCTCATAGAGTCTGGGGTAGAAATTGCTCTATTTCTTTTGGTAAATGGGCACACAGTCAAGGGTTTTCTAAATATTTATGTATATATCTATATACTGGGGATGTTTTGAACTTTGGTCAGAGAAAGTTATTTTTGCAGCTAGAAGCAGTCATTCCAAAAACTCTTAACTGATCTAAGTGCTAAGAATAAGCTATTGTGAGTGCTCAGATTTGAATGAAACACCTTTATCAACCCTCCATAGCTGCTGCCAAAGCTATGTACTGAAATAACATTCTAGAAAAGAAAACGCAAAGAATTAAGTGTTAATGGATGGACAAGAGTTCTTTGAAACTCTGTCTTCTGAATATGACGTGATTTATATACTCACCAACTCACAACAGCTCTGGTTATCAGCCAAGAGTTCTTTGAAACTCTGTCTTCTGGATATGACATGGTTTATATACTCACCAACTCACAACAGCTCTGGTTATTGGCACAAGGGCTACACATATTAAGCTAACTAAAATTCCAGTATCAGTGGGGAAGGAGCTGACAAAACCCCTATCCTTAAGTAAGTTGTTATTGGCTATTGGTAGCTTTTGGGAGAAGGAGATTAATTATTTTCTGCTCCACTGCCCACTGGTAGCTTTCTCATGCTCTAATGGATAATTTCATAAGAAGGCTTATAAGGATGGTTAACAAAGATGGGTTTTGTGAGTTACCTATAGGTTTTTTAAATTAAATTGCAAGGGGATGTAGGGACATTTAAAAGAAGTTTGAAGGGGAATATGGAAGGTGGATTTGGTCTTATTTCACTATATATATATGAAATTGTCAAATATAAATTAATTTGCAAACTTTAACAGTGAATTTGGTAATTATCTAGATATAGCACATTATGGTTTTAATCCTTGAATAGAATATGTAGTCAGTATCATCAGTACATAATATTCTCGTATGACCTATCATTGAGGGCCATTGAATATTCACTTATAAACTGGTACAATTGAAGAAACATAGGTCACTCACATAAGATTGCCTACGGGTACAATGAAGTATTTTGCTAAGTTGGAGATATGTGAGGCCATTGTTGACAGAACATGGTATACATCTTTTAAGAAAACATCTTTATAGTACTAAACTCTAGTGATGGCATATATTTATCAGAAATTGGATTTGTTTTTTTCTTCCTTTTCTTTTTCTTTTTTTGGAGAGAGGTCACAAAGGAGGGGGAGGTCCTAAGAAGACTGCAAACTGCATATAATCAGGGTGCATTATGTGAAACTCTCAAATAATAAAAATATATCTGAAAAATAAAGATTGTGATACCATTAATACTTATAGTTAATAAGTAGATACATGAATATTTATACTATGTACTATATATAGTGAATTTATAAACTGTATTTGTATACCAGCATCATAGTGTGCATGGTTACATTAGAGTCCACACAGATAGTTTCAAAATAAATTCTCTTATTAATTTATGATGCTTTGATGACACTAGGAAATAAGAAATTTTAATTTAGAATCTAAAGATTGAGGGACTATTAATGACTATTTCCCATGAGGAATCTGAATTTGAAAGGCTGAAATTAAAGAAATTCCTATATTAGTTTACACAGAATTATCTCACCTTAGAAAGAAATAATATTTTAACTTGATGTTATAGGACCACCAACATATATGTAGTGTACTTTTAATTAAAATTTCTTGGATGGAGAAAAATGTGATATGAATTTTCATTTAGGGATGAACTCAATATCTGACTGATTCACCATGGGCAGCTAACTAAGGTGTAAATTTGTACATCTTTTGAGGTTATATTATATGAGGTTTTGTCATAAGCTTGTATATTTGCTTATACACATTACTTAATACTTACATTGGTTTACAGCTATCTCCTTTTCTCACTGCTGGCTCATTTTCTTATACCACTGCATTTATAAACTCTTTTTCTTACATTTTGACAGGTCCTGCTTGTGATGTTTCCATTTGTAAGAGTCGTATTCATTAATCAATATCTTTCATTCTCTCCCTATCATCCTCTTTAGCTAATACCTATTGACCAGTATTCAACTCTAAGACCTTTGGGACAATTTTTTTTAAATTATTATTTCACATATGTGGTATCTTTCTTTAAGCTTTTATGGAGCCAATCATCTGTAATTTATAATTTCTTTCATATTAATTTTATGACACACAAACATTATTTAAGTATAGAAGTAACAAAATACAAATAGAAACTGATGTTCAACTAAAAAGTAATACTTGTATCTTATCTTCAACTTGTAAATGATTATGAATCTGGATTACCAAAATATTTTAAATACTGAGTACATAAATTTAATGGTATGTAGTAAGAGGTTTGTGGCCCAGACTTTCAGGCCTAACCTCAAAGTTTAGGCCCAAAGAACCGCAGACCCACAGACCCCCAGTCCCACAGTCCTACAGAGACACACAGATGCTTTCATTAGTTTTTGGCTGATCAGCCTCAGGCCCAGGCATATCACCTGCTAGCTCTCTACCCTTCATCTAACCCATGTCTCTTGTTCAGCCATGCGGCTCGGTACCTTTCTTTAGAGCAGCATGGTTGTCCTCGGCTTCCTCTGGCTTCTCTCTGGTGCTCTTCCAGGCATTCTGCTCTCAGAGATTTTCTTAGTCTGGTAGCCCCGCCTACACTTCCTGCCTGCTTTTGGCCAATCAGCTCTTTTTATTAAACCAGTGGGTGGGACAATTATTTACCAAGAAACAACACAATACCCCTACATATCCCCTTTTCTCTTTAAAACAAAAGGAACTCCAATTCTAAAATTCTTTTCCCCCCTTATCTATAACAGCTTATAAGTAACACTGTAAATAAACACAAACATCCATAATCCATGTTTTGGGAATGTGGGCGTCATTCTCTAGGCTGCTTCCTGCTAAATAGGGATGCCACAATCTCATGGGAATCCAAAGAAAAATGTATAATTATGGACAAGTCTTTAATGGAGTAGTCTCTAAGGCTGGGTATTCTCAGCCAGTCTCTTTGAAATTGTTTTGGATTCAGAGCTCTGGAACTTCAACAGAGGTGGTCTGAAATGCTGAATCTTCTGGTCCATCAATTTGCATTAGAGATTTTTCAGGGGATCTTCCTCTATTAAACTTTATTCTTTATTCAGGAAGAAATCCACAGTCTTTCATTTTCTGTGAAAATAAAAGGAAAACCTCTTCTCCAAAGTAGCGTATCTTTGCATTTCAATTTTAAAGTAAACTCATTTACAAAATATATAGGTTGAATTACTCCAACAACATTTATAATCAACTGTCTTTTAGCAGCTTTTACTAAGTCATTTTCAGTCAATTAGCTTAAATATAAGACAGTAATATACAGTATCCAGACATTCTTTGTATTTTCCATCTTTACTTGGCTTTTTATTTATTTTTATTTATTTATTTATTTATTTATTTATTTATTTATTTATTTATTCTATTTCTTTAAGGGCTTTTTCTACCTCTTTTTTCTTTCTTTATGCCTATGTATATATATTTTCAAAATACTCTTTACCACTTAGACTTTTTTTTTTTACAAAAAAAAAAAAACTGTTTTTACTGTATATCTATTTCTTAACTTTTTCTGTCTCTGAGGACACCTTTGCTTGTCTAGGTTGATTGACTCCACCCAGATTCTTCTGTTTCTTTCTGTTTCTGAACACACCTTTAACCTGCCAGGATTAAAGGCTGGTATGATAGGTGGATGGCTCCACCCAGCTCCTAGTCAAATTTCATATAATTATCTTTTTAACCCAGGTACTCTGGGGAATTTTAGGGTCCATATAATGACCAAGTCAAACTGCCATCTGCTGCTCATTAACTCTATTTAAATATTAGGCAGCAGGGCCATTTAAAAGACTCACAAGTATTTTGCCTTTAAGGCTGAATCAGGAAGCTTCTCTTTAAAAAGTCAAGCTTCAGTTTGTCTCAGGCAAACAGTTGATCTATGAAAACATCCACACTAGAAAGCCATCTTTGATTCTGTTCCTCTTTTCTCCTTTTGAAGGTAAACCTTAAATAAATCATTTATAACCTTTTGCTTATATTGAGGCTCCTGTGAAACTTGAGGAACCAGCCATTTTACACCTTAAGCTGCACTCTAAAAGCCCGCCATTGTAGTTCAAGCCTATGTGCTTCAGCAGGGCATCTCTGTACCACGGCTCACATGGGAGACACAGTTCAGAGGCTGCTTTGGGCTCTAGATCATTTATTAAGCTTTCTATGGCTTTTTGTGTGTATATTTGCCATACGTTGGGCTGCCATTTGTAGTAAGAAGTTTCTGGCCTGGACTTCAGGCCTAACCTCAAGGTTTAGGCTCGCAGACCCACTGACCCAAAGAGACACACAGATGCTTAAAATTGTTTTAGGCTGATCAGCTTCAGGCCCAGGCATATCACTTGCTAGCTCTCTACCCTTCATCTAACCCATGTCTCTTGTTCAGCCATGCGGCTCGGTACCTTTCTTTAGAGCAGTATAGTTGTCCTTGGCTTCCTCTGGCTTCTCTCTGGTGCTCTTCTCACATTCTGCTCTCAAAGATTTTCTTAGTCTGGTAGCCCCGCCTACACTTCCTGCCTGCCTTTGGCCAATCAGCTCTTTTTATTAAACCAATGTGTGGGACAATTCTTTACCATGAAACAACACAATACTCCTACAATGGTAATTTCAACTTTTTAAATGAGTCCATTATTTATAGATTGAACTGTTGGTTTATGTCAAATAAATTCACTTTTAGCTAAACTTTAAGGTGAGAGAACATTTCCTCCTCAGGTTCCTTCCTGATTATATCTGAACTTAATGTAGTATCAAGCTGTTTACCAAAGCAGTTTGCATTTAAATTACAAAGACATTGAAACATTTGGAAAGCTAATTTTCAAAAGAATTTTGTAAAATTTGTCTTGTGTGTATGAGATCATAGAGCTGAAGTTTTAAAATAGCTATGAAAATATAAACTGTTTGTTCAAATGGGAACCAAGAGCCCAGAGTATCTATTACAAGATTTGTAAAAAAGCACTGTTCTGGAGCTGGATGTATTAAGAAAGTAAGAATCATATCAGGTCAAAATAAGATTTTTATGAAAAACCCTGTAAATCTGAGGCAACACAGCAGAATTACAAGTGGAAAGAACATAAAAACTATAACACAAGAGGAATGACAACTAAATGTCATATTCTCTCAAAGACACAGCCATTGCTATCAAGAACTCACATATATTATAAATAAAAGATTGAGAAAGAGGAAGAGTCATTGTCTTCAGTTCTGCACCCACAGGTGACTTAACCAGGTTCTAATGACAACTTCTAATTCCACAGATGGCCCTGATAAAAATAACTGTGCTGCAAGAGAATATTAGGAAATGATAAGGAAACAAGTGTTGAGGAGACATGAGACAATCTAGAGAGAGTGAATAACTAAACTGCCTGTCATACATTTATGAAATTATTAAATAACAAATGAAAGAGAGAAAGTTATGAGAGTGAATATTGGAATAATAGGATACTTGGTTAGGGTGTGCTAGTCCCAGAATTATGTTGCCCAACAACAGACCAGAGAGAACATGGAATGTTTAAATTACATAGTTTATATTTTAAGGTGTCATTCAAACTCAAGATCATAAAAATTTATTTATAATAAATGTATAAAACAACAAATAAAACCTCAAATTGTATAAGAATAAATAATTTTAATGAAACTATTTCCTTAAGGCATATAATAATAAAACTTTAGAATCTCAGTTTAATTAGCATATAATGTATGATTTTTTTTCTGAACTATGTCAATTATGAGAGAAACTTCAATTAACTGGAAGATAAATCCTTTCTTTGGATTTGATCAAATGACTCACTAAAGTCAACCTGTGCAATTGGCAGAATGTATGTCATCTACCAGTTTTTTCATGCAGCAATATAAGCAAAAGAGGAAACTGCAATAAAATTCAACCACACAACTTACAAGTTCATAAATCTGTTAGAATAATAAACTTGAAAATATTTAAAGACTATATGTGCTTCAGTTTACTGGTTGTAAGGTACAAGTTCTGAAGTTAGGCAAAGAGAATAATGAACCTAAAATGTAGAATAAAATGGAAAAATTCATTGATTCATTATGTGTTAGCTCAGTGATCCTTGCTCAGATCACCCAGAATATATGGTTATAAATTCTAATATTAACTGTTAGAAAGAAAATAACTGGCAATAAATGATAGATAAAAATGAGATATTTTAATAGTGTAGGTATATAAAGGAAAATATATATATTCAAACCATCATTCTTAGTTAGTAAATTTATTTTTTGCCTAGATTTAAAGTAAACAAGCAAGAGGTTAGTATGAGGATACATCATTTAAAAAGTTGAAATTTATTAATGGAAGATATTATTAAGAAAATTACATTTTGTTTACAGTATACCACTATATGAACATATTTTAATATTTTGGTGTCTGTGCTTATGTGTTTCCTTACAACAATAATGATGAGTATAGCTTAAAATTAATAGTATGTTCTAGCATTGAAAATCAGGTTTATATTTATTTTTCATCATGCACAAATTTATTTTTCTACTAAAATTATTTCTTATAGTAAATATGGTGGCTGAGAATATCTGAAGCAATAAGAATTCTAGAACAAATGGCCATTGTAATGTGATTTATATTATTTAAATCTGAAAAGTAAGAGTATACAATGTGGAAGGCACCACCAAAATTTTAAGATGCTCTGTTCCAAGTACTTTGAGGAGGCACAGCTCAAGTGTGTGTGTGTGAGTGTGTGTGTGTTCAAGTGTGTGTGTTCAAGTGTGTGTGTTCAAGTGTGTGTGTGTGTGTGTGTGTGTGTGTGTTCAGATGCGTGCATGCGTGTGTGCATGTACATACAGAAACACAGAGTACCAAGGGTGTTAGTGTATGCTTATTTTGATCTTTTACTTGATTAATTCATTTATTTAATGAAAACAATGTCTAACTTCACTCTGTCAATCTAACCAGTATATTTCATGAATAGGTTAGGAGATTGAACCTACATTATTAACTGCTTTGACAGATATTTGAAATTTCTGAAGTGACCAGATATTATAAGCAATCATTAATACTTAGTTTTGGACTGGGATTAGTAAGATTTTTTCTAAGAAAAAATTACATCATAATTTATATACAAATTAACTGAACCTTTCGAATAAATTGATGAAAGACTACTATAAAAATGTTTTTTGTCAAATTAAAAACTATCAAAAGACCTCCAATGGTACAGAATTTCACAGGTGATTGCATTTATAAATATTGTTTATAACATTTTGAGGAATTTTAATGCTTAATGAATTAAAGTACATTTTCACACTGAAATACAATATTCATTGTAATCAGTATTCTATAACAAATATAATAAATTTTTATTAATCTTCTATTTGGTTCTATTTAACGATTTAAATGTATTTAAAAATTTAATATCAAAACTGTTCTATAATAACATCTGGCCAAAACAGTGCTGTATATTTTCAGATATTAACTATGTAATTTTCCTACCTCTTTCAAAAAGAGCCATCATAGAAATGGTTAATGACTTAGTTACAGAGAGCCATTGCTAGTGTTTAGAATTTTTATTTGTTATATACTATAATTTTGTCACTGGATAGGATAACATCTGTCCTGTAAGAATGCAGATAAGGCTATGAAGACCATGGCAGAGACACAGAATTGGCTAGTATATGAGAAGTTAACATATTTAAACATATTATATCAGCTTAAAGAAAAGAACTCTCTTTACTCGAGCCTGAAAGATGTTATGGGAGAATTTTAATTACCAGCAAGCCAAATATTCATTTTTAAAATATATTGTCTTCAATTAGTTGATATATTTTAGAAAACAACAATTTCAGATAATTGATATAGTTTATTTACTAATTTGTAGAACTAACATTATGATAAGTGCTCTTACATGTTTGAGTAATACATTATAAAATAGACAAGCTCAAATTCGTTGTTTCAGTATATTACTATCATTTAAAAAGTAGTGAATATCTGTCATTTATTTAATATTCTATGTTTATAATCATGACAGCAGATTATTATAAATAATTAAGAGAATAGTGCATTTGTTTAGCTGATGTTAGACAGGAGTTCAAAGTTAGAATGTCTCAGTGCATTGCTTGTTCCAGATAGAAGGATAAGCTTTATCAAGCAAATATACTTAAGTCAGAAATAAGCTTTACATATGATTCATAAACTGTTATGTCCAAAGTCTTCCTGTTACGTTAAAATATCTACACAAATTTTTGTTGGAACTTTCAAAATATTTGTACTACATCCTGTCCAAATTGGGTTGTCAATGAAATATATAATTCTCAGTGAAGAGCAGGTAATGAAAGGAAAATAATGACAAGTATTTCTGAGAATGCTGAGCAAAGAGAACTTGATTGTATTGCTGGCACCAACTCTGAAATGCTCTTTTCCAAGGCATACTTAGATAGATATGTGTTACATGATATACAGAAATATAGAGATAAACATAAATATTATGTGAATTGACAATTCTACAACTACCATATGCTCCAAAATAATATAAGCTGCAATCATCTAGAAAGATTTGATCTAAATGTTTTAAATCTTGCAATGATATGGATGAATAAATTTGGAATGGTCTCAAATGTGGTATCTGATTACTTAAGTAATACAATAAGAAGGATATCTAAATATGTGTATATATGCATATATAGCTGAAAAGGTCAATATAAATAAAGCCTGTGGTTTAAAGTAATCATGGCTGTGGTTAATCACTGGATGGGTACAGACCAAAAGGAAATTCATGAGATTTCGGGATCAGTTGTAATTCTTCCAAATCACATGTTGCTTATATCAGACATTTGTAAAATTCCAGAAAGATGGTCAGTGTATAGATTTATGCATTAATATTATGCACTTTACATTGTGTGTGCAGGCGCCTGTGAATTAGGTACATTATCTGCATGTCCATACAGACCACAGTGCAATAGCAGAAAGTCATTCATCACATGACATTTATCACTTTTTTGAGTCAAGGTTCTTTATGTGGACTGAATATCTACAAATAATAAGTGTTGGATAGCCAATATATCTAGAGATCTGCTTACATATATTTTATTAGCCTCAAGATTACAAATATGTGCTACCATTCCATGCTATATTTGCAAGGGTTCTAAGAATTAAAGCAGACACTTTGTTATCAGAGCTATTCCCTAGCCCATAAAACACAAGGTATTGAATATATGTTTTATACCCTTAAATTGTAGAATAAAACATAATATTTAAAAAATCAAATCTAATCATTTAACTACTTTTTTGAGGAAATGTTATGTCTTGAAATTCGAGTAAATTGACTTTATTTTGAATGATGATCATGATATCATGTATTTAGTAAATGTTAGTAATAACATTCCTTCTCATGTTCATTTATCAAATATTTAAAGAGCCCAAAATACTTAACATTCTAAATTTTTTTTACCATGAAAACCATATTTGAGTTAACAATTTTGAGTATTTAAATTGCCAGATTCTGGTTTTTAATTTTCCACTTACTTTTACCATTCTATGTGGCATATTGGTGAGTTATCTCTGATGTGAATGGTTGCTGGCTCTCCAGTGTTGATTTTCTGTTTCCAGGGTACCTGCAGTGAATCTGATTTACATTAAAATATTCTGGATGCTTTGAACACATGAAGTACAAAGTGTGGATTTGCTGATGAGTATCTAATATGGTTTCCAGAGCTGTGAAGATCTCCAACGACCTTATAGTCATCATATACCCTTCTTTATTGTGACATAGGATAATTCACTCCTAACAGAAAGCAACAAAAGAAGTGGATATCACTTATGGCAATCTCAGTATATTTTTGTACCCTTTTTTCTTTGTTTCTCACTGCATCATGTTATGGGGCAGTGTGACAAAGGAACAGAAATTTCCTTCTCACAAATGAAGGAGTTAGTCACACCCACTCTCCACAGTAGAAACTCCAAATAAAACTGCAGCTTCAGACAGAAACTTTCCTGTAATTTCCAGAGAGCTATGTGAGAGGAACCCAGCTGAGCATCAAAGATAAAACAGTCTGGCATTGCCTGAAGCAGGGAAAGCATTGATAACTGACAGCTTAGAAAATTCTGTATTCGACTCCCATTTGTGCTGAAAGGATTCAACATTTTAAAGGGAAAATGAGGGAGGGTGATCAGGCAAGCTGGGATCAAATAGAGACAGAGAAGTGGAAAATCACAAAGAATTGGTCAGTGTAAACGTGATGGGACCAGCTGTGTCTTCTGGATACCTGTCTGCAGGATACCTGGCAAGAGAAGAAGACAGGATTCTGTTCTTCCACAAAGGATACATACAACTCAGGGACACTACCTTGCCTATGATCATATTTCAAAACGGAAGTGTTTATGCTCTGTAAAAAAATACTCTAAATTATAGAAGTTACACAGCTGTCACCAAGGGACCATAGGATATTTCATGTTTCTAAACACTCTATTAATCATTCTTTTTAAAAAAGGAAACACCTTAAGAATGAAGAATTATACTGGCTCCAAAAAGGAGCAAGCCTTATTCTAAGGATATTGTGCGATGCTACTTAAAGATATCCAAAAGTTTGGTCATGTCTTAGTGCAGAGATTTGTAGTTTCATAAGCATTTATTATACATTTTATCTAATCTTGCAGAAAATCTGAATTATTGAACACCATAGACTATATTAAATAGTTGTATAGTAATAATTTGTATGGATTTGGTCCAGTAAAATTCAATTAGAAATACAAAAGAATGAAAGAATGTTTTTATAAAACAACAATGATATCTCTGAAAAAGTTTTACAAAAGGAAATGTTCACTAAACACACAGTGTTGCACTGAGAAAGCTGATAGTGAGGCTTCAATAAACCTATTACATATTTTATAAAGATGCTAGCATAATTAGAATTGTGCAACACACTATCATACAAAGTTTATGTGGAAAAATGAACTAAGAATATATATGATGTACAAGTTTAAATTTGGAATATTTTATTAGACATGTTTCCATAGTGTAATAAAATGCAGTGTGTGTGTTAGGAGTTAAAGATGGTGGTGGTATATGTGAGAGAGAAAGCAGCAAAGTGGTTCATAATGTTCGTTTGCATATTATAAATGCTCCGTTTATAAACTGGCCTATGTAGCATCTCATCCTGATACTTAAGGTGTGGCATTCCCTGAACAATTTCTACTGCTGATTTTTAGGTAAGGAAACAGAAGTCCAACATCATCAGCATCAAAATGGTTGCTTTATATGGATGCTTACATATATGCCTGCTGAATGATTCAATATCCCATCAAATTGATTGAGATCAATCCTCAAAAACTAATAGAAGGGCCTTTCCAGAGAGAACTAGGCATAGGAGAAAACCCTGTCTCAAAGTAGAAATCTGCAGAGATTGGCACAGATTGGCACAGATTCCAAAGAGATCTAAGATAAAACAGGGTCACCTGCCTGCTTTTGCTGTTTCTCCCTGAATGAATGCACATGATGTCTATTAAAATAGTCATTAAATGCTTCATTCTGAATCATTCTCCAATTTGTTTTGGCAGCATATTTTAGTAAATGGATTTATGAAAATAGAGTATCTACATGTGTTTGGGGAAGAGTGAGGAAACACCTCTGGATGTTTGCAGGAAAGCTAGGTTATAACTTCCTACCACTATCAGTGATCTATGGAAATGGAGTGATGTATATGATATTTTTAAGAAAAATAAAGTTGTTCTCAGATTATTTCTTCACATAGTCCAATGTAAGAGGATTAATATTTGTGGAAGAGCAAATGTGGAATCTAAGAGGCACACTTGACATTTAAAAAAAATCTCAGCATCCTTGAATTATATACAAATTAATAAATACACTTAAGCAAAGATCAAATCTAGGTGTCTGCCAGAAAACTAATGTCTAACAATAATGTTAAGGACGAAATCTTCCGAATCTTTAGAAGTAATTTGTCCTTTATCTTCTTACTAAGGTTTGTAGCTTCTGAGGGGAAAATAAGGGCTTTGCTTTTGTTTATTATAATTTCATTATTAGAAGCTTTTACCTATGATATCACTCCCCAAGAGGATTTTCAGAGAAAAAAAAAAAAAAACATTCTGTGAGGACTGTGGGGAAGCATCACAATTTAGGGAGATTAAAAACTACAGAGCAGTGAGGGCAAGTTTGCAAGTCTTTGAAATACACAGCCAGGAAGCCTTCTGTAACAGCTGTGTAGCAGCAAATACATCTGAAAAGAACTTAGAGAAGGGAATGTTGTTTCGGGAAGCTGAGCTAAGAGTCCAGAAGGTGACATTAATTACTGGCAAGTTTCTCTAAGCTCTTGCAATCTCCTCTGGATCCTCAACATTCCTGTAAGTTGATGGCAGAACAGATGTTGACCAATACCTTATTTTTGCCTCAGATCTTTTCCAACTTTGTACAATAATGTAAAATAACTATAGTCCTATCTGGACCTAATATCATTTCTGTGATTTAGAATTTTAAGCAGAGATTAGACAAGAGATGTCTGACAACTGTAGACACAAGAGTTTTAGAGCACAAATATTATGGATGATGGAGGCCAGAGGAAGGCTACAACATAAGAACCACTAAAGTGTCTTTAATTTTCCAGTCTCCTGGTGGTCCTAGCTTTATAAAGTATATGTTTTCAATTTATATATTAAGCATGAGCATTTGATCATTTGAGTAGTTATGAAGCCAATATATTTAGAAAGATTATAAAATATAAGGAAAAATATAAAATTAAAGGAAAGGAGGTAATGTATCTTGTAATACAGATATCCAGCTATAGCATTTTCCAAAGCACCTACATGGTATTCAAAGAAAATATTTATTAACAAAGCTACAATTACTTGAAAGTTCTATAAGTAACTTGTTATTTTGTAAAATTATAATAACAATTTTAAAGCATTATTTAGATGGACAGCATAACCTTGCATAATGTTTTATTTTTCATAGTGTATAGATTTGAAATATGAAAACAAATATAGTGACTTGAGGAAATGATATTTGATCCCATATATTGTTGATTTTTATGTCAAGTCAACTCCATATTTCTATTTTCTTGAGAATATATTTACTAGTGTTTGTTAACTCATTAACTATCTCTAAAGTATAAATACTAAATACCAACTTTTATAATAGGGCTTGATTCTCTTAAAACATTTACTTAGAAGCCTATTGGTCCTTAACAATGTTGCATCTATAACTCAAAATACTTTTGATTTACTTATTTGAAAAAGTACATAGAGTGAACTGGAGATATAGTTTAGTGAAAAATACTTGTCCTACACATACAAAGCCCTGCATGTAAGCTGTAGTAACAACAACAGCATGAGTCAAAGGAATAAAAGCAAAGACAAACAAATTCAGAAAAGAAAAACAAAACAACAGAAAATATAGAACTGGCATGGAAATGACCATAGTTATGTAAGTTTGAGCTAGGAGATTCATGCTTAGATAGCATATCACAGTTATTTGGAGAAAATACTCTGGAAAAACATGCAGGGTAAATATTTAGTGACGTTAGACAAATAGTTTTGGTTTATAATGCAGACGTCATGATATGTCTTGCCAGACCAAGACTAAACTGAAAGGAAAAACATTTCAGTAAGAAAAGGCCCATTATAGATATGAGTATTCTTCCAGAGTTAATGGTGTAAAGTTCAGTGTTCATTTGAGTTTATAGCTTATTATGCTTCTAAAATAATTTGTCACACTATAATCACATCTAATACATTTTACTAATTGTTTCTTTATGGCTTAATAGGGATTTTCCCCTCCAAGCATCCAGCTTAGACAATGTTAATGAGATCAGACTTAATTTCTAACAGACTCAGTGAAATGAAAAATTAGGCTAGCTTGACTTAACACAATCAGAGAAAAGGCCACTATCCATCCTTTCTTTGAATCCCATGCCTATATTCTGTCATCACAAACATGGTTTTCTTACAGATTGTTTCAACAATTTTGTCAATAATTACTTGTTCTAGTTTATTTTCTATCAATGTAATAAACATTATGATCTAGAAGCAATTTGAAGAGGAAAAGGGTTATCTGGCTCTCACATTCAAATCAAACCATCATGGGGAGAAATCAGGACAGAAATTGAGCAGCTGCAGAGGCATAAACTGCAGAGGAAGTTTGGTCCTTGGTTTGCTAGCCAAGCATTGCTCACAATGCCTTTGATGAACCCAGAACTACCTTGCCAGGTATAAAAGAACCACAGTGAACCAAACCTCTCCCACATGAATCATAAGTCAAGAAAGTAATTCATCCACTTGCCTATAAGCAATTGATGAATGCAATTATGTAGGGTAGGTTATCTCTTCTGGATGTATAAACTCTGAAACAACAAGCAAATCTTTATAGTCTTGTATTTGTCACTCTGATGTTTACTGTATGCTTAATAGAGTTATTTTATACCTTTGTAGCTAAGTTACTTATTTTATGCAAAGAGAATAATAATAATGTCATTGGCTAATGTTTGAGAGTATTTATTAAAATCCTCCATAATGCTAAAGGGGTTACTTCACAGTATAGATACTTAGCTATTAATAGGATGTTGCATTATAATTCACATAGGCCAATTAATCTTCTTTGCTTTCTGCTATAATTTGTCAGTGATTTCTTTGACCAATGTCTTGCCTTCTTGGTTTCTATAGATAAGGTTTCTTATAGACAAGGAAAATTTTAATATACCTTATTCTAGCATTCAACTCTCGAAGCCCTTGCTTCTACCTCATAAGTACTAAAATTATAGGTACGGACCATGATGCCAGTCCCTATGTCCATTTTAAATCCCTAATTGTGGCATATGCTTTCTTCATTTATTTGTGTTAATTCAGTTTATCTGAAATCATACCACATATTTTGCAAAGTCATTTTTATCATGATAACCTAACCTAAATTCAATCTCAGTTTTATTGTTGTCATGTTCTAAATGTATTTATTTAACTAAATTTTCTATAACTCCACATGACAGGCATAGTATTGAATTTTCCCCTTTGTCTTATATTAACAAACACAATGATGTTCAGATATTAAGGAAGCTAATTGATATTTAGTTTAAAGTTTCAACTATTTCTACTTTAATAGAAAAATGACTCTGGAAAACTTGAAGAGAGTCATGGAGATATCAACATTTCATTTGTCCTTTACTTTTGCTTTCTCCTATTCACATTCATTCTCTAGGTCTCATAATGTCCAGATATAGAGTGGGGATTCAAAAAGAAAAGAGAGAGAGAATTTAATAAAATTTGCTATTAGAGACATCATTGTATTCCGTTTCTGAGCAGTATCTGGAAATTATTAAAGGCCTCCAAAAAAGTATCCAGTGAATTTATACATGAGACAAGTGGTTCAGCTTCTGTTCAATTGAAGATCTCTACACTCTACACTCTCTAATGTCTTTTAGTCATGAGGATTCACAATGTCAGTTATTTTACTTCATCCAGTTTCCTGAGTAATTCATAGTAAGCCATATTTCATGAGTCCACTTTAATCTTGAGAAAAATCTTTCAAAACCTAAAAACAACAGCTTGCTCTTGCTGAAGCATACTATCACTGGTGATCAGAGCAAGCCATTTATATGTAGGTTATTTCAGTGATTTATCTCCAATCTCTGTGTAGGAGAATCTCCATTTAGTACTAACCATGTTTCCTAGTTATTATTCTGGACCTCAACACTTGGTTAGAGGTAGAAAAAAAGAAGCACTATTCAATTATTGCAAAGAAAAAAAATTATTATTTATTGACACAGAAAACTACTGAATTAGGACCTCAACCAACATGGTCAATGTAATCTGCTTAGTTCTAATATTTGCTCCATTTGTAAATCATGCAATGTTTCATCATTTAAATCACTAAATTGTATATTATTTTATGTATAACAGATATAAAAAAGTCACACAAACTGTAATGATTATCACAAGCATACTAATCATTTATAACAGGGGCTAGCATACTATAAACATCTAGGACCAATTTTTAGTTTTTGTACAGTGCTTATTTCTTGACTATTCTGTCAAGGGTTCTTCTAATATAGAATTTTCCATTGTCTCTCATTTATAGGAAATCTATATCCTCTTAAAAACACAGGGAACTAGGGCTTCTAGACTGTTTTTCTGTCTACAGTAATGACAGCCATGTAATATCAAAAAGAAAGGCACTTAGAAATTTGTGACACTCATTAAAAATGGCCTTGGAGAGAATCATGTAGAGTCCAACCAATGGACATTTATCACTGGTCATCTGTCCTGTTGGAGAAAACTTCATATCTTTTGTAGCTTCACTTTGAATCCCATGTGCTTCTCCTCAACCTCTAACTTTGCCCTATTTCTTCAAATGCTTCAAGCTATTTTATGAGGAATACAATCAAGAACATTGAAAAATTTCTTAATTATCATCTTATTTTTATACAACCTCATTTTCTTATAAGAGAAATAGCACAACTTAACATAACAGTAAAACTCAGCTGATGTGTTCCTGTGGTTTGCTTCATCATGGGTTCTCAATCTGTTTAGTACTTGGTTTTCTATTAGACATTCCAATGATAACTCTTCCAAAGTTCACAAATTTCTCTTTTTTATTCTGACTACATTCCTAGAACTTTTGGTGCATTTACTTTTTTCTCTGTGCAAAGAATAATTGAATATTCAGCAAATGTTTGAAAGGAAATATTCCCAACTAATTACATTTATTTCACAATTTTTTTCTTCATAAAGCAGTGATCTCTAAAAAAAAAAAAATCCTGTATTTTCTTTAAACTTTCACAGCCAATTATTTTCAACTCAAAGTGACAAACCTTGACAAGATTTTTATTTCCAATTTTCTTTTTTTTGCAATACCAATGCCTTAATTTGGAATTCATTATTTTCCCCCTGAATTGTTGGGTTGCTTCTTAACCAATTTTCTTGTCTCCAATGTCTACTCATCAAAGTAAATGAACTGTATATTTTGCCACCAGAATAAATCTTTTTAAAGCACAATCTCTAAACTTTTTTATTTCTCTGCATTACTCAAGATTTTCTGTAACTCCGGGGTACAAGTGGAAGAGCCTACTTATGCCTTTGCTGTCATGAATGTGCTGATAAAAGTTTATAACTGGAAAGAAAATTATTCTTTATTCATAGAATCAGAATACAAATATAATTTCTTTTCTTATTTCTTATAGATTGTAAGCCCATGATTTCTTCTGTTTATTTTCTGTTCTGGCCTATATTCTCAAGTCACATACAATTCATAGTCATTTCTACATTGATATTATATTTTGAGGACTCACAATGCATCTTCACAGCCTGTGATGTCCATATTCTAAACAAATATTTTGTTTAAATTTATTTATCAAAATTATTGAAATAAATATATGACAGAGAAGTAGTTAGATGGGCAGATATTTAGATAGGTAGATGATAGATAGATAGATATATAGATATATAGATAGATAGATAGATAGATAGATAGATAGATAGATAGACCTATAATATACAGATGGATGGGTAAATAATGTTATATTTGTAATAATCTTCAGAATCCATGTGTAAAACATTTTCATGATAATTTGTCTAGAGTGTTCTGAATGTTGATGTACTACCAGAATTCACATTTTTAAATTCCAACTCCAAGATTATGAGGTTTTATATTGGATTTAGGGAGGTTAGTCATGAAATTAGGGTCATGTGAGTAAATATGCCTTCTTATCAAATGAGGATACATGAGTTACTTTATATATAAAATATCCTTTTCATAAGATATGAGGAAAGACATATTCTATGACTCAGAAAGTGGGTGCTGAGAATATGTTTAGTCTACCAGTACTTTCTTTTCATTCTTATTCAATATTCATAAAGGGCAGATGCTCTGATAGTGTTCTTGTGAAAGATCGATTTCTTAAGTTAAAATTTTTGGGTTTTTTTTTGGCATTTCATATAGAGTTCTCAGGAGTATTTATTTCACATGAGATATTACTTGGCATGTGTCCACTTTAAAGAGCCATCTTACATCCCAAACTCACATTGTCGTTTTTAAGGTATTTGTCAGAGAACAAGAAAATCTGTATTTTAAACCTACAGGAGCCACTTTTATCGTTTGGATACATTTAATTATATTCTTTCCCTAGGTGTTATTACAATGTACATATTTTAAAATCCTATCATTTACTTAATATATTATAGTCACTTTTCTACATGACTGCACAGAAACTCCCTAGGAAAACAAGTACAACCTTTCGTACTTTTTCTTTCATATTTATCTCTCTTTTTTCTTTTCTTTTTTCTTCATTTTACTATTTTTTAATAAAATTGTCTTTTTTATTCATGTAACTTTTGCTCCCCCTTTCTTCCTTCTTCCCAATCCCTCCAAGTCAGACTTCAGCCCCCTCCTCCCCATCCTTCATCGTCTCCCTCAAAATGGCAAAAAGTCCCAAGGTGAGTCAACTAAGCATGGCACATCCACTCCAGGCAAGTCTCATTTCCTCATCCCAAAGCCAAGACTGAGTTAGGTGTTCCTCTGTAGGGAATAGGCTTATAAGTACCAGCCCATGCACAGGGACTCAGTCTGATCCCACCCCTCAAAGTTCCTCATTCTGTCCTTGCCAATGGACAGTTGCCTACCATTGGAGGGCGTAGCTCCTTTTCCTGATGGATCTCCAGTGGCTATTCTTGATTCAATGAGGAACCCAGAACTCCATCCAGCCATCTTTGTGGGTATTTTTCTCATAATCCCTATCCCATTGCTAATACAGACTCTCCTCTCTTGCTCTCAGCTGGACCAGGAGCTCTGGCCAGTGCTCAGCCATGGATCTCTGCCTCCACCTCTATTCTTTTTTGGACGTAGGTTCTGTGATGACACTTAGGGTGGCTACTCATGTGATTATAGGGGATGTCTTGTTTAGGCACTCTCTTCATTGGAGCCCTATCCAGGGACATATTGTGAGTTTTGGTGGTTACCCTAGTATTGTTTAAATCTCAATTAAAGTTAACAATTTTCAAAATGATAAATATCATTCTTTGCTCTTTTACATTAAGACTTTCTGGAGAACTTTTTAATAAATCTCTTTATGTTCTACTTCCAACCATATGTTATAACTCCATATATGTCTATATATTTCAAAAGCAAAGCTCACCTTCTACATTATTAGTACAAATTTTCAGAAAATGTGTTTGGCAACTATAGGAACTTTTAACAGTTGATGGATACCAACTCCTGTCTCAGGTTCACGAGATGACTCAATTGTACATTCAAGTAACAAATAGAAATGTATATATATTTTTTATGAACTTAAAAACTTTACTTACCTCTCTAAATATTATCATTGAAATACCATGGTTTCCCAAAGTAACATTGTTCTTTAAAGTATCATTTATTTAGCTTGACATTTATAAGCAGTACAGTTTATGGTATTTATTTTGTTGTTCTTTTTATTTATTTCCTAAAAAAGTATTTTTTTCATGTATCCCTTTCTCGCCATTCCTTACCTCCTCCCAATCCCTCCTAGTCTGCCTTTAGCCTCCCCCACCCCATGACCCCATCCCCTCCTACCAAAGTGCAAGAAGTCCCAAGATGAGTCAGTTCACCTGGTGCATCCACTCCAGGCAGTTCCATTCTCCCCATCCCATATCAATACTGAGTTAGGTATTCCTATGCAGGGCGTGGGCTCTGAGGTGCTAGCCCATGCACAGGAGCACAATCTGGTCCCACCCCTAAAGGCTCCATATACTGCTCATGCCAATGGACATTTGAATACCCTTAGAAAGCCTAGTTCCTTTCTCCAATGGTTCTCAGTGGCTGTTGATTCAGTAAGCTCCCTAGAGCTCCAGCTAGCCATCATTTTGGGAATTTTCCTCATAATCCATATCCCCTTTCTTATACAGACTCTCCTCACCTTCTCTCAGCTGGACCAGGAGCTGGGACCAGTGCTCCGCCATGGATCTCTGCCTCCACCTCTATTTTTTGCTTGATGTAGGTTCTGTGATGACACTTAGGGTGGCTACTCATTTGATTATAGGAAAAGTCCTGTTCAGGCAGCCCCTGTGCTATTAGTTGGAGACCTATCCAGGGACATCCTGTGAGTTCTTGGAGGTTTCCCTAGCACTGAGGCTCTTTCCAACCCCACACTGACTTCCTCTATCAAGATATCCATCTCTTTTTCCACCTCTTTGTTGCTTCTTTCACTCAGACATCTCCTCTCACGATTTATTCCCACTTCTTGGTCCCTACCCATTATGATCACAATCTTTTCTATTTATTCCTCCTAGGGGAATCTTTGGATGTCTCTCTTAAGTTCCTTCTGATCTCAAGCTTTTCAGGCTTGTGGTTTACAGCTTGGGTATTCTTTGATTTTTGTCTAAAACCCACTTATAAGTGAGTCCATCTTGTGCCTAACTTTCTCTGCTTGTGATACCTAACTCAGGAGGACATTCTCCAAATCCATCCATTTTCCTGAAAAATTTAGGATGTCATTTTTTTTTACTGCTTAGTAGTACTTCATTATAGATGTATTTTTCGAATTACCTAAGATCCAAGTCATCCATTATTAACATAAGATAAATGAATATTTATTTCAATTAACAAAATCTCTCTTGAATTGAATGACCCTTAAAAAAAACAAGAAATCAATATAATGGAAAGGAATGAAAACATTAGTCTTAGAGGATCATAGACATTAATTATCCAATAGTTTATTATAATCCACAGATGTTTGCCATGATATTCTTCTATCATGTCATTTTGTCATTATGTCTGAAAGTTGCATTGAAATTCTTCCTTTTTTTCTGTAGTCTTTAACAGTTTTCTATTTAAGGTGGTAAATTTCCAACTTAAAACACTTAAGGAAGTCTCTAATGTGTATAATTGAATAAGCTGAAACCTGAACTATGGCATAGGTACATGTTCTAAATTGACCTCTGGCATCCACTAATTCAAAAGCAAAGAATATTATCAGACAATTTATGTGTCTGCTAACAGAGAATTCTGCACTTTCCTCTAGCCTAAGCCTGACTATTTTAAGTTTTCACACTTTATTTGGTTAGTCCCTTGTTGCATGACTTTCACTGATCAGTTACTGACAAAGTATCGTGGAACTGCTATCAAGAATAAATATTTATTTCATTAAACTGAAGTTCATGTTCCTATGCCACAGTCATCATCATTCCTTCATAAAGAAGCTATTTATTTCCTTTTATGAGGAAGCACTGAATTAACATGTGATCAAAGAACATTTAAATTTTTTCCTTCTACCTTTGTGAAATGAAATGAATGATGTCTCTCAGCTTGATGGCAATAAGGAAGATAAATCTACATTTTCTCATGGAAGATTAACCTTTCTATTTCAAATGACTTGATAAAGAATGGCATCATTGGGGAGAACAAACTATTCTAGTTAATCTTCCAGCATTAGTGGTGATTAGAACTAAAGATTTTCTCCATAAAAAAATATTTAACGAAATACATGTTCACCACCTTCTCAGTTAGATGGACTTATAAAATTAACTATCAAACTATGTAGTTAGTGAACATACAAATAAATGTATAATTACAGTGTACAGAAACTTAAAGGTAACTCTGGTGATACATTGAAAATACACAAACACTAGACAAATTAAACTACCTTTTATTAAATAAACCAGTTAATACAAATGCAATATTTACAGTTTTCTTTTCATTCCACTTTTTAAGAATGCTTCAAATTTTAACAAGAAACTACAGGAACTTATTTTTATGCCAACATTTTTAAAATTTCAATTTTAATAATGTGTGTGTATCTATGTATGGGTATGTTTACATAAGTGCAGGCTTTAATAGAAATAAAAGGTTGCAGATAGCACTGGAACTGGGGTTAGATAGGGGTTTTTCACTACTTGTTGTGAGAACTGAGAACAGTTCTAGGGTCTTCTAAATCAACAGTGCATACACATACAAACCACTGAGATACCCTTCTTGAACAAAGAAAAATAATTTCTATATAGTATAGTCCAATGTTTATATATACATAGTCTTTCAAGAAATCATATCTATGTTATTTAAAAATTAAAAATAATTTTAATTGAAAAGTGTAACATGTATTTTGGATGTGTGTTTTTTTTTTCTTTTTGACTGTTTGATTTTAAGGAGCGAGAAAATGAGCCTAATGTTGGGTCAGTAAGTATGTGGGCATTATCAGGAAAAAATTTGGGGAGAAGCAAAAAGAACACAATGTTTGAAACCCTTCAATTTCCAACAAAGATGGGTAACAAAAATGGGTAAGAAATGTCTTACATTTATTTTCATAGAAATTATAATTTTATCATGAAGGCTGATTTTATCATATTCATCAGATTATATTGAGTTTATTAACTACTAACATAACCTATATTAAATGTCCACACATCATTTTAAAATAAAAAGATAACAGCATGAGTGAGCCAAGGTTGATTTTTTAGAAGTAAAAGAGTGAGACAGATGATAGAAGATAGTTGCTATAGCATGTCAAGTGGAAAACAATAAAAATATAAAATATCTCTAGAAAGGATTAAGCCCTGTGTGACAACAACCAAGGAAATGATACTAGTCACTCCACCAATGAATGGTATCATATGTGGATTCTTATCAATGTCAGATTGCTAAGAAAAACAAGTCAAACAAATGATAATCTCTCACCAATAGTGCTGCGAGATTTATGCTTGTGAGTTATTGAGTTATGGCTAGTTAAGGCAGCCACAATAAGAAACAAAAATATATGTCTAAAACTGATCTGATTTATTCATTGCTTATTTCATTGCAATATTTCATTTTTATTTCTTATGGTATTTTTCAACAT
This sequence comes from Phyllotis vaccarum, assembly GCA_033318265.1. Taxonomy (NCBI): domain Eukaryota; kingdom Metazoa; phylum Chordata; class Mammalia; order Rodentia; family Cricetidae; genus Phyllotis; species Phyllotis vaccarum. The sequence goes on from JARWLC010000012.1 coordinate 63,399,035, forward strand.
CTTTTTCCAGTTTTTAATTTTTACTTTTTAAAATATTTACACTTTCATTGAAAATATATTTTTCATTCAATATATATTTGGATTACAGCTTCCCATCACTCTACTCCCCAAGATATTCACCACTTCCTCTCTAATGCAGGTCCATCCCATTTCTGTCAATCATTAAAAAAAAAGTAATCACCTAAGGGGCAGCAATATAATAAAATTAAATAAAATAGAACAAAACAAACAAAGTTGAATAAGATGAAACAATCAGGACCAAAGATAAGAACGAAGCAAAAGAAAAAGAAACAAATTGATTCAGATACTCATTTACATACACAAAAAGCCCATTAAAAACACAAAACTGTAAGAAATACCCTCCTATTTTTATTGGCTCAGTAAATTCTTTAGTTGTTTGCAAATCTGACTAGCTCCATCAACCATGCAGTTTCTTCAATTACATTAATCTCTGCTGCCTCCAACCTAGTCCACTCATGAGCTTCTATAATTTTAAAGACTAGACTATATTCTTTTTATTTACTGTCTCCAGTTTGCTATGTGGAAAGTTATTATCATATCAATTCAATCATACACAAAACTCCTGAACATGATAGATAAATATCTTCTTTAATAATTCATTATATATCAGGTATTAATGGACAGTTATTATTGTTGACCTACAAAAGGCATTCAAAAGAGACAGTCTGAGTACAAAGCACATTCAAAAAGAGACTTAAACATCTTTACAGCCAATAATGTAGTATGAAGGTTTCTGAATACAAATCTACTTCATTTTCCTGCACTCATACAGGTAAAGCAAAAGCATTACAACAAAACAGGAAAAGATAACAATGAGAGAACAGCACAATAAATGAACATATTAAAGAACATCTTATTGTTTATTTGAAGGTCTCCAAATTAAAATGAAATGGGTGAATAATCCAATCTTCAAAGATCAACTTAATATCAGTGGGTTTTAATTTCAAAAGCTATTAATTCATATAACTCTATTTTAAAATGAATTTATAATTGATAGTCACTTGCTAGGTTCAAAAAAGTCTATCTTTAGAATAGACTTTGGAAAATGTCAGTAGACAGTAAAAAATACAAGCTTTGTAAATTAAAATGTGCTTCAGAGAGTAATGATTCTAATCTTTTACTTCATAGAATACCATCATAACTATACAACTAATAGAATAGAAAAATATCTGTTAATCAGTTCATCAGCCTAAGGCATTAAAGAAACACACATACACACATACACAGAAACACACACACAAACAAAATGGGTATGTTGCTTTCTCTTTTCCAAGTTATTAAATAAGCAATCAGTATATACTCCTGTAATCCAAAAGCTACTATAAAAAGTTCTAATAACCAAGAATGTCTAACATCTCTACTAAAAATTAAAAATAACTTAGTTTATTAAAATTGATTCATGAAGGCTGTAAGATTTGTTTTTCTACAATTCCAGTAACTTGCAGGATAAGGTGTATCAATTTTGATGTCACTATCCCCTTAGAGTTTCTCTTGCCAGTCAACCATCACAGGTGAATACTTGGGAAGAGAAGTCCCATTTGTATTTGGAAAGACTGAAGTTCCCATAGGATTTAGAACTACTTATGAGAGTATATGAAATTTGAAGCTCATGGAATCATTATATTCATTGTTAGGTACATGCTCAAAGATAACTGTTGCAAATGCATCATCTGTATACTAAGTTCAATTAGAAAAGAAGTGTGTTTGAAAGTTTAAAAATGAATTATTTCTGATATGTCTTAGAGTCTACTGTGTCTTTCAGTGTCACTGTGAGTTTCCTATTTGTCGTAAACCATGCATCTTTGTATGGGTCAAGGGCAGTTCTGGGTAGGTGTAACAGACTGTAGTCTAGGGACTGTGTAATACAAAAATGAAGACTATTAATGCCTGTGAAGTTGTTCATCTCATCCCATTAGACAGGTGATCTAAGTGAGTGATGTGGGAATGTCTTTCTGTATGCTGTGAATAGCAATCTTTAAATAAAGGATCTGTTTTGGTCCAAGACAGGCACCATAGAAAAAGTAGGAAGAGAAAACAAAGCATAGCTAGGAGAAACAAGGCAGAGAGAGACAGACAGAGCCAGAAGCCCAAAGGAGCAACATGTGAGGAACATAGGTGAGCCATGGGCCACATGGCAGACAGAATAATGAAAATGGGTTAAGAGGAAAGAACAAGCTATCAATGTGCCTAAGGCATAGGCCAAACAGCATAAAGTTAATATAAATATCTGAGTCACTTATGGGGCCCTGAGAAGCAGCGGCAGGTGGCTAAAGGGTCTGGGGCAGCAGGTCTTTGGGTCTGGGCCTAAGGCCGTCCGGGACCATAAAACCTCATTGTAACAAATTCTTTCAAGTGATACCTTGGGGAAATGGACACTGCAGTGAGACACTTCAGAGACTTCTGATGATATTACATTTCTGCCTTCCTTATTTCTTCCCCAGTATGTCCTGTTAACTTTTAATATTATAATTATATTCCTTAATAACACACAAGCATTACATAGATAAACCAAAAACCAAAATGAGCTGTGTGTGACAAAAGATCTTTGGAAGATTTATATTTTTCCCATACTAAATGGGGAGTTTAAGATTACCTGAGCAGATCTGGGTGTTTGGCAGCAGAGGATAAATTGGATAAAATTTTCCCTATCATCCTGGAAACCATGGAATAAAAATAAAAAAACAAAGTAAATGAAATAAAGAAAAACCTAGAGGCATTCAAAGAACAAGGGGTGTGTGTTTGTGTGTGTGTGTGTGTGTGTGTGTGTGTGTGTGTGTGTGTTAAAAATATGATTGGTGCTTTTAAACCTAAACTGAGGATATTTTAAATATGACTGTAGAATCATTGATACTTTCTACATTTTTAAGTCTCATTTTCAAAGCTATAATTTAAACAAATTAAAACCTCATTTAGGATGGAATGATGCAGAAAATGACTTGTGTGCAGTTGCCAGAACAGAGGTTATTTCAGTAATCCAGGTGTAAGATGATGAGCCACAATTCTAAGGTGGTAGGAGAGAGCACATAAATAAAATGACACATTTGAAGTTGTTTAGAGGGAGGGATTGACAAGACATGATTGCCTGTTAAATAAATAACTGATGAAAGAATGATTTGTATTAAAAATAACTCTAAGGGTATCAAGCTGTGTATGAGTGGTTCTATTTTGAAATCATATTTTTGTAACTTTCCTACAGCAGATGACCATATAGAAATAGCTGGCTCTGATATAGTAGATAATATAAAGATTCAGGAGATAACCATTCTCTTGAACAGACATTAATAAGAAGTGCATTCTAGGTCAAGAATTTGACACAGAAAAAAACTTACTAAATAGTGAATAACAGTAAGTAATCAAGAAAATAAGAATGTTGTGATACTTCTTTTAGTGAAAAGTGACAGGGAAGAGATGAATAAAGAAAAAGGATCAATATCCAAAAATATTACCATTGGTTGGGAAATATCCATTTTGACATTTTGGAGGCTCACAATCACTAGAAACAGATATCCTGAGTGTTCCGATGAATATTTTTGACCAAAGAAGGTGATCAGTGTTCCAAGTCTAGCAGCATACCATTGGCTTGTCCAATGCAAAATGAGCATACTAATCCAAGAAAGAATCTTAGGAAACGTAATAGAAAACTTCTAAAAGAGGAGGCTCCAGATGTTAACTGTGCTACAGTTTAGGTATATGCCAAGACTTTTAATTAAGTTTTGATAATTCATCATTTATATATATATATATATATGTATATATATATAGTATATATATATAGTAAATATGTATATATACTTCATACTTTTGATCTGATGTCTACTTTAGCCATTGCTATTATAGTATCACTGACTCTGAAATACATAAGGAGCTGTTGAAATCTATGTCTTTCCATGTATGAGTTTACGAACCTAGTGAGAAACTAGATATTCTTTTATATATAATCCTTCCACCTGCCAGAATGAAATGCTTCCCTCTACTTTGTCATATGTATGCTTACAGTTTGCTTCAAAATAATATCCAAACTGCCAAACGTATCAGGTATTTTTTTTTATATTTTATGTGTATTATAAAATTTTGGATCTGAATCACCACCATCAACATCACTAACAAAGCTCTTAAGTTAAATCTTTTTTTGCTTGTTTATTTTTTTCATTTTAATGCTATATCCTATAGAGAAAGCCCAAACTATTTTATCAAAAGTTACTCGAGCCTGAAAACATACAAATATACAAATTGGAAATTATATCTTATCTTATCTATCTATCCCTCCATCCATCCATCTGTCTGTCCATCAGTCCATCTGTTTGTCCATTAGTCCATCTGTCCCTCTGTCCATCCATCCATTTATCCTTCCATCCAACCACCCACCAACCACTGACCCAACAACCCATCCATCCATCCATCCATCCATCATCCATCCATCCATCCATCCATCCTATCTATCTATCTATCTATCTATCTATCTATCTATCTATCTATCTATCTATCTATCTATCTATCCATCCATCCATCCATCCATCCATCCATCCATCTATCTATCTATCTATCCATCTATCTATCTATACTTATATAATGTGGCATATAACCTATATAATTACATGTAATGTATGTATGTTTTCAGTCACCTATTTAAAAATATATATGAATATTGTATAATGACACATAAAGAAAAACAGACCAAAAATTTGACAGAGAACATGGGGGCACAAGGAAGGGTTGAGATAGAAAATGGGTGGAGGAACTGATATAAATAGATCTTAAAGATATTTCTCAAAGTGTTCGCAACAACAATTTTTTTCTGCAACATGTGCTTGGTTGTTTCTCTTAGTTTGTTTTTATACTCTATTTGTTTGCAAAAAAATTAGACTTGGTCCCACAGTGTGATTCAATGAGTAAAAGTCCTTGTGTGTAATCTGGATGTTCAATTCCTAGAAGCCATATAAGGGTAGAAGAACAGAAATGACTCCAAAAAATATTCCTTTTAAATTTACACACCATATTTGTCCTGTATACATGCACACATCATCCATTTTCTGTACAGACATTGAATTTTATTTTTAATGAAAAAAAATTAGGCACTCATATTGCTTAACTATGGGACCAGCTAACATTTAGATTTTAATCCATTTTTTTGTTCTTACTCTGTTATTTATACATGTAATAAATGCAATTTTCCCATGTAATTAACAGGTTTTCAGGTATCATTAATTTTAATTAAATTATTTTTAAATTAAGATAAGACATATTTTATGTTATTTATTTGAAACATATCTCAAATGTATTCAATGGACTTTTATTCTATCCTATATTCCTGTTCCATATGCTTAGTTTTTAAATTTTCAAATACCATGCTCTTGATCCCTCTGGCCCTTCTAGTGCCTCCTTTCTCTCATCAGCAGAAGAAAACCACAGAAAGAGCTGAACAAGGGTAATGAAAGCTCAAGACTCTGACTGATACCTAGAGAGCCTGAGTGGGATCAAACTAGACCCTCTGAATGCAGGTGACAGTTGTGTAGATGGATCTGTAAGTGACAATAATACCAAGAATTATCACAGGTATATCAACTGGATATTTGGCTATTTGGTGGGATGCCTTACTTGGCCTTGCTGCAGGAATGAGGGGTGGGGCCCAGTATGAAGGAACGACAGGCCAGTGAGGGAGGGAGCTTTCAACCAACACTCTGGAGTACAGGTTTCCAAAGCTGTATTGCCCCACCCCTCATTCTCCAGCCAGCCAGCAGAGCAACTGGTGGTCCCCTGCCCGCACCAGCTGAGCTGAGGGTCACCCCTCTGTGCCACTTTTTCTTGGCACTGAGTGGAGGCAAATAGTCACTGCCTCTTGGACACTACAACTTCTGTACTTTGAGCAACAACTGAGTGACCTCAGCACACAACATAACCGCAAATGTTATCTCACCCCGCCCCAGCCACCACTGGTCACCACTGTGGACTGGGCACAAATATGAGCGAGGTCTTTCCCTGCCTTGGTACAAGCCAGCAAGTGACTGTAAATTCCTCTGCACATGCACAAAAAACAAAATACTGTGGTGCTGCAAGGTCAACACAAAAAACTTCTGATAGCCATCCTGTCTTAATCTGTGACAGGTTGCTTTTTCTAAGGATTGTATTCTACCGGAAGAGGCCCCTTAATACCACGTATGGTTTCTAGGAAGCCTGGTGCTGCTGAGAGTACCTGCATCCATCATATTGCTGGTGAATGGAGCATTGGATGCTATTACAACACCTGCTGACCAAATGTCATCATTGCACCTGAATTGAGGTAATGGCTGTTAATTATTTCATTTATGACTTCAGGTCATAATTTTTTATGGTGATTGAGTAATTCTCGAATGAATATCTTGAAAGTATCAATACCCCAGTACTACTATTTTTCAGTTTCTTTTTATATTTTGTTTTAAAATATGAGAATGATGAAAGAGGAGAAATTTGGAAATCAACAATTGATGTCCAGAATGTGTGATGGTGAAATTTCAAACACTAACATGGCAGATAAGATTAATTCTCTGGAAAATGGTTACAACAAGCTTTCAGATAAGGCTTCCTTTTAAGATATGGATAAACTGTACAAGAAAAATACAGGCTCTATGTAAATGATGAAAACAAGAAACTTGTTGATTACATTAATGATGAGGATAAGAAAATCATTAATTATATTAATGATGTAGATCAAAAATTGCTGATTCTGTTAGGTCCTTGGAAGGACTGCATCATCAGGAAAATCAAGCTCTAGAAAAATTAGTAGTATCCAAACTCCAGGAATGGAAGCCAGTAGTATCCAAAATCCAGGAATGGGAAGCGGTAGTATCCAAGCTTCGGGAATGGGAGGACTGTATTACAGAACTGTAAAATGGTAGTAATGCATCTGATGCTCAGAAGAGTTCAGGTCAACTCCCGATGGGATAATATGCTATTGGAGACAGTCTACCTAAGTTGGTAAACATGATGGGGCTACCCACTTCCCCACCACTATTGTTTCCAGACAAAGAAAGCATTTGGTGGGTACTCAGAATTTATAGAGTATAGTTATAAGCCAATACATATGAGAGATATCAAGGACTTAAGGAGGTAATATTGTTACATGGCATACACTCTCTTTATGTAAAGTGGTTCCTAAATGCATGGTCAACAAAAATTGAATCCTACCATGTTATTGGATGCTGCTAATTGCCACTATCTTGGACCAAAGTCAAAATTTACAGTGCAGAAGTTGGTTTAGGGAGGAGGCTTCAGCCTTAGAACAAGTAAAAATTAGGGATTTCTTTGCTTCTCAGGACCAAATCATTGGTGAAGTCATGTTTCTGTTTGTGAAGGTTAAAACTACTTATGGTGAGCATACTTTATTGCTATGCTGTGCTGCTGCATTGAATGCTTGGGAAAAGATTTTGGACCTGAGTCAGAAAATTGAGCCTTATACTAAAGTCAAACAAGGCTTAAAAGAACCATATACTGACATTCTACAAAAGTTTACCACAGCTGTACATAGAGCAGTATCACATCCAGAATTTAGGAAGCAATTAATACTTCTTCTGGCCTTTTATCATGCTGATCTGGAATTAAAAGAATGCTTATGCCTTTAAAGATTAGATCTGCACCAATATAAGAATGGATTCAGTATGCAATCAATGCTGAATCTCTTCATTGCAACAAGAAGACGTGGGTAGGCCAAGCCATTGCTAATGTTAGGGTGAGGAATCAAACCATCACTTGTTTCCACTGTGATAAACCAGGCCATATAAGATGGAATTATACACAAGGTACTCTTGGATACAATACCTGTTTAAGGTTTGATTTGAAAATAAGGCCATTGCCTTTTGTGTTATGAAGAAGTTGTGACAAAGGACAACATTGGACCAATAAATGTAGATCCACCAGGGACAAAGAAGGCAACCCTTTAACCTTGGGAAACACCCATTGGGGCTTCCCCCAGGGCGCCGCCAAAAATCAGGCTCCAAAGTCTAGAAAGGTAAGATCATATCCAGTCACAGTGGAAGACCAGTATCCTCAAGAAATATAGGACACCCAATTTCTGATCTAGAAGATCATAAAGCATTGGAAAATAGAATAAATTCAAGAGAGAAATCAGAAATTCCAAGAAGAATCACAAAATGAATATTTTGGCAGACTTCAATAAATGAACAAAGACCAAAATTGAAAATACGAGTAGATAATATATATCCAGGATTTAGTCGAAACAGACGCTGACTTATTGATCATAACCACACAATCATGGCATCCAAGGTTGCCCTTACAGGCAGTGGATATCCAACTTCTGGGTTTTGGAACAATATCTCAGGTGAAACAGAATATAAGATGGTGTGAATGCATACGACCAGAAGGTCAGAAAGGACAGTTGAAGCCATATATGGCTGACACAACCTTCTACTGCAATGGAATACCCAGATTAATATCCCTCCTCATTCTGATATCAACCGGAGACTCAATTATGTTTTTAAAAGTGATGATTTAAGGTGCTATGAAGAAAATTCACCAGCTGTTCAGGTTATACAAAAGAATTGCCTAATAATCACAGAACCCAAAAGGACTCTCACAGTGCTGCCTTTGAGATGGTTAATAGAAAAGTCTATTTGGGTTCAGCAATGGTCTTTGACAAAAGAAAAACTTCAGGCTTTGGAACACTTAGTACAAGAGCAGTTGCAGGCTCAGCATATCGAATAATCAACCAGTCCATGAAATTCTCCTGTTTTTGTTGTCAAGAAGAAATCTGGAAAATGGAGGATGGTGAAGATCTTAGAGCAATTAATAAGGTGGTTAAACCTATGGGATCTTTACAATTGGGTATTCCTCTGCCTTCCCTGTTACCTAAGGAATGGCCTATTACAGTTATTGATTTGAAGGTTTTTTTTTTTTAACCATACCTTTCCAGGAACAGGAGAAACAGAAATTTGCTTTCACAGTGCCTACTCTTACTAATTCATGTCTAGATAAAAGGTTCCAATGGAGGGTCCTTCCTCAGGAATTTTTAATAGTCCCACCTTACACCAATATGTTTTACAACAACCACAAGAAATGCTGCACAAGCACTTCCCACAATTTATCATTTAGCAATATATGGATGATATTTTGTTGGCAGACACAAATCCAAATGCATTAGAAACATAGTTTGAGGAACTAAAGAAAATATTACCTACTTGGGGACTACAAATTGCCCCACAGAAAGTACAGAAGGGAGATTCTATCAATTATTTAGGATATAGAAAAAGTTTACAGAAAGTTAGGCCACAAAAGGTGAAATTGAATAGAGATAAATTGAAGATTCTTAATGATTTTTGAAAGCTACTAGGTGATATTACTCATCTACGGCCCATTACTGGTATAAAAAACTATGAACTAGTTATTTTGTTCAAGACTTTGGATGGTGAAAAGGATTTAAATAGTCCAAGAGAATTCTCTGATGAAACCAAGGAAGAATTAGAGTTGGGTGGAAAGAATCTTCAAGAAGCACATGTAGATTGTATGGATCCAGACCTAGATTGCATACTGGTTATTTTACACTTTAGACAAACTCCAACAGGAATATTAATGCAAAGAGAAAACATTATATTTGAATGGATATTTCTGCCACATAGGCCAAGCAAGAAGCTAAAAACATATATCGAAAAAACTTCTAATCTGATTTTTAAAGATAAATTCAGAGTTCACCAATTGACTGGAAAGGACCCTGAAGAAATGGTTGTCTCTTTGACTAATGAAGAAATTGAACGATTAGGAGCAGAACGTGAACCTTGGCAAAAGGCTTGTAGTGATTTTTTTAGGACAGGTTAATAATAAATATCCTCAAAGTAAGAAAATTCAATTTATAAAGGAAACTAATTGGATTTTTCCTTTTGTGGTACAGGATAGACCCATTTCTGGAATTCCTACTTTATACTGATGTGAAAAACTTAGGAAAGACTGGTTAAAATTGGAAAACTTAATTAAGGGTTCTCAGAGCATTAAAACTCTGTTCAGAAGTCAGAACTATATGCAATTATTATGGTGTTGTTGGATTTCACACAGCCTCTCAACATAATTACTGACTCTCAGTATGCAGAAGGAGTTGTTTTACATATTGAAACTGCTGAATTCATTCCTGATGGTACAGATTTAACCTTACTGTTCATACAACTATAAGATATCATCAGAGATAGGATACATCCTAGGTTTGACACAAATATCAGGGCATACACTGGTCTCCCAGGCCCTCTAGAACAAGGTAATGATGAAATTGATTGGTTGCTAATAGGAAATGTGCTAGAGGCCAAAAAATTTCATGAGAAACATCATGTTAATAGCAAAGGACTAAAGAAGAGTTTTCCCATCACGTGGCAACAAACAAAAGAAATACTGAGGAATTGTAACATGTAGTGTGATTCAGGTGTCAGCTGACAAGGTCTTAAGACACTTATCCAGGGTCCTGAGATCCTGGAGGGGATGTGGCCAACCTGGAGTGGGTGTGGCCCACCCCATTGAGAAGGGACTTCTGGGACAGGAGGACCCGCTTCCTGGTGCCTGGCTGTTGGAGAGACAGGATCGGAATCCTTCGTCCATTTATCGCTCTTCCACTGTTCCAGACTCCCGTCTCTGTTCAGGTGCTAATATAATCTGTTACCTGTACCGTGAGTGTTGGTTTATATTTCAATAAATATCTATCCTGCACTGGTGCCTTCTAAGTAAACTTCACCTACATCTGGCACAGAAGGCTGGCTACAAGTCTGAAAACTTAACTAAGGTGGCTCAGAGCCCTTATCACTCTGTTCAGAAGTCAGAACTATATGCGATTATTATGGTGTTGTTGGATTTCACAGAGCCTCTCAATGTAATTACTGACTCTCAATACACAGAGTTGTTTTACATATTGAAACTTCTGACTTCATTCCTGATGATACAGACCTGACTTTACTATTCATACAACTACAGGATATCATCAGAGGTAGGATATATCCTATGTACATAACACATATCAGGGCGCACATGGGTCTCCCAGGCCCTCTAGCACAGGGTAATGATGAAATAGATAGGTTGCTAATAGGAAGCATGCTAATGAACACAGAATTTCATGAGAAACATCATGTTAACAGCAAAGGGCTAAAGAAGAGTTTTTCCATCACTTGGAATGAAGCAAAAGAAATAGTAAAGAATTGTATCACTTGCTCTTTCTATAACCAACCATCTTTACCTACAGGAAGTAATCCTAAGGGTACACAGAGAAATGAGATCTGGCAAATGGATGTGTTTCACTTTCCAGAATTCGGAAAGATGAAATATGTACATCATACTATCGATACCTATTCTGGAATGCAATGGGTGACTGCCCTGAGTTCTGAAAAAGCTGATGCTGTACTTACTCGCCTTTTGGAAGCCATGGCCATAATGGGAATTCCCACTCAGATTAAGATTGACAATGTTCCATCTTACGTTTCCCAAAAAATGAAGATAATTTTTGGATACTATAATATAAAGCATATTACAGGGATACCACACAATCCTAAAGGACAGGCAGTTGTGGAGAGATCTCACCACACATTAAAAGAGATACTTTATAAACAAAAGAAAGAAATAAAAAAAATCCAGAGAGAGGTTGCAAAGTGCCTATTGGCTTTAAATTTTCTTAATGCTGATGAAAAGGGAACATCAGCTGCTGAGAGACATTGGGTAATAGAAAAATCCTCTGAGTTAAATCTTTAAGGTGTGGCCTTTAAGTTCTTAGAGTGCAGCAGCTCTTGCAGAGCCAAAAAAATTGGGTGCCAGTTAGAGGCGCCCATCTCTTCCTCCTTCTCCTCTAGTCTCTTATACCCTTTTCTCTCTAATTTTAAGGCTCGTTCTGAGCCACGGCAAAACAGCCCCAGCTTGGCAAATTCTTAGTTTCACTTTCTAATGCATCCATGAGACTGCTTCCTCTCTATCTACAGAGTGAAGCTAAAATCCTCTGCTCTTGTCCTGGACCTTTACCCATTCTTGACATGGATCCCCACTTTATCTGAGGACTTACCAGCACGCTCCCTGATCACTGAAAGTTCTGGGCCTCCGAGAGCTGAACGTTCCCCATATGGGCCACCACTTGTCACTTCTACCTCGCCTGCAAGGAATACAGGACACTAGGCTCTTCTTTCAGCAATTTATTCAGGACCTTGTGCATCGATCTCCTCCTCCTCCTCCTCCTCCTCCTCCTCCTCCTCCTCCTCCTCCTCCTCCTCCTCCTCCTCCTCTTCTTCTTCTTCTGACCCGGGGGTGAGTCCACACCCAGCTATATGCCTTCTGGATAGCCAATCACCAAGTGCCACATGGGCCTTGCCAATAGGTCCACATATGCAGGAGCAAACCAAGCGCTCAGCCTTAGCCAAATAAGGAGTTGTTTACCCCAGAGAGTGCTTACCATCGGGAAGGTGGAAGGCGGAAGCCAGTGCCATCTTTAAGGTGTGGCTCCGCAGCTCTCTACACTCTGTATTTGTACCTTTCAAACATCCTGTCTGCATACAGTCTCCTAAAGTCATAAAAGATATGAGTATCTCTTTTGAGTATCAACAATGCTTAAGTTTTCCATTGTAAATAACATTTCCTCCTATCAGCTATCTACAAAGAATCTGGAACCAAGATGGGGCCCCCCACTGCAACAACTCCTACTAGTGAAACAAGAATAAAAGGGAGAGTATGAGAGAGAGAATAAGAGACAGATAGACAGACAGACAGAGACAAAAATAGAAAAATCAAGAACCTGGTGCAAACCAATCAATAATTGTTTTCAGGAAATAGACTATTCAAAAAACAGCTACAAGATAGCTCTTTATGATTATCCTCCAGATCACACTTCTAATTAGATTTCCAGATAGAGTTAACCACTATTCTAAGAATTGTTATAGATGTATATGGTCAGTCCATTAAGAACTAACTATTGTTTTAGCATTTACAGGATCCCAAAGAGATGCCATTGCCCTTAAGTCAGCAGGAACCAACCTTATGAAAGACTATGCCCCCTTTCCCAATAAGTTTTATGCTCTGAGAGTTGTGGGTAATTATTATTCTAATAGGATAGTTATAGGTTAAAATTGGGTGAAGGACAGAAATATAACATAGCATCAAAGATCTCTTTTGAAGAGGAGAGGGTGGATAGATAGGATAGATAAAGGTAGACTGTTCTACCTACCTATACACCATTCTAGCTGAATGTATGGGCTAAGCTAAAGACAATTTGCACTGGCATAGATATGTGTATATTGATACAAATGTGAAATCATTTTATATGTTCAATTGTGATAATTTGTACATTGGCACAAAGATTAATCTGAGATTGCTTTATATAACCAAAGCAACTGGTACTTTGATATAAATCTGAATCTGTAACTATTATGTAAAACTGAATCTGAAATTACTATATTTTATAGATGATATATATGTATTTACATGTCTAAAATACTGTGGCCACTTTACATGTAATATACCCCTGGTAAATGTTTGATAGTCCTGCTAAACGTCATTGTTCAGGGATTGTACAACCCTTATATAGATATTCTAATTTTTAGTACAGGGTTTATTCCTTAAGATGATAAAAACTGCAGCCAACATTACTTAAGGTTTCATATCCCAGTCATATCAGATACAGGTTAGAATATCATAGATTCACAGAAATCTTCAACCATTTCATAGACCCAGAGAATACAGCATTTAACATTTGAAATTTGGCCACGAGAGACAAGATGACTCCTGGTGTCACTGCTCTCTTCATGAGATGGTGTTGAGCATTGAGGATACTCCATTGGAGTTTGTCCTTTAGGCAGAGAATGGCCGGTTGAGTAAGGAACTGTCCTTACCTTGATTGCTGACAGTACACACATGGTGTCAAGCTGGATGAATGAGTTGGTGGATGGAGACTGATGAAACCTGCCTGGACAGGATAAGACAGTCCCTCCAAAATTGCCCTGCTTTTGAAAATATCTGTCAGATACCATAGGCCTATAGCCAATGTGATAGATGCTCCAATGGTACACAAAACCAGAGGTGATTGTCCAGGTAGCTGTGTTGCTGTCCTCTCCCAAATTTTGGAAGCCACTACTTCCATGTACTTCTGGCTTCCAAGTGATACATCTTCCTTCTCAGGTCTTGAAGGGGTTGAAGAATAGGTATTTAAGGTTACTACCTCATAATAATTCCTATTGTACATAGTCTTAGTTTAGAACCTTCTTAGTTAGACAAAAGTGGGAGATGTAGTGGGATTCAGGTGTCAGCTGATAAGGTCCTAAGATGCTTATCCAAGGTCCCAAGCTCCTGGAGGGGATGTGGCCAACCTGGAGTGGGTGTGGCCAACCCCATTGAGAAGGAGCTTCTGGGACACTAGGACCCGCTTCCTGGTGCCTGGCTATTGGAGAGACAGGATCGGAATCCATTGTCCGTCCATCACTCATCTACCGTTCCAGACTCCAGTTCCTGTTTAGGTGCTACTATAAAATGTTACCTGTATCTTGAGTGTTGGTTTATATTTTAATAAATATCTATCCTGCACTGGTGCCTTCTAAGTAAACTTCACCTATTGTAACACTTGTTCTTTCTATAACCAACCATCTTTATCAGCAAGAAGTAATCCTAAGGGTACACAGAGAAATGAAATGTGGCAAATGGATGTGTTTCACTTCCCAGAATTCGGAAAGATGAAATATGAACGTCATACTATTGATACTTACTATGGAATGCAATGGGCAATTTCTCTGAGTTCTGAAAAAGCTAATGCTGTATTTACTCACCTTTTGGAAGCCATGGCCATAATGGGAATTCCCACTCAGATTAAGACTGGCAATGCTCCAGTTTATGTTTCCCAAAAACTGAAGCTGATTTTTGGATATTATTATATAAAGCATACTAAAGGGAATCCACAGAATCTTACAGGATGGGCAGTTGTAGAGAGACCTCACTGTACTTTGGAAGAGATTCTTTATAAACAGAAGAGAGAAATGAGAAAACCCAGGGAGAGGTTGCACAGTGCCTTATTGACTTTGAATTTTCTTAATGCTGATGAAAAGGGAACATCAGCTGCTGAGAGACGACTTTGGAGAAATCTTCTGAGATAAACCAACCCATCTACTTTAAGGATGTGTTGACTTCAGAATGGACACTGGGATATGTGCTTTGATGGGATAGTGGTTTTGCTTTTGTTTCAATGGGAAAAGAAAAGATATGGGTACTGACAAAATGAATATAGCTCTGCTTCTAAAAGGAGTCCCTTCCTGAGGAGAAGTAGTTGCTCATCTCTGATACAACAAATGATACATGGTAAGGAAAACACATTTGACAAGACTAGGCAGTGTCACAATTTGTCTTTACACAAAAAAATGAGTATAGCAGTCTTTAAGACATTGACTGGACATTGAATGAGTAATCACCTACAATGGAAGAGAGATAGATTATGAAGGAATGTAAACAACAAACTTTGAAGCCCACTGATACAAATATTCACTACTGTGTAATCTCTCAATTCTGCTTTGCATCTTACGTCTACACCTCTTTAAAAAAAAAAAGTGGTTCTGATTTGACTATTAATAGGGCTGGATTTGGAGTGGGAACAAGTAGCTTTCTCCCTCTCTAAACCCAAGCATATTGGTAAAGAAAATGTGAGATATACTGTCTCATATCAGAAAAGCCACGTGGCATGGGACAGAAGACAGTTGGAATGTTTAGGAACCAATATTTTTGTGACTTCCTCTTGAACCATTTTATTCTCTGTATCTGTACATTCCAAACATCCTGTCTGCATACAATCTTCTCCTGAAGTAATAAAGGATATGAATATCTTCTTTGGATATCAACAATGCTTAAGTTTTCCATTGTAGATATCATTTCCTCCTATCAGTTACCTACAAAGAATCTGGAACTGAGATGAGGCCCCTACCACAATGACTCCTACTGGTGAAACATGAATAAAAGGGAGAAAATGAGAGAGAGAGAGAGAGAAAGAGACAGACAGGAAGACTGACAGACAGAAGAATAAATAGAGAAGTCAAGAACCTGGTGTACACCAATCAATGACTGGATTAGAAAACAGATTATTCAAAAATGAATAGCTATCTATGATTATCCTTCAGGGCACATTTCTAGTAAGAATTCCAGATGAATTTAGCCAGTACT
This sequence comes from Phyllotis vaccarum, assembly GCA_033318265.1. Classification (NCBI taxonomy): domain Eukaryota; kingdom Metazoa; phylum Chordata; class Mammalia; order Rodentia; family Cricetidae; genus Phyllotis; species Phyllotis vaccarum. Next base: position 63,415,184 of record JARWLC010000012.1, read on the forward strand.
CTGAGAATGGTTATAAATGTATGTAGTCAGTCCATTAGGATCTAACCATTGTTTTAGCTTTTATAGGATCCCAGAGAGATGCCATAACACTTAAGTCAGCAGGAAGCAACCTTATGAAAGACTACGACCCTTTCCCAATAAGTTTTGTGCTCTGAGGGTTGTGGGTAATTATTATTCTGATAGAATCATTATAAGTTAAAATTGGGTTGAGGATAGAACAATAATATAGCCTTGAGGATCTCTTTTAAAGAAAAGTAAGGGGAATAGATAGGATAGATAAAGGTAGATTTTTTTCTACCTACCTACAAACAATTTTTAACCAAATATATGGGCTAAGCTACAGACAATGTGCACTGGCATAGATATTTGCATATTGATACAAATGTGAAATCATTTTATATGTTTTATTGAGACAATGTGTACAATGGTATAAAGTTACATTTGAAATTGCTTTATATAACCAAAGCAACTTGTACATAAATATAAAACTGAATCTGTAATTGTTATATTTTTATATATGCTTCTACCTCTGTTTTAAATATTTTTACAATATTGTCATGTCCACTATACAATTATTAGCTCCATTTAACTATACTAGACTTAATGTAGGATTGCACTAGTTATGATATATGCACAAGATGTTTTATATACCTCTGTTTGGATGATATATATGTATATACATGTCTAAAACACTGTTGTCACTTTACATGGTATATATACCTCTGGATAATGTTTGATAGTCATACTAAAACTCATTTTTCAGAGATTATACACCCCTTTATATGTAATATAATTTTATAGTACAGGTTTTAATTCTTAGGACAATAAAACCTGCAGTCAACATTACTTAAGTTGTCATGTCACAGTCATCTCAGATACAGGTTAGAATATCATAGATAGACAGGAGTCTTCAACCATTTCATAGACCCAGAGAATATGGCAGTTAGCATTCATTATTATTTGTAATTTGGCCGTGAGAGATGTGATGACTCCTGGTGTCACTGCTCCTTTCCCAAGATGGTGTTGAGCATCAAGGACACTCCTTTGGAGTTTGTTCTTTTGGCAGAGAATGTTGTTTCATTTTAAATAATTGTCCCACCCACTGATTTAATAAAAAGAGCTGATTGGCCAAAGGCAGGCAGGAAGTGTAGGCAGGACTAACAGACTAAGAAAAATCTCTGAGAGCAGAACACCAGAGAGCACCAGAGAGAAGCCACAGGAAGCAGAGGACAACCATGAAGCTCTAAAGAAAGGTACTGAGCCGCATGGCTGAACAAGAGACATGGGTTAGATGAAGGGTAGAGAGCTAGCAAGTGATATGCCTGGGCCTGAGGCTGATCAGCCAAAAACTAATGAAAGAGTCTGTGTGTCTCTCTGTAGGACTGTGGGACTGTGGGTCTATGGGTCTGTGGGCCTAAACCTTGAGGTTAGGCCTGAAAGTCCGGGACAGAAACCTCATACTACATAGGAGGGTTATTATTTTTGTTGCTGTTGTTAATCTTATATCTTGCCACATTGCTGAAGATATTTACCTGTTTAGGTATTTTCTGGTAGACTTTTGGGGACCACTTATGTATAATATCATGTCTTCCACAAATAGCAGAAGTTTGACTTCTTCTTTTTCAATTTGAATCCCCTTGATCTCCTTTTGTTGTCTTATTGCTCTAGCTAGAATGTTGAGAACTATATTGCATAGATACGGGGAGAGTACACAGCCTTGTCTTGAATCTGATTTTATTGGAATTGCTTTGCAAACAGCCTCCACCAAAATTAATGGAAAGAATATTAAAGTCTTCATACAGAATTCAGTAAGCAAGCATAGACTGATGTTCTAAAACATAGATCAGATCATTTTTGTTTCTGGACATGTGTTTTACTTCCTCTTGGATATTTTTAGTCATCATTAATAAACTGTGACAGAACAGAGTTACCATCTATAATATTGTCCCTGAAGCTTAATAATCATTGATAATCATCAATCTTTTAGAACTATTTTACTCATCTAACTAACTCATAACTCAATTTTTAAATATCTAGAGTAATATGGTAGTCTGCTCTCAGGCTTATAGCTCTTGTGTCTTCAAGGATGCTAGACCAAAACAAAATCTCCAAGCCAGCCCAGGTAGATTGCCATGTCCCAAGCAGTGTATTATCTCTTAATGGCCATACTGCCAAAGAAATATTCCTAGGACAAAGCTTCTGATGTTACTATTAAAATTATGGCATTTGCATTTGATATATTTATAGCATTTATTTATGTGTCTATTCCTGGACTTTTTTGTTCTTTGGTCATGGGACATCACAGTTACTATGTAAGTGCTAACTTTCCTAAGAAGGGAGGTCCTGACATTTCATTCTATTATCATATTTCTACATCATCATTTTTGAAATCTATATAAGTCTCTCTGTAGGCAGATTTAACTTTAGCTAATCTAACTTTGTTGCTGCATATGCCATATAATTGTCTGAATGTATAGTGGCCAACTCCTAGCCTACAAAATTCGGTTTACCTTTTTTATTATATTGTTTCTTACTACATACAGGGACAGACTATCTTAATATCTTATAAAGAAACCAGAGGTCTTTACCTCCAGTTCCTAAGGAAGACCTTTAAGTAGATAAAGATCTCTCCCTAAATGCATCAGGAGTAGTATATTCAGGAATTTCCTCAGGAAGCTTAAAAGAAGTACTTTTGGGATAAGGCACAAATGATTCATATGAAAATTTTGGTCAATTCAAAAATCACAAAATTTTATAAGTAGTAAAAATCTTTCAAGTATGAAAAAGGTAGAGAACAAAACCAAAGGTGGCATTGGGACCAGCGTGTATTGCAGCTTTGCTGGATCTTTAACAAGAAACTATGCTGACTGATGACTCTTGTCATTTGCATCAGATATGTATGAACCACTAACTTAATATCTCTTTCACCTGTTCAAAAATTATTAATCCTCTAGGTACTAGATCTTATGATGTTGATTCATTGTATAATGTCTTATCTCCAAATGTAGGCACAATGGAAGTAAGTTCAATGCAAAAAAAAAAAAAAAAAAAAAAAAAAAAAAAAAAAAAAATTGAACATATAAGGCTAATTATACTAAAATTAGCATGCTAATATGACCTATTATTGTTGTGTGAACACTGTAAACATAAGGGAGTTAGTAATATAGCTAAGTCTGTTTAAAAAGCCCCTGACAACAGGATCAGGATCTATCCATGGTGTATGAGCTGGATTTCTGGTACCTATTACCAAAGGAGGAACCACTTGCATATCCTTTATACAAAGTGTGTGTGTGGGGGGGGGGGTGCTTGGAACTGCCTTAATCTATGTCTTTTCTACTTCACTTACTAAATGTCTAGGAGACAGTAAAAAAAAAAAAAAAGATCATTTAAAGAGAACATTTGTTTTGGTTTCTGAGTTTAAAATGATAGATATTTACATTCTTACCTTTTCGCTATATGGAGATGGTAAATGTTTGTAGCACTGAAAGTTTTTGGTCTCAAGAGGCCAGAGGTATAGACCCATAGACCTGTAGCCTCAGACTTTTTAGCTGCCCACTGCTGCTCAGGCACCCAAAATTGAAATATATTTTTGTATATCTAAAAGTCTAACCTACATGAATTTTTTAATTATATGTTACATTTTTAAATCAGTTATATAAACATCATATCTTAAACAAGAGTAGAAAAATATATACAGCATAAGAGAATAGACCTTAAATTTGTATCAACAAACCAAAATCTATACCAATGAAAAACATTTTGAGATTAACAGCTGATTTCCTGACCTAAGTAAATTCAATAATCTAATTTTTTAAAAAATCATTTATATATCGTATCTCTTTTTTTAGAAAGAGATTAACTATGACTATTAATGTAGTATGTGTTTTCTGGCCCGGACTTTTGAGCCTAACCTCAAGGTCTAGGACCCACAGGTCCGCAGACCCGCAGTCCCGCAGACCCGCAGAGACTCACAGATGCTTTCATTAGTTTTTAGCTGATCAGCCTCAGGTCCAGGCATATCACTTGCTAGCTCTCTACCCTTTATCTAACCCATGTCTCTTGTTCAGCCATGGGGCTCAGTAACTTTTCTTAAGGCATCATAGTTGTCCTCTGCTTCTTCAGGGCCTCTCTCTGGAATTCCCTCTGGTGTTCTGTTCTGGCATTCTGTTCTGAGAGTTTTTAGTCTGGTAGCCCCACCTACACTTCCTGCCTGCCTTTGGCCAATCAGCTCTTTTTATTAAACCAGTGGTTGGGACAATTATTTAAAATGAAACAACACAACCTCCCACAATTTATAATGAAAACAAGTATTTATAAACAATATTTTGGGGATTTGGGTGTAGTTTTTTATTATTATTTCTTAATGATTATGGGGCATTAAAATCTCATGGGTTCTTGAGATGAGATCATAGTCTGTAGTCTTGAAGCTGACAAATCTATTTTCATCAGAGATTTTTTTTTTTTTTTTTTTTTTTAGGGGGCCTAGGTTGAAGAAACCATATTTGTCTGGAAACAATCTACACGTTCACATCTTTTGTGGAAACAAAAGCAGAACTCTGATAAAGCAATAAGTCTTTAGACACAGATTTTAAAATCAAATTTTCTTTAAAATATATATTTTGTTTAAGATTAACTGTCTTTTGGCAGTTAGCTCATTAACAGTTAAAAAAATCAAAAGAAAAAAACAATAATAACCAAAATCTAGATTTTGTGTGTATTTTTTATCTTTATGTGGCTAATTATATTTTTATTTTTTTAAAGACTTTTAATTCTTTCTCTTTTTTTCTCTGATGCCTATATATCTTTTATATACATTGTAACCTGTTTACAGGTTTTTTTTATTTGATTTTTTTTTATTATGAATCTTTAATCATTTTTCAACCAGAAGAGCTTTGATAATATTTACACTTGAGGCAGGGGTTTCCTTAAAATACACCAATCCAAGATTAATATTTTTAAAAATATAAGCCAACACTCATGGTACAGGTAACAGCTTATATAGGTGCCTGATAGACTGGATTATCCAAGAGGTAGACAATGGATGCTGAACCAGTCTCACTAGCAGTCAGGAACCAGGAAACGGGGTCTCCCAGTATCCCAGCAGCCCCTTATAAATGAAGTTCTCCACTCCCACTTTAGGAGCCCGGGACAATGGATAACCATCTTTGGATGATATCAGCTGACACCTGAATCCCACCACATCTTCCCCTTTTGTCTAACTAAGAAGGATCTAAACTAAGACTATATACAATAGGAATTATGAGGTAGTATCTAGGTGAGGATAAGGCACAAACTACAACCAAAACCTAACACATATGAAGTACATCATATATCTAAAATATTGGTAGATGGTTGGGTGTATAACTTACTTCAAAAATGTTCATCTGGGAAAGTGAAAATCCAACATCTGAATGTTCCTCACTAAAGGATAATAGGGTAGTAACCTTAAATATCTATTCTTTAACCCCTTCAAGACCTGAGATGGAAAATGCATCACCTGAAAGTCAGAAGCACATGGAAGTAGTGGCTTACAAAATTTGGAAGAGGACAGCGACACAGCAACATGGACAATCACCTATGGTTTTTTGCAATGTTGGAGCATCCATCATATTGGCTACAGGCCTATGGTATCTGACAGATCTTTTCACAAGCAGGGCAATTTGGATGGACTGTCTTATCCTTTTCAGGCAGGTTTCATCAGTCTCCACCCATCATCTTGTTAATCCAGCTTGGACATCATGTGTGTACTGTCAGCAATCAAGGTAAGGGCAATTCTTTACCCAACCAGCCATTCTCTGCCAAAATGGCAAACTCTAAAGGAGTGTCCTTGATGCTCAACACCATCTTGGGAAAGGAGCAGTGACACCAGGAGTCATCATATCTCTCATGGCCATATTACAAATGTTAAATGCCATAATCTCTGGGTCTATGAAATGGTTGAAGACTCCTGTCTATTTAAGATATTCAAACCTGTATCTGAGATGACTGTGACATGACAACTTAAGTAATGTTGACTGCAGGTTTTATTGTCCTAAGAATTAAAACCTGTACTATAAAATTATATTACATATAAAGGGGTGTATAATCTCTGAAAAATGAGTTTTAGTATGACTATCAAACATTATCCAGAGGTATATATACCATGTAAAGTGACAACAGTGTTTTAGACATGTATGTACATATATATCATCCAAACAGAGGTATATAAAACATCTTGTTCATATATCATAACTAGTGAAATCTTACATTATGTCTAGTATAGTTAAATGGAGGTAATAATTGTATAGTAGACAAGACAATGTGTAAATATTTTAAACAGAGGTAGAAGCATATGTAAAGTATAACAGTTACAAATACTTTTACATTCCAGATTTGCATGATCAAAGGACAAAGGAAGAATTAGCTGATTCCTAACTTCTGGATCTGATACTGCTCTATGTATAGCCATAATATGCCTCTGTAGAAAGTCTGTATAAGGTTATTTTAAGCCTTGTTTGACCTTAGTATAAGGCTCAATTTTCTGACCCAGAACCAAAATCTTTTCCCAAGCATTCAGTGCTGCAGCACAGCATAGCAATAAAGTGTGCTCACCATAAGTAGTTTGAGCCTTCATATCAGCAAACATGCCTACTCCAATGATTTTGTCCTGAGAAGCAAAGAAACCCCATTTTTTCCTTGTTGTTCTTAGGCCCTAGCCTCCTCCCTAAACTGGCTTCTCCACTGTAAATTTTGATTTTGGTCCAAGACAGTAGCCATTAGCTGCATCCAATCATCTGGTAAGATTCAATTTTTGTTGACCATGCATTTAGGAGCTGTTTTATATAAGTAGAGTGTTTACCATGTAATGAAATAGCCTCCTTAAAATCCTTGATATCTCTCATATGTAGTGACTCATAACTATACTCTACAAATTCCAAGGACCCCCCCATGCTGTCTTTTTTGAACAATAGCCAGGAACAATAGTGGTGGGGAAGTGTGTAGCCCTGTCTTGTTTACCACCTTACGTAGAGTGTCTCCAGTAGCATAATATCCCATCAGGGGTTGACCTGAACTGTTCCGAGCATCAGATGCATTACTACCCTTTTACAGTACTGCAAAATGGTCCTCCGATTCCTGAAGCTTGGATACTACTGGTTCCCATTCCTGGATTTTGAATACTACTGGCTTCCATTCCTGGAGTTTAGATACTACTGATTTTTCTAGAGCTTGATTTTTCTGATGAAGACCTCACAGAACCAGCAATTTTTTTATCCACATCATTAACATAATTAATGGTTTCCTTGTCCTTGTCATTAATGTAGTCAACAATTTTCTTGTTTTCATCATTTACATAGTGCCTATATTTTTCTTGTACAGTGTCATCCATATCTGAAGAAGAAGCATTATCTGAAACCTTGTTGTAGCAAATTTCCAGAGTCTTAATCTTATCTGCCATGTCAGTATTTGAAATTTCCTCATCACACATTCTGGATATCAATTGTTGATTTCAAGATTTCACCTCTTTCATCATGCTCATATGTTGAAACACAAAATAGAGAAACAAGATGAAAAATAGTAGGCTGGGGTATTGAAGCCTTCAAGATATTCAATTTAAAATTTCTCAATCACCATTGAAAAATATGATGTTAAGTCATTAATGGAAATATTATCAGCCATTACCTCAATTCAGATGTAATGACAAATTGTGGTCCACAGGTGTCACAGTAGTGTTCAATGCTCCCTTTACAATATGGCAGGTGCAGAGACTGTCAGCAGCAGGAGGCTACCTACAGACTCTATGTGGTCTTTAAAGGTCCCAGCAGGCAGAATATATTCCTTAAAAGAAGCAAATTTTCACAAATTAAGACAGGATGTTAATCACAAAATAGAAGGGTTTTTGTTGTTTGTTTGTTGTGTGTGTGCAGAGAAATTTTCACTTGCTGGAGTCACACAGGCTGGGAGTGCAGGGGACTGTGCTTTCCCTGGGGGCATTCGCTCTTTAAACTTGCAATAGTAAATTATTGCTTTTGTTTTGGGGATTGGGGCAACCGCACAGGTGCAGGCCAGGCATGCAGGGACTTAGCTTGCCCTGGGGGCAACTGTGGTTTAAATTTGCACTGGTCATGGCTCAGTCAGGCAAAGACCATGCAACGGCTCAGAGGCAGTGACTAGGAGCCACTTCTCAGTGCCAAGAAAAACCAGCACTGAGGGGCACAGTCCTGAGGATGTTGGGTTGCCAGATGAAGGTGGAGGATCTCTTAAAATCCACAATCCAAGATTAATATTTATTAAAATATAAACCAATACTCATGATACAGATGACAGCTTATGTAATTGCCTAATTATCCAAGCGGTGGATGATGGATGCCGAACCCGTCTCGCTTGCAGTCAGGAACCTGGAAACAGGGGCTCCCAGGATCCCAGAAGCTCCTTATGAATGGGGTTGGCCACTCCCCCTTCAGGAGCCTGGGACCCTGGATAAGCATCTTCGGACCTTATCAGCTGACACCTGAATCACAACACATATACTCTCTTAATGAGTCGCATAGTTTTTGTAGATAAAAATGAATTAATAAGTTCTCTTAAAGGGACTGCATCTCTGTTTGCAGCTAGCAAACAGAGTAGATCCAAGAAAATGCTGCTGCTAAGAAATTGTCTTTGTTTCTTTTTTGTTCAAAATAAACAGAAACCTTAAATCAATCACTTGCTACTGAGTCTTCTGTGAGACTTTAGGAACTGGCCTAGTTGCAGCTAACATTGCCTGTCACCAGTCTATGGGCACCATTTTGAATGTGGCCCAGAGGCCATGCTTTTTCTGTACAATGACTCGCTTTAGATACACAATTTGGAAGCTGCTTTGGCTCAGTTTTTGTGCTAAAACTCTTTTTATACCTTTTTTCAGGCTTTAAGTGGAAATTTGCCCCACCTTGGATGACATCTGTAGCACTGAGGATTTTTGGTCTCGGGAGGCCAGAGGCCCAGACCCACAGACCTGTAGCCACAAACCTCTTAGCTGCCCTCTGATGTTCAGGCCCCCAGAAATGACTCAGATGCTTATATTAACTTTATATTGTTTGGCCTGTGGCTCAGGCACATTGTTAGCTAGCTCTTACATCTTAACTCAACCCATTTTCATTAATCTGTCTGCCATGTGGCCCGTGGCTCACCTTTTTTTTTTTTTTTTTTTTTTTTTTTTTTTTTTTTTTTTTTTTTTTTTTTCACATGTCTTTTCTTTGGTGGCTGGTTTAGTCTGACTCTGCCCTGTTTTTTCTTTACCTATGCTCTGATTTTCTTCTTATTTTTTCTATGGTGCTTGCCATGGGCCAAAACAGCTCCTTTATTTAAAGATTGTTAGTCACAACATATAAAAAGACATTCTTACATCAAATGTTTATTGCTTGGAATTGGAAATATTCATTGTTTGAAATTCTATACAGGAGGCAAAAAAAATTGACAAAGTACCTTACAGAAGGAAAAAAAAATCATTTATTTAAAGAAAATAAGGATAAAGTGTTTGGAAACAACTTAGTTTTATAAGAACTTCAAAAATTTGAATTAAACTTAATCATTTAAAGGCTTAATTATTTATTGTCAATATTGATATTGTACTTCTAAAATAGTTATAATTTTTTTCAAATGGGGAACAAATACAGTTTATTAAAAGTACAATTTTATGATCATGTTCTAATATTGACTTTTTGTTTTAGTTATGTTTTGGGTTTTTTCTTCATTTTATTTTTTTTTATAAAAAAATTGTCATTTTTATCTATGTATCCTCCTACTCCCCCCTCTTCCCTCCTTCCAATCTCTCCCAGTCAGCCTTTAGCCTTCTCCCTCCACGTCCACACATCCTCTTCCCTGAAAGGGCAAGAAGTCCCAAGGGAGTCAGCTCAGTGTGGCAGTCTGAGTCAAGTTGAATAATAACCCAAAACATGAACTGCAGACTTTCTGCATAATTCAGTTTGCCCAGAAAAAGTATCTCACTTTTAGCTCTCTCTGACTGACATCTCAGCTTTAAGTCTTTATTTTGTCACCTATATTTCTGCTTTTAGCTTGTTGATTTATTGTCTCTGGTTTAAAACCTAAAAGTAATGTTTCTTCCTTATACTTCTATTTCTTTCTACTTTCATCTCTCACAAGTTTACCTACCTTTCAGAAGATTCTCTCATACCTATGTACAAACAGGAAGCACAATGACATAACAGAATACTTATATAAAATGATCATGACAAGCAGGGACACAGAAGTGGTGGCAGAATATAAAAATAAAGGGATATGTGTCATTGAGCTATAGATTTGATCAAATGATAATATACATGCATGGATTTAACAATATAAACAGTGCTTAAAAGACAAAATGGCTACGTAGATCATCTATTGTGAAGGAATGTATTTACCCTTATAAAGCTCCATTTCATGGAAAGACGGTGAATTATGTCTTAGGGAAGGCTTCAGGTATAAGAATATGGGAAGAATCTCAGGAATGGGCATGACAGCCAAGGGATTCAAAAGTAAGTTTCATATCAGAAAAATTTATCCAGCAGATTCGGGGCTTGGATTCACACCAAAACTTAACAAATAGTTAATCTGCCCTGTACCCCTTTACCCAATCCTTAAATGCCAAGACAAGTAGGTTAAGTATGCTTTTCTTTAAAAATCCCCTTACTCTGAGCTTGTGGCCAAAACCCTTCCCTGTGGCGGAACAAAGGTTTTCAACCTAGGTTCATTTAAACCTTTCCAAAACAATAACTTGCCCCTAATATGTTTACAACATAATACAGCTTCCTGGTAAGTTTTGGGGGTCCCTCAACATGAGTATAGCATTATATTGTTTGGGAGTCACTAACATGATCCTGAGTTCAGGCAAAGTGGTTTTAAATGCCTGATCCTTGAAGTTTTGTTATTCTATGGTTCTAATAGGGAATACCATAAGTCCATGTGCCCCATGTGCCCCCCCTTTTTAGTATAGGTTCATTCATAGAGGTGGGGGAAGAAACAGAGGGAGAGAAAGGCATGAGAAATCGTTCTTTTTGCTGAGGATGCCCCACATTTCAGACCCAGGACACAGTAAGCAAAGGATTTGCACTGAATCGGAAAGGAAAACCTCTTCCTTGCTTTCTAGATTTTATGTTCTAGAGGATACTATTTAAGGTGTCAGGAAAATTAGCTAGTCCTATCCAGGTGTAACACTGATAAACAATGTCAATTACCAGCTTTGCAAGCATGCAGAACAGATCTGAAATTCACAGTCACTGCCAACAGACAGCTGTCTAATTGGATTTAAGGCCCACTCAACAGGAGAGAAATAAAATAATGCCTGTTACTGGAAGCATACCAACTTCCTGGGGCTAGTGAGGTCACAGACCTTAGAAATGGATTTAGTTTTACCACTTGACTAAATCAGCAAAATTCCGTAATACCCTTAAATATTCACCTGATATTTATAGATAAGTACAGCTATCTTATTCAAGCAGCCTCTATTTACAGTAAATTGAAATCAGCCCAGAAAAACAAAACTACACACAATACAGATATCAAGAGATCTTAGGGAATCTGCTCAGTGTGGTGCAAATAACAGGTGCTGGAAGTTAATAATAAAATATCAAATATTGCCTCATTAACTATTTTATAAGTATTAAAATTTCCCAAGCAGAATGTTAACACACAGTAGAGATAAGTAATTAAAAACAAACACAACTTATAAAACATGTAAATTTAGGAAATAAAACTCACAATATAGAAAAGGAAAAGTAAAAATATCTGCAAAATAGCATTAATTTTTAGAATATTTAAAAATTATTACCACTCATTAAAAATTTACAGCTAACTCATTTATACAAATCTTTTGTAACAAAATAAAATAGCAGTCATGTCAATGTTACTAATCTCCTAAAAGCCATTAGGGCTAACAATTCTACATTCTGCATATAGGTATTATATCATAAAAAGTGAATTTGTGTACTTGTAAGATCTGGCACTCAAATGTTCATAGCTGCCTTATTCACAAAAGCCAACTACTAGAAATCAACCAAGTTCCCATCAACTGCTGTGAACAAACATTATCTCTTCCAAAATGTTAAAGCATTTTTCTGAAGCATTATTTCTAGTATAGTAAAGATAGATAGATAGATAGATAGATAGATAGATAGATAGATAGATAGATTGATAGATGTGGTTTTTATATAAAATTATAATATCAATTTAAATAAGATAAATAGTATTTATCTATGGAAGCTGTTGAGATAACAGAACAATTTAGGCTATAAATTCTTTGGTGATATTGGAATAATTGACATACTATTGTTAGTGGTGATTATACTGATGTCTTCACTGATTAAAACTTATTCATTTTATACTTTATTACAATAAGTAAAAATGTATTGAAACAATTCTATCTTAGGGTACAAGATTAGGCCTATTTTTTAATGTTGATTTCAATCTTATGAGAACACCTATTGTGAATATTAACACTAACAAAGTTTTACTAGGATAACATATCAATTTATGCTGCAGTTGCAAAGTTGTGGCAATCATGAAAATTCATTAATTTCATTAACTAAACACTTATGGTATTTTATTAATGAATCTCTATTTCCTTATGATGACATTATCTTCTTTTTATGCCTTAAAACTTATAAGTAGTGTTTCAAAATCAAAACACAAAAAAGGGAGATTAGTTGCTAGGAGAAGGGCAGATAAAGACAATAATGTAATGGGACAAAATAGACAAAGAAGTTTGATGTCCACATACAGATATCAACTGACATTTCCATCTTAGCAGTCAAGTCTTCCAATAGAAGAACTGGGACTCAATTCAGCCACATAACATTTGAGCTCCTATTTGCCTTCCCAACAAGATATGCTGGAGTAAAGGTGGAGAAATTATGAGAAGGAACAAACAATAACTTTCCCATATCACGAGAGGGAACCCATCCTTGGCAGTGCCTGGAAGGCCAGGTCACGGAAGATGTACAGCCCAAAGACCTTAGATAGAACCAAACATGACTTATAAAAAGACAAGACAGTGAATGAAATGATTCCTAATGATACTCTGCTAGATTCATAGATCGTTGGCTAGCCCAATTGCTATCTGAGAGGCTTCACTCAAAAATAGATGTAACAGATGCAAAGACCCACAGTAAAACATGGAGAATCTTGGTGAAAAGGGAGAGGACTTATTGTGAGATCCAGAGGAGTCAAGGACACCAAAAAAAAAAAAAAAAAAAAAAAGCCACTGAAACAATTAACCTGGTCTCATACGGGCTCACATAGACTGACCCGCAAACAGAGAGCCTGCATCTGACTGACCTATGTCCATAAACATATGTTATGGTTGTGTAGGTTGGTGGTCATGTGGTACTCCTAACATTAGTAGCAGGTGCTATCCTCTGACTCTTGTTGACCGTTTGGTGGACTCTTTTGCCTTACTGAGCTACCTTGTACAGTAGTAGTAAGAGAGGAGGTGCCTAGTCTTACTGCAACTTGATATGTCATGGTTAATTCATATACACGGGAGGACTGTCCTTCTCTGAAAAGAGGGGTTGGGGGTGAAGAGGCGAGGCTGGGACAAGGGACAGGGGGTGAGAAGGGAGGCAGTAAAAACTGATTGCTTTTGAAAATAGTGATTATCTAATATTAAAAGTATTATATAGGAGTAAGAAAATTTTAAAATGAGAAGAAACTAAGGCAAACATAACCTGTAAAAGCCAACATAAAAGGAAATGTTCCAAGTAATATTACATGGTGGAGTAAAACAGAGAATCTTTCATGAAGTAAACTTAAAGACAGAAATTGTGAAACAAATGAAATATCAGATGGAATCCAGTATATCCAACATTTTAAGCCAATAACATCCAACATCATAGGAGAGAGAAAAGAGCGACATTCGTTTAACTGATCAGAAGAGGATCCTATAAGATGCTGTAAGAACCTCTGCAATAATAAACCTAAATGAAAATTTTCATAATCATATTTTAAAAAAAATTCTGTAGCTACCTTTAATAAGCAAGTTCTAACATTTTCTTGTCTTCATAAAATATTTCTTCCTTCAATGATACTAAAGACCCAGAGACAAGGAAAAGCAGTGAATACCAAGAAAATAGAGATTGAAAACCGATTATGCTAATCATGGCCTACACATGTCCTGTATGTTTTTAAATTTGCTGTTTGCCTTCAATATGAGTATAATGTTTTGTTTATTAAAATGAGTTTTGAAATACTTCTCTTTAATTTTTGAAAGAAAGTAAAAATTGGTATGATTATTTAAATATTTTGTAGTAAATTAAAATTGAAACTAATCTTTTGGTTTTCAATATTGTGAGGATTTTCTGCTCATTACATTTATTGCTATATCAGTTGGGAATTATAATTTTATTTTCTAACTCTTAAGTATTTAGGCTTGTATTTTTCTAGAAAAATAATCTACTTTAGGCTGGTCATTCAGAATTTTGGCAATAATTTCTTGTAATATATTAATAATATTGTTTTCATGGCCTTACTTGTGGTATTTTTATTTCATGTTTAATTTTCCTTATTTAAACTTATTCTCTTTTTTCTAGTCTAGAAAAGCATATGTAAATCTTGTCTCACAAATAGCAATTGTTATTTGTCATGAACTTTGCAGTTGAACACTAGGGTATGATAAGGTACGGTTTTAGTATTCATTGGGGTGTCCAGGTGCCCCTTCTCTATTTGCTTCTCCATTACTGCAGTATCTAGACAACCTCCTATGTAATATGTAACTTGCAATATGAAGATAGAAGATAAAAATTTAAAAGTCCATACATTCTTTTGACAGTTGTAAAATTATGATTATAAATATTACTACTGACTATTCTCTCAACCCAAAGACTAATAATTGGGCTCCATATAAGATGCAAGTAAGATAAATTCAAAGTTCTCAATGACATGCTATAGTATACCTTACCTTAGGCCAAATATCAGTATACTTATTTGTCTCCTAATTACCATTTCATAAAAGTTATTATCTGTTTAACCTGCACATATATGGGAGTAAATGTCAAAATATGTCTCAAATTTGTTGATAATCTCTCAAAACTATATGATTCCTTACATTTCAGTCATTTACTATTATTTTCTTAACCAAAAAGCAAAATATGCCACTTCTTATTATAAATATAAAGGCTATAATTATATGTGATCTGAATACATATAATCTATATTCAATAGAATGTAATTTTATATAAATGCCTTAAATATCTACCATTATGATATATGCCTCACCAATGCATATTGTTATACAATACATATTTATTATTTTATATATATTATTCTACTCTAACATGTAAAGTATATTTTGTGTGGGTAATTAGTTTAACTCCTTAAGACTAATCATTTATACTTTGTTATAACACTAATTCTTACTAACTTTAACAGACAGACCTAAGTATTGTTAGTGTGTTATTAGACTCTCTCTAGAAAACTGTTGGTCATGGCCCTGAGGAAAACAGACAGGCCGTCTCCTGTCTATTGTCCTCCCATTCAAAACTTAGACTTTCCCAGCTTTGTAGTAGACCTTCTTCTGGCCCCTCTCTTCTGTGCCTCAGTTCTAGGAAGACTACCCGGATGAACATGACGATCCAGGTTCTGTCTTTCCTGTGAATCTTACTGTCTAAGCCTCCTCATTCCCTCATGTCAGCTACCAATACTTAAGATTTTAGTCTACCCAGAACACCCAGTTGCCATATCTTGAAGAATTTTAGAAGCACCCCTTAATGGGCAAATCACAGCTTCTGTACTCTCTTAAGATCCAGAAAAGACAACACAGTGCAAGACACAGAACATCCACTCAACAGGACAGGAAGGAAAGAAAAAAATAGGGATCACAAAAGAGATGTAATAAAGAAAAGAGAGGGGAAAATTTGAGAGGGTATGGAGTCATATCAATCTATATAGGACTTGCTTGTAAAGTACATGCTGTATAAGCATAAGAAAAAATCATTTACAAAGCTTCATAGATGTTAGTATTTAGTGTTAAAGTGTGCTTCCATATTTAATATGGAAAAGTATATTTTTGGAGCTCCTTGAGCAACCCAGACTTGCCAAATTAGCAATCTGAAAAAGCTCCAAGGTAGTCTTCTGATCTCCACTTGACTGTTCAGAACCCTTCACATACATACACATAAACATCTATACACATATAGACAGAAGAACACACACACTCACTCACTCACTCACTCACTCACACACACACACACACACACACACACACACACACACACACACACACACACACACACACTAGAGAGGAAAATAAGTGTTAGAGTAGATGTTTACATGATTTGTTTCTCAAAATGATATCTGATCATTACCCAATTTGTCATCTACTGTGATATACTAGGATTTCTAATAATTTCTGACCCATATAGAAAAGAGACTACTGTTTCATCATAATCTATTAGTCATTCTGAAGCTAGGAAGCATGTTGGAATTTCCTAAATACATGGTGTGCAGTGGCTTCTCTATAGATCTACCTAATTTTACCTTTTGGATTATGGTTGTTTCTTCATTCTCTTGCCAAGTACCCACCTGCTTAGTGCTGTGGTCAGTTTAACCATGTTTGTGGGTCTTTCTGAACTTTCCCTGTAAGCTTCAATACTTCTAATACTGACTTATATATTTTCAAATCTCTTCCTTTGTAATTTTTAAGACTTGTTTCTATTCCATTAAACATTGTTTTCAAAAAGAAAAAGATCAAGGCATCTACTCAAGATTGCATTAAGTTATTTTAACACAATTGCCAGATTGCTTTATGTTTTTATCCTAAAAGAAAGAAAAAACTCAAATAATCTTTATACTCAGAATATTTCTGCCCATATAGCATTCTCCTCAGGAATGTGAAATACCAAAGAAATAGCAGGCAATAAATATGTTGCTTTAAAAGTCTGTAAGGAGGAACTCACTCTAAGGAACTGCTAAAATAATTTAAAATATATAATAATATATATATCTGAATAATAAAATAATAATGATACTAACTGGTTAATGTATTTAATATCTTATTAATGGTCATTAATAAAATACACTAATTTTTTTTGAAAAAATCAATACATAATTTAAACATACTACAAGGATGATTGACTTATTAGAAGTTCAGTGACTGCAAGCAAGAGGAATTTTGAAGTTACTGAGCATTGCCTTGGGTCATATTTAAACTTTGGCTTCATATGTATTTAAGGATATGTGAATATCAAGACCCTAAACTTCCAACAGACCCCAAACTAATGTAATTAGATAGTATAGTATCTGAAGCTAATAAAAGTGTTTCTCCACTTTGTGTAACCAGTTTCCCTTGTTTGCACTCAAATATTTGAATAATGTTTTGATTTATAATTTTTCTTGTTCTTTTACTATAAACATTGCATAAAACTAATACTGTGTTGAAAATCATATTTTGATGTAAGTTTTATATGTGTTCCTATGCCATGGCTACCGACATTTGATATGAGAATACCTGTCTTAATTGCTTTGAGGGGAAAGGTATTTGATCTTTCTTGATCTCAACAGTATCAAAACTAGTCATCTTCACTATTTTTTTGAAAAATATGTAATCTAAATTAATAAAAAAAAACTTCAGCTACTATTATACACAATCAACTACTATTTAAAATACAAGAGTGGAAAATATAAGAAAAATATGCTATTTTTTTCTAAGTTCCTAAGTGTGTAAAATCACCCATCTTCAAATACAATTCAATTGATATCACAGAAGTGTATTAATACTCATAATGTTTTGATTTGCAATCGTAAAAATATAGAAAACATAAAAGTTTAATAAATATAATTATATTAAATTAAAGATTTTATGGTAGGGTATTATAGAAGAATATAGAGGACTGAGTTCCTGGTCTGCATAGTAAAAGGAAATCTCAAAAAGAGAATGTTGACTTAACTGCAAGGTAAAACATATTTTACTTGACTCTAGAAATTACAAGTGTTTAAAAACTAATGGATAAGGACAAATTTCAGAAAGATAGGAAAGCCATAAATTAGATTGAGAAAAGTCAAAGAAGTTCTTTCTTGAGGCATTAATTACTTACACCCTACATTGTTATGGGTGCTGACTACTTGATGGTATCTCATGCAAAGATAAGCACGCTAAATAGTTATTAATTTATCACAATTACTTTACTATATTTGTCCTTTTTGATTTATAAATTGGGGTAAAGTTGTACAAATTTAAAAAATTCACCTTAAACAATTGTAATTCAGTATCAAATCATTTTTCCTAGACTTTTTCTCTTAACTTTTTCCTTTATGCTTCCTTCGTTTCTCTTGTCAGATAAATGCATCCTTACAGTAAGAACCATGCTTGAATTCACTGACTGGTATGAGTCCAATATTTTTAGAACCCATCGGTAACGCTACATTGTTCTACATTTTATCACTTTTATTTTTTTATCCAATCTCAAAGAAGTATAAAAGACATCTTATCACATATATAATCTCTTCTATTAAAAAAAGTTGGGATTTGTTTACATGCTACATTCAGGGTTATATATTAAGTAGAAAATATATGAGGAATTGGTCATCTTTCTGAGTTTTTATATTTTAGAAAAATAAGAGAACAATCTCATTACTTTTCTACAATTAGCATGATTCTATATTATAGTCCTAAAAATAAAATTTCAGCATGAATCTGTGATTGTGATTTTTAAATTGTTGCACAAAAATAATTATTATAGCTTAAACATCACAGATATATTTGAGTTCTTTCTCTTATATGATATGCTCATCTACCATAGACTATTTGAAATTTGTTCTTGAAGTAATAACAAAGAACTCTGAGACATCCTATTATTTTTTAAGTCAATATTTCAGTATTCTTTGATGGAATAATGATGCTTCATATAAAATATGAAAATGCCACATTCAACATAAAGATCTTAAATACGTGTTTACATTACATTATTCACAGAATATAAATAATACAATAATATGGAAATTAAAATACCTAACCTATAATTTTGGATTATTTGAACAATTAACTACATAAAGAATGATTCTCAGTACTAAAAAAAATGTCTTAGGGACCATATATAATAAAGTAAAGCATTGTGGATTGATAAAAATGAAGTTTTGAGAAAAAAAAGAGAAATGCAGAATTATTTTGGGTATGATATAAAAACTGTGGATTTTATACTTTTGACAGATATATTGTGTCAAGAACCAATATACAGGTTGAACACAAATAATTGATACCATTAAAATAGAAACAAAATATGTTATAATACTTAAAACTATTTTAGTATAAAATAAAGATGATACTAACGATTGAAAATTATGACTGATATCTGAATATAGCAAGATTTAGAGGCTCATACCTATAACCTAAGCATTTGGGACACATCAGCAATAAGATTAGTATAAGTTCAGATCAGCATGCTTAAATAGTTGGCCTCAGGCCATTCTTGGCTACAGAATGAAACTCACTCCATTCCACATAAAAATAACTGAACAAAATAAAACAAAAAACGAAATTTATGCAATTTTTTTCAAATTAGTAAGATTTATTGGCTAAGTATGGAGGCATCTTTTAATAATGAATGTAATTGCTAATATATTTAGAGGCGATAAGGAATCTAAAAAAGGAAATAAAGTGCAGTTCTCAGTAATATACTATTTCTTTCCCATTATCTATATGATTTTTACAGAATACAAAATCAATACAGACACATTTTTCTCAAAATTACTTTCAGTCAAAAACATTAACTACATAGAAAATACACAAGGCAGCCAGAAACTGTTATAATGAAACTGAAAATCGCTGTTGCCCAGTGACACAGTGTTGCAAAATGGAACAATGGACAATTAACAAATACTATTATGCCCATTGATTCTGGGTGGGACACATCCACTAGATGTAAGTCATGTAAAGTGTATTTTTGAACAATTATATGTAATGCATGTCATTTATTTCAGTTATAAGGAACTGCAGGTATAAATGGACAAATGTATGCTACTTCTAATCTCATAATGAAATTTATTCTTAATTTAAAATAACTAGACATGGTTCTACTACAATGCCATTATCCAGCAGAAACCATGAACATTTCATATTTACTCTTGAGGTTTTGTTTCCTTTTGTATTTTGTCTAATCTCCAAGTACCTTGTTCATATTGATAGTAGGAATGAAAGCCTGTGTGTGTGTGTGTGTGTGTGTGTGTGTGTGTGTGTGTGTGTGTGTGTATGTGCGTGTGTATGTGCATTTGTGTGTGTGTGTTTAAGAGAGGGGGCAGACAGAATATCAAGTAGCATAGGATTGCAATACATGCTACAAAATTGATTTTCAGAATATATTGTATAGTTTATGGAAGGGCAAAATCATTTCATATATTTTTCTAGGGCCATGTCATGCATGACTGCTAAACAATGCCTTACTGTGAATATATTTCCTAAATTTACAGAATTTTTGAACGTGTTGTATTATTACTTTGTATTATAACTCTAAAACAAGATGAAGTACTTAAGGATATTTTCTTGAAAATTCTCTGAATTAACTTTTAGAAAAAATATTTCATGTATTTAGGAAGTTTGAGATGTTCAAAAATCACAAGAATTGATTGACTTAGTGAATTATTTTCCAAGGACTACAATATTGAAGTATTAAAAAGTAAAAGTAAAAATACTAAAACATTTTCTACTAAGAAAATGTACTTTTTGTGGTAAATAGTAAGGAAAGATTATTGACATCATAGTAGATTTGTTAGTAACAAAATATTTGAGAGGTAAAAATTATGAATAAAATGTATAAACTCTATGAATCTCTAAAATAATCTGCAATTCAAGTAAATTGGATAATAGAATTAAAACATTTGTAGGAATAAAGAAGTAGGACTCTTAGAGTGGCATGAATTACAGGAGAGAAATAAAGCAGAATCCTCAAATACTTTAGTTTTAGAAATATTGAAATGTGAAAATTAAGTAATAAAAGCACAAGAACAGCTCAGGAAAAGTCTTAGAATAGCCTGGTGGTAGAACAGCTCTTTAGCAGAAAGGAAAGCTGATAAATTAAATGTGACAGTCATGATCATATACTTAAACAAAGTGATATACTCTAATTGCTATATTTAAGCAAAAATAATCTATTTGTAGAACTCATTTCTAAACACATATATTCATTAAACTTCAACTCTCAATATCAGGGATTTATGCAAATAAGAGGCAGAAAGACCACAAGAGTCAGAAGGGATAAACTGTCAAAAGGAAAAAGTCTTCCAGGAAAAACAGAAGTGATGCACATATAATTTTACAGAGTGGGGCATCATGCACAAGGCCTGCACAAGTTCAAGGCAATTGTGTTCCCAGCACTGAGGGCAAACGTGGATGTTAATTCTTACCCTTGATCATGAAAGTATCTGTAGTTACTACCAATAGGCAAAATAAAATATATTTTCTTTAGTGAAGTCCCACTAGGTGTATTGAATAGGAACTACCTTTATAGGCTCAGATATTTGATATTTGAGTGCTTAGTTGCCAGGGAGTGATACTTATTGGAGAAAATATGACTGGGGTTGGACTTTTTGTTTTCAGAAGCCCATAACAATTGCAGATCTCTCTCTCTCTCTCTCTCTCTCTCTCTCTCTCTCTCTCTCTCTCTCTCTCTCTCTCTCTCTCTCTCTCTTCCTACTCCCTGCCTAAATTTAATGATGTAGCTTTCAAGTACACCTTCTTGCATGCTCCCTGCCATGGTGATAATAGACTAAACCTCTGACTATCCCTGGTGTTGTGTGTGAGTGTGTGTGGGGGGGGGAGGGGTCTTGGTGCTGGTTAACCTTGATATACTATGCTCTGTTGTCTCCCATGGAGGACCTTATCCTTTCTGAGAACAGGATATGGGGGTAGAGAAAAGGTCAGGAGAGGGAGTAGAAGAGCAGGGAGAGGAAACTGTGGTTGGTATGAAAAATAAATTTCAAAAATTTAAAAATAAAAAAGTTTTTTAATTAAAATTTATATATACTTAAAATTAATTTTCTGAAGTAATGAAAGGCATACATGAACATATGAAAGCCTAATAAATCATGTTTTATAGTGGCCTAATAAATGTTATAACCCTAATATATCACAATAAATCTCACTTGCAATATACCAAATACAGAATTAATATTTAGTGGAAACTAATTTAACACTCACGATAATGGGTTACACCTTAGGAAGATACTTGAGTGATTGGATTGTCCAAGAGATAGATATTGACCCAATCTCTCAAGAAAGCAGAAACAAATGCGCTGCTCAGGATTCCAGCAGCCCCTTTTGAATAGGGCTAGCCACACCCTCTTTAGGCACAGGGGACCCTGCATACGTGCGTTACAACCTTATCAGGTAACGCCTGAATCCCACTACACTAGTGTTCTTCAAAGTAATGATTTCCAAGTGTTATTGTATTATGTTTATTTATCTCATAATGATATTCTTTAAAAACATCATTCTATATTTAGATGGAAATATAAGCTTATTTATACTTGTAATTAAATTTAATTTTCTATATATCTTATTTTGTAAAGATACTCCATTTTTACTTCATACTCTAACACCCTCTCTTGAAAGAGGTGCAGAAAACATATGTAAAAAATTCAAAAACAAAAGTGAAAGACATAGTTTCTTTTTTCTTTCTTTCTAGGCTATTAAGAAAGACCTAGAGACATGGCTTTGAGGTCTTGAGAACCTCAGTATGGGGCATGACCAACCCTTCTTTGAAGACCTGTTGCATGCTGCCTGCTCTTCATGTTTGCTCCCTGTGCTCTCGGGGTTGAGGATTGTTTGTTGCCCTTCATCTGGGACATTTCAACCCTGCAGGGATTGCCCTAACATTTTATTTTGTATCAGTGAGTATTCCATATAGACTTATTAAAAAATATTAAAATTTTTCTATAATTAATTGTTAGTGAATAGTTCATATATTTCTAGGTTTCTCTGGGTAAAAAACTTAAAAAGTGATTAGAGGGAAGAATAAGCATTTTAGAGGAAAGTCAAGAGGTTTACTGTACAATGCCCTTATGTAAAACTTCTCTGGAGCTAGAGTTCAGCAATCATGGTAGATAACCAAATTTAAAATTGTATAGGCTAATATAATGAGGTAAGGGGAAAAAAAGGAGATAAAGAATAACATAAAATAAGTTTTTAATTAATCAATTTTAATTAATAAATGATTAAGCTTACAACTAATGATTCAAATCCTAAGATAGAACATTTATTTGAAATTATAAAGTTTAAGAATTTGAAACATTTATTTTCCCATAAATATTTCAAAAACTATTAACAGTAACACTATTCATAAACTATTTATTAATATTTAATGCTATTTAAAAATAATAAATATAACACACATTATATTTTCTCTGGACTTTAGTTTCATATCTTTTAAATTTCATAAGGAATACATTTATGTATGTTATTACCACAGAAATAATTTGAGTTGTCCTTTTGTATACTATGAACTGCCTTTAAATTTAGCAAAATATAACTAGAAGCATCTCTCATACTCTTTGAAATCGATAAACACAGCATATTTGCATATTTCAATCACTTTTATCTTCTCCCACATTGATCCAGACTGTTTGTTCTGACTGCTGCACATTGTGAAACAAATATTCTTAAGGTCTTATATAACTATCACCAAACTATTTTAAAGTGTATTACTCTAGAATAATCAGAGACACTTAATTTAAGCTAATACATAATAATATAAGACCACATGCATGCTGTTTTACATTATATTATTTTCAATATGACATTTATAGGTACCATGCTCCTTTTTACTCCACATTGACAGGAATAATGACTTATAATAATGTATTTTCTATCACATTATAACACCTCTTGGAATTAAATACAAAATTGTTCTCTTTTAAAATCTTTTATATCTCTTTTGAATTAATGTATGTTATAGAAATAAAACACACACACACACCCACACAGCACTAAAAAGAATTAACAGCAACTTACTTCTGAGACATCAGAAGAAACGACAAGCTTTCTACTACTTAAGTGTTATGGTATTACCATATAGAATTAATTGTGGCTCTGGGATACCTCACTCAGGCTGATATTTTCTAGTTCCATCCATTTACCTGAACATTTCAACATGTTTTTTTTTTTAACTGCTGAGTAGTGCTCCATTGTATAAATGTACTACATTTTAAAAATCCAATCTTCAGTTAAGAAGCATCTAGGTTGTTTCTCATTTCTGGCTATTACAAGTAATGCTGCTATGACATAGGTAAACTAATATCCTTGTGGGAAGAGTGTGCATCTTTTGGTTATATACCTAAGAGTGGCATTGCTGGATCATTATGTAGATTGATTCCCTATTTTCTGAGGAAGTGCAATCCAGATTTCCAGTGACTGTACAAGTTTACATTTAAAGATGACCACAGCTAAGACTCCAAGAAATAGTGGAGAAGGTGCATAAACTGACCTTCCTGTATAACAAAATTGATGACCACACTAATTGTCAGTATAGAACCTTCCTTTATCAACTGCTGAAAGCAGATGAAGAGATCCAGTTCACAGCTATGCACTGTGTTGAGCTTCCAGTTTGGATTGAGAGAGGGAGCATCATATGAGTGAAGGGGTCAAAGTAATGATGAAGAAACCCATAGGCACAGATGACCTAAGCTGTTGGGAGCATGCAAAATCTTGACAGACATCTGGGGAACCTTCACGGGACTAAACTAGTCCCTCTGAATGTGGATGACATTCAAATAACTTGGGCAGTTTGAGGGTCCTCTGGCAGTGGAACCAGAATTTATTCCTAGTATTTGAATTAGTTTCTGTTGGTTAATATGTGTGTGTGCTTAAGTACTATTCATGTGTGTGTATGTGTGTGTGAATGTGTGTGTGTGTGTGTGTGTGTGTGTGTGTGTGTGTATGTGTGTATGTATGTGTGTGTTGAAGTACGTTTATGAGTTAATGATGTGGGATGCCTTTCTGTATGCTGTGAATCTCAATCTTTAAGTAAATGAGTTGTTTTGGCCCATGACAGGCACCATAGAAAAAGTAGGAGGAGAAATCAAAGAATAGGTAAGAGAAGCAGGACAGAGTCAGAGAGACCGAGCCAGAAGCCCAAAGAGCAACATATAAGGAACACAGGTGAGCCACGGGACACGTGGCAGAAAGATGAATAGAAATGGGTTGAGTTAAGATGTAAGAGCAAGCTAGCAATGTGCCTGAGCCATAGGCCAAACAGCATAAACTTAATACAAGTGTCTGAGTCATTTTGGGGGCCTGAGGATTGGTGGGCGGCTATGAGATCTGGGATTGCAGGTCTGTGGGTCTGGACCTCTGATGGCCCTGAACCAAGAAACCTCATTACAACATATGGTGCCCAACATGGGGCAAACATCCACTTAAAGCCTGAAAGAGTTCTAGTTCACAGAAACTGAGCCAAAGTCATTTCGAAATTGTGTATCTGAAGCAGGTCATTGTACAGAGAAAGCATGACATTTGGGCCACATTCAAAATGGCGCCAGTGGACTGGCAGCAGGCAGTGTAAGCTGCAAATAAGTCGGTTCCTTCAGTCTCACAGAAGACTCAGTAGCATGTGATAGATTTAAGGTTTCTGTTTATTTTGAACAAAAAGGAAACAAAGATGATTTCTTAGTAACAGCATTTACTGATTCAGGTTTATCTGCAAAAACTATGCAGCTCTTTAAGAGAGTGTGTTTTAAAAGCTCACAATAAAACAGATTCAGATTAAAAAAAAACTGTAAACGGGTTACAATGTGTGTAAAAGGTACATAGACTTCAGAGAGAAAAGAGAGAAGGTAGAGAAAGTCTTTAAAAAGAGAAATAGAGTAGTAAAAATATAATAAGCCACATAAAGATGGAAAATAGACAAAAAATCTGAATTTTGGTTATTATTATGTTTTCTTTTAATTTTTTAACTGTTAATAAGATAATTGCAGAAAGACAATGGATTGCAAAGGCTGCTAGGTTAAACAAGAATATATATTTTAAGGTATTTTGATTTTGAAATTTGTGTCTAAGGATTTATTACTTTGGAAGAGTTCTGCTTTTGTTTCCACAGAAGATGAGAATCTGTGGATTTCTTCCAGGCAAATATGGTTTCATCAACCAAGACCCCCTGAAAAAAATCTCTGATGAGAAGAGACGGCCATATCAGCATCAAGGCTGCATACTATGATCCAATCTCAAGAACCTGTGAGATTTTTCAACATCCAGTACTCAGCAGGAAGTAGCAATAAAAAACTATGCCCAGATTCCCAAAATATTGCTTATAAATGTTTGTTTTCATTACAAATGGTTAATGGTCATAGTTAATCTCTTTCTAAGAAGAAAAAGGGGGATATTGTATATGAATATTTTTTTTTTAAAAAAGTAGATTATTGAATTTACTTAGATCAGGAAATCAGCTGTTAATCTTGAAATGTTTTACATTGGCATGGATTTTGGTTGATGGATACAAATTTAAGGTCAATTTTCTTATGCTGGATGTATTTTTCTACTCTTGTTTAAGGTATGATGTTTATGTAACTGATTTAAAACGTTAATGTATAATTAAGAAATGCATGTTAGTTAGAGGTGTAGGTATACAAAGATATAATTCAATTAGATAGGTAATCTTCAAACACTTCTAAGATCTGCAGAATATGGCATTTGAAATGTTTTAAGAACTTAGACTCTTCTGGACAGTGAGACAGGTCTGTTCCTGGCAGCACCAATTTACTTCAAGAAAAAACTGGGCACTGAAGAAACTCCATATGGAGATTAGTTTTTTGTGGCATTGGTTAGCCACTAGACATGAACCTGTTCTTACATTGACTTCTTGACAGTATGCTGTTTAAACTGGACATGCATGTTCCATAGGAAGGTAACTTCTAAACTTTGGCAGAACAAGCCAAGATGGTCATTCAGTTTTCTACTTTGCAGAGAAACTGTCAGACATTCTTCAGGACTGGAGGAGAAGTGACTGATGAATGGGCAGAGCAGATTTCCTACTTTACTGAAATGAAAAAAGACTCTGGGCCTGTAGGCTGAAGATGGATGCCCCAACTTTATAAAAGAACTTTGGGTGACTGTCTAGGCAGATAGGTGTCATCTCTGTCATTTCTAAATTTTGGAAGTTGCTTGTACTTCCAGTTTACTTGTGTAAATATATCCTTCTGTGGTCTTTGATGTAGTTGAAGATTAGATAGTTGTCGGTATCATTAATAATTTGAAATGTATATTAGATATGAAGCTTTCATAAGGATAAGGTAGATGATAGAGTATTTTCTTTAATTTTGCTAACTATATATAAGCTAGATATTATAACTGTAATTCTTGCTTGATGGCTATTTTGTTATATGTAAATTTGTTATGTCAAAATTTAAACCTTCCTTTTTGATTACACAGAAAGAGGAGGTGATATGGGAATGTCTTTCTGTATGATGTTAATCTCAGTCTTTAAATAATTGAGCTGTTTTGGCCCATGACAGGCACCATAGAAAAAGTAGGAGAAAAAATCAGAGCATAGCTAGGAGAAGCAGGGCAGAGTCAGAGAGACCAAGCCTGAAGCCCTAAGGAGCAACATGTAAGGAACACAGGTGTACCACGGGCCACATGGCAGAAAGATGAATAGAAATGGGTTGAATTAAGAAGTAAGATCAATCTAGCAATATGCCTGAGCCATAGGCCAAACACCATAATTTTAATATAAGTAGCTGAGTCATTTCTGGTTGCCTGAGCAGCAGTGGCAGGTGGCTAATGGGTCTGGGGTTGCAGGTCTGTGGATCTGGGCCTCTGACCGCCCGGGACGGAGAAACCTAAATACTACAACTTAGAGAACCAATAGAGCTGCTAGTAAGTATAAAATTATGAGCTGAGAGAAAAATGATTCAGGGTAAAATTAGTTTCATCCCTGGAACTGATGGAGGAGAGATGAAACATGGGTTATCAATCTTTCACAGAAACAGATTTTATTCTGAATCATTTTTCTCAGTCCATAATTTTATTTGGACTACCACTAGCAAAACATCAATATTTATTTTTAAACAAATTACAGCTATTCTAGAACCCAAAGTTCACATTCAGAGGCTTTATCATACTCATTGATATTCTCTTCACTCTCAAATGTCTACAACTATTCATTAATTTGAATGGGGTATTGATAATATACATATTCTATTTTTCTGTTAAAGAAAATTAAAACATCTATCTATAAATTTCTTTATGTATATTAAAAAAATTAAGGTTTTTCAATGATGCTTTAAAACTTGTACGCTGCATTACCCAGGTTGGACTCCAGCAACCACATGGTCACTTACAACTGTTGATAACTATTATTACAGGAAATCCAAAGACTTAAATCCTTTGTGGGCATCACACATGCTAATAGTGTATAGTCATAAATGCAGCCCACTTCATGAGCTATTGGAAACAGTGTAGGTTAGGACGATACTGAAGATTTCTGTCAAAGATTAGAAAACTTAAAATTCATGGTGAGGATTTATTAATTCAAAAGGAAAGACTGAAGAGAATTTACAAAATTTAGTTTTTATGTCTCACTCTTAATACATAGAAAGAAAAATTATGATCTAAGAAGGAGACTGGAACTTTAGAAATGGCCGAGCACAAAAACAGCAGCAACAATAATAATAATAAAAAAAAAAAAAAACTGTGCTAACTTCTGTATATGCTGTGCCCAAATGCTTGGATTAGGAATGGCTTTTAAATAAGAAATGGAAGGACTTATTACACTGAAGCTCATTAGGCTGTAGCATATGAGAGAGATTGCAATCAGCCTGAGTTTCTGAAAGCAGAGAAACTGAGTAATATTAAACTAGCCATCCCTCCATTATTTAAAGGCTGCACAAGTTAAGGTGATATGAGGGAAATCAGCTCCCTACAGAGTGGCTAACATGAACAATTAGGGTCCCATGTTTTTCATTAGTTGGGCTCCCTTTGGGAAATAAAGAGTGGAAGATAACAGAAGAAATGCAACATTACTGAAATGTTTGAGATGATATCTTAGTGTTGTATTGCTATAAAAAGACACATACAACTCTTGCATAAGCAGAGTTTTTCCCATAAAGGCAAGCATTTACTTATGATTGGCTCACAGTTTAGAGGTTTGGTCCAATATTATCATGATGGAAAGCATGTTAGCACAGAGCAGACATGGTACTAGGGAAGTAGTTGAGCGTTCTACATCTGGATAAGCAGGCAACAGGATGAGAGTGAGAGAGTCACTGAGCCTGCTTGAGCTTCTGAATCCTCAAAGCTTACACTGAGTGACACAATTCCTCCAATAAATCCACACCTAACCTAAAAAAGACCACACCTCCTATAGTGCTACTTACTTTGGGACTATGGGGCATTTTCACCAGATTACGCTTGCTGGTCTCATGGCTTTTAGCCCTATCAGAATGAAAAACTTCATTTGGCTCAACTTCAAAAGTCACAATTCATAGTCTATCATAATCTCAACTCTGTTTAAAGACACTAAATTCAAAGTTTCTTTTGTGACCCATGGCATTCTCTATAACCCCTGTAAACTCAAAATGAAGAGGCCGATCACATGATTCCAACATACAATGGCATAGGTCATTACTGTTCCAAGAGGGAGGAAATGAAGCATAGTGAGGAAATACTGGACCAGAGCAAGACATAAAACCAGCTTAGCATACTGAAAACTCTACAATTCCATGTCTGATACCAAAATAATTTTTCCAATTCCTTTTAGTTTTATTGACTGTAAATCACTTTTTTTCCTCCTGAGATGATCACACTAGCAGTTATCAGCTTTTCTTAGAGTTTATCTGTCATGGCTCTGGAATTTCCAAATGTTGGAATTTCCAAGGTAATTCACAGTTCACTTTATTCTGGTCTTTGTAGACCTCCACAAAGGGACACTCTTGCTATATACCTGGCCTCACTGGCTTGATTTTCTTAATCATGGAGGGAGATTAGATTTGCCTAAGTGTGACACTAATAACAAAGAAAAGCAACCTTCTTCAAAGAAATACCTTCTTCAAAGCTGTTAGTCTATAACTCTTCAATTTACTCTCATGTACATGTTTTTGGACAAGATTAGAGAGCAGCCAAATTCTTCACTAAAACACCATAGAAATGGCTACTGGGAGACATACTGATATTTTTCTCCTCTGAAATGAGCTAGCTCCCCATAAGTCAAATCCCTTTTAACAACAATGTTTTCCATTCTTCTACTAGTATGGCTTATTAAGCACTGCTCAGAGCATTAAAGTGCTTTTCTCATCAAAAATTCCAAAGTCCAAATTCCTCCAAATCAAAGGTCATTCAAGTCTATCATAGCAAAGCCTTAGTCCCTGGTATTAATTTATTTTTAGTTAATGTTCTGTAGTTATGAATAGACACCATCAGCAGAAGAATTCTGATAAAGACAAACATTTAATTGAGTTGGATCACACATTTCAAAGCTTTAGTTCATTACCATCATAGTGGGAAGTGTATCTGTACACAGGCAGGCATGGTACTGGGTGGTAGCTGAGTTCTACATATAGATCAATAAACAACAGGATGTGATTGAGAAAGCCACTGAGCCTACTTGAGCTTCTGAATCCTCAAACCCAACAACCAGTGATATGCTTCCTTTAACAAAGCCACACCTATTGAAAAAGACCACACCTCCAAATAGTCTAACTCCCCATGAGCCTAGGTGTGCATTTCCATTTAAACCACCACAGATGGGTATTTAATGACAAAGTTATTCCTAATAAAACTGTATTCATAGGATATTTAAAAAATACAATCCTACTGGTATACTGGGGAGACTTTGAGGCCTTCATGGGGTTTGTGGTTTTTTTTTTATTCTTTCCTAATGAGAGACCATAATTTTTTGAGACAAAAAAGTATCATTGCTTTAATTTATTTAGACAAATGTTTGAATCAGGTTATTAATGAGCTAACACATTCTTGAGTGGTGATGAAGATGTAGAAGACCAGATAATGGGTATACCCAGTTAACTTGAAAGCAAATATGTCACCATTTCTGTTGAGCCACATTTTCTGTGGACAAAATAAGAAACTACATTCAATGCCTATAAAAACTGAAAGTTAAAAGAATGATAAAAAATTTATTAAAATGATTATTGATAAAAAAGTTCAACTGGAAATGATGTGGCTTAGTATGAATATTTTCCATCTCTATCAACTCCCTAGATATTGGAGTTGGTCATAAAAAATGTTTTTTCAGTATTTAATTGTTCTCTTATCTAGGGATGTTGACTTATATATCCCCAGGAAAAGACATGCAACAAATCTAAATGTAAGTTGCTCAAAGCTAATTAATACAAACAAGAAGATATATTTTTAACTAATTTGGCTGAAATGATAGTAATAAACTTTTCAAATAGTAAATTCAGAACCATATTTATTTCATACATCTAAATTATAACTCTCTATATATTATGTGTGTATATATATATATATATATATATCCATTCATTCTAACAGTTCTCATTCTCATTAGAGTTTCAACATTTCATTTATCTCATCCAACAATTATATAGCAATTTGTTTGCATGTATTTATATCCTTTTATTTTGTCACAATGCAAAGAACTGTTTAACTGTTACCATCTCAGAAAATGTATAGGGAACATTGCCCATTAAATGGGAAAAATCATATTTATTATTTTCAAATATGCAGTTTTTGTTCACATTAAAAAATAGCATAACCATTATTCATAAATTAGATTTTTATCTAATAGTTCATATTTCCATGATTCTATGGGTTTTCATTTCTGTACTCCTTTAATTTTCAATGAATACATTAACAATGCAGTTATTGACATTACCTTTATTTAAATTTCAATAAAATAGTCATTAGTTTTTGAGTAATAATGTTTTATATACTTTATTATGAACTCAAAAGTCACTTAAATATTTTCTAAAACTATCAAAATAGTAAACATTTTCTGGGTTTCATAATATATCATCAAATTACATATATTTACAAATTTATCTGAGTTTTCACATGATTACTGGATCACAGATCCATGAAAGAAAGTTCTTCATATATTTAAAGCTGAGTGAAAAAAACCCATGCTTTTTTTTTTGCATACAAATTATTGAATGAGACAGCATGAAATCCCCAGAAGAATTACCAGGATTAATGTCATCATCACAGCTCATTCAATTCACCTGTTTTACTTGTATAGAGTACAGATGTAAATGCTGACTATAAAATTAGATTATTGAAGATATGAAGATATAACCACATCGTGAAACTTCAGATCGAGATGTGGCTTAATCATTGGTTTAAATACTTATCATTCCTGGCAATTGAAAGGCAGCCATATCATTACACATATTCCTTATATTCCTAAACTAAGAAAATACAAACTAGTCCAAGTTTAGCAAACAGAGCAAGAAATGTTTTTTCTGTAAGAATACAACACATATTCAGCTTGCTGTCTTAGTCCAATCTAGTATAATGTGCAATTCTCTTAATTTCAAAATGATTTCATTTTATACATTGTATATACGATGTATTGATTTTGAGTCAGGTGGTAATGAATCACCAGCTACACTGTTGCTTAGGAGAAACATGTATTTTGGAGCTTAGAAATGGAACCCTGTAAAATTTGGAGCCCATGTATTTGCTATAATTTCTTGAGGATCAAGAGAAGTTATTTCATGTGACTGACCTACCACTAAAACACACTGTAACACTCTAGTATTTTTTGAGATACAGGATGAAATATGTATTTCATTGGCATGAATTATTCTTGCCCATTTACTATGCTGAGAAGCTGCCATTTTTAAAAGTGGGACCGAGTATATCTTTGCAAAAACATACCCATCTGCCATGAAAACTGTTCTGCAACTTGGAGCATGTCACAGAACTGATCCAAATTTGTTAAGTGTCTGTGTCTCCTACACAGTTGGCCATGGAATATAGTACTTGAATTAAAATGCATAAAGGATAAAATTCTATAAGTTACCAGTTCCAAACATGAGATTGATTATGTTTTGTTGTGTTTTATTGTCCTTGTTGTTATTAGAAAACCAATGGGAAGTTAGAATTGAAATAATAATAATTTTATAGATTTCCTCTTAAAGAGATTTTTTTTTATTCTTCCATTTTATAAATAAATTATTATGAGACAGTGTTAACAAGAGAAGAAGAATACATTTTAGTAAAGGTAAAAATTATGAGTAGTGACAGTTTCTGTGTAACATGACAATATCCTGTGCCAAATCACGAAGGTATTTATTCTGTTTTTTCCTAAAGGTTCATTAGAAAGCATGAAATTCATGATGCAAATGGAGTAATAATATGATACTATTTTGAGGCTCTGCCTTGTAGACGTTTTTTAGGTCACTTGAATACTCTTTATTCTCTGAGAGTGATGTCT
Source organism: Phyllotis vaccarum (assembly GCA_033318265.1). Lineage (NCBI taxonomy): Eukaryota > Metazoa > Chordata > Mammalia > Rodentia > Cricetidae > Phyllotis > Phyllotis vaccarum. Next base: position 63,448,525 of record JARWLC010000012.1, read on the forward strand.
CTTTAGAAGTGTGATCTGCATAAATTGTCACTGTATTTATGGAAATATTCTTTAATTATTTCCAATAATGCTTTGCATGTTTTGTTGTACAAGATTTAAGTTCTTTTTCTTAAATCACAGCAACAGATCTGGATATGTTTCATTGATAAATTGATTTTCTTACGTTAAAAAAAAGAAAAGAAAAGAGAAAAGTGTGATCTGTTACTCAATAAGTTGTCCTGAGAGACGTTTTATTGTACTTATATTTTTCTTTATTAGACCAAATGAATGAAGATAATGCTCAAAATTGTATAGAGTTTATTTTAATTTCAACTTTTATTCTTTTCTTTTCATCCCTTGAAATCATCCCATTAACTACTCACTCTTTCTCCTTCTGATTTCTACTCCTTTTATACTAATTGTCTATGCATATATATGTGTATACCAATATTTTCTTACATGTCATACTCAGTCTATTTAGTTGTTACATGATGTATATTTTCAGAGAAACTGTTATCCTCACATTTTATTCTAGCAATTACTTCTTGAAATAAATTCAAATTTTCATGCAAAAGAGGAGAATATATATATATATTCCACATGTGTAATAATATGCTAGTGGATGTAACAATAAGACTCTATTTTGATGATTTTAGATTGGGCTGTATATTTGATTTCTAGGCTAGATATATTTGAACATTTACAATAAATTTATATTGAACAGTTATGGGAGTTTTAGTAGCATATACTATGATTGCCTTTAATATTGGTATTTTATCTGACCTAAGTACTTTTAAATGTTTTATTGATATTATCATTTTAATTTTCCTGTACATACAATGGAGTAACTATATTTTAGCTGATCATTTTCAAAAAATGTAAAAGTTCAAATTGATTTTATCTTATCTTTTTTCTTTTGTCTTACTGTAGTTGTGCAACTGAATACATACATAATTTGGGGGAGCACATGCCGCATATGTGTGTGGAGATCACAAGATGCTTTGCCTAGTAGATTCCCTCCTACGTTACATAAGTATTGGAATATTTGACTCATGCCATTAGATTTGTACAGAAACTGGTTTTAATGACTGGATCAACTTGTTGACCTAAGTTTTAACTTTCTACACATGAATGTTACAAGAGATGTCTATAATTGGAAGAAATATTCTCATATCAAACATACTTACTTCGTAGAACTTAGAAAGAGTACTTTGAATGATTTGTAATAAAGTTGAAAAAACATTTCCAGAAAACTGTTTCTTAGGATTATGAATGTTGCATTTGCATTTATTTTATGTTTACAGCCAACATTTTATTAAGTAAAATTATTTTCCATTTTATTTATGTGAGGAAATAATACTGTCATGAAAGCAATATCACTTGGAATGTATTTCTCCTATTGTTAATTCATTTCAAAATCATGCACTAAAGGCTGATTAAAACTGAGCAAGTAGCTTTACATAAACAGACAAGTTTTATCCTCTGTAAGGCTGGTGATTTAATAAACACTTTTCATAATAAGTCAAGAGGACTGCAGAACTATCACTTCACCGTAAATGAAACCAGAGAATCAATTCTTTACAGGGAAAATGGCTAATGTGGAAATTGAATTCTGTGACAACTCATTGAACAAACAATCATGAGCAACCACAATAAAATGTAATTTCCTTTATCTCAGATTCTTTAAAGTTAGCAGTTAAGCTGGATTCTCATATACACCATTCTATATAGTTTATCTTTCAAGTAGATGATTTTATGTTCAAATATTTGCAGCAAGGATAATTTATGAGTTGAGATTTCAGGGGTGAAGGAAGCAATGGAACATTGCACTGCAGTTTCTTTCCGTCAAAGTCATAACTGAACAAGACTGGGTGTTTTTTTCGGTTTGTATTATTTCATGCAGCAGCGGGGAAGCATACTACAATCAAGCCAGGAGGAAACCTCTCTACAAGTAGAATGAATTTACATTTGTCCTTTATATAAATGATTTTCAACATTTTCTTATGTGTCCCTTTAAAATAATGGTAGAGAAAATTTTCAAACATACTCAGAAGTAATGTTTTCAAATTTTTTTCCTAAAATAGAAAGGCTTTTACACTAGTTACTTCTGTATTTCTTTCAATAATAACAACTTGATAAAATGCATTATCTTTCTTATTTTTATGTAACTTAAATAGAGAATCAAATTTTACAACACATTTTTCATAACCCAAACTACATATCATTATAGTTTTAGTAGTTTGTGACCATTAATTTTCTCCGATTTTTTATTAAAAATAGATTTTTAAACACTATATTCTGATTATTGTTTCCTCTCCCCCAATCCTATGGGATCCTCCTCACATCTCCTTCCATTCAAATCCACACCCTTTCAGTATCTCTTTAGAAAACAAGATGTTTATGTAAATAAACATGATATTTATATAGTATCGAAACTTGCTCACTAGTGAGAAGCCTATGTCATAGCAAACTGCCCCAAGTCTGCACTAAAGAAAATAAATGATGCATACCCTTTTACTATGTGTTCTACATAGACATCTAAATTATGATAACGATATAAAATAAGTGAATACAGAACAAAACAAGCAAAGAAATGAAAAACAGCCAAAGAAAAAGCACAAGAAACACATATTCATCAGAGACAAACAGGTTCACACATACAAGAATCTATAAAAATACAAAACAGAAAACAATATATACACACAACCATTAAGTATTTTTTAAAAAGTCAAACACCATTTATTTTATTTTAAAACATAAATATTCATTATTAAAAACCTTAAATGAAACACTTAACATTTACACATTTTTCAGAAGTTCTTAACATCTATGAATTTATAAAATAAATTTTTTTGTCCTTATAAGTTTTGAATTATTTTTATCTGGATTTATTCTCTCATGCTATAAATATAGTTGAATGATTTTTTTTTGCAAGGATGAAAAATATTTCAATCCCCTAGAAATTTAAAGCGCAATTTAAAACTGATGCCTTTCTATTTAATCATCAGCCTTACTGTGGGCTCAATGAATGCTATATATTTTTATTCCTGAAATTCAGTTCATTTTATTGCAGCTGCAGAAATAGTCAGTCACTCAGTCATTGCAATTAATAACAGATGGCAGGCACGTAGTAAAAGTGTTCGTATCATTTATTTTCTTTAGTGCAGACTCTTGGGGCAGTTTGCTATGACATAGGTTTCTCACTAGTAAGCAAGTTTCTATAGCACAAGTTAATATTCCTTTTTTATTTATTTTTCTGAAAGTGTTTATAAAATTATTACTCAATGTCAAAATTCAATTATTACCATCATTACCTCCTTTGGGGGCTCACCTTCTTTTCTGATTTCTGTAGTAAGAGGTTTCTGGCCCAGACTTTTGGGCCAAGCCTCAAGGTTTAGGACCACAGACCCGCAGACCCGCAGTCCCACAGTCCCACAGTCCTACAGAGACACAGATGCTTTCATTAGTTTTTGGTTGATCAGCCTCAGGTCCAGGCATATCATGTGCTAGCTCTCTACCTTTCATCTAACCCATGTCTCTTGTTCAGCCATGTGGCTCGGTACCTTTCGTTATAGCATCATAGTTGTCCTCGGCTTCCTCTGGCTTCTCTCTGGTGCTCTTCTGGCATTCTGCTCTCAGAGATTTTCTTAGTCTGGTAGCCCCGCCCACACTTCCTGCCTGCCTTTGGCCAATCAGCTTTTTATTAAACCAGTGGGTGGGACAATTATTTACCATGAAACAAAACAATACCACTACATATCCCCTTTTCTCTTTAAAACAAAAGGAACTCCAATTCTAAAATTCTTTCCCCCCCTTATCTATAACAGCTTATAAGCAACACTGTAAATAAACACAAACATCCATAATCCATGTTTTGGGGATGTGGGCGTCTTTCTCTAGGCTGGCTACTTCCTGCTGAATGGGGATGCCGACAATCTCACAGGAATCCAAAGAAAAATGTAGGATTATGGACAAGTCTTTAGTGGAGTACTCTGTAAGGCTGGGTCATCTCAGCCAGTCTCCTTGAAATTGTTTTGGATTCAGAGCTCTGAAACTTCAAGAGAGGTGCTCTGAAACGCTGAATCATCTGGTCCATTCATTTCCATTGGAGATTTTTCAGGGGGTCTTCCTCTATCAAACTTTATGTTCTTAATCCAGGAAGAAATCCACAGTCTTTCATTTTCTGTGAAAATAAAAGGAAACCTCTTCTCCAAAGTAATGTATCTTTGCATTTCAATTTTAAGGTCAACTCATTTACAAAATATATACATTGAATTAATCCTACAGCACTTATAATATACTGTCTTTTAGCATCTTTTACTAAGTCATTATCAGTCAACAAGCTTAAAGATAAGACAATAATATACAGGATCCAGACATTCTTTGTATCTTCCATCTTTTTGTGGCTTGCTTATTTATTTATTTATTTATTTATTTATTTATTCATTCATTCATTCATTCATTCATTCATTCATTCATTTATTTATTTATTTATTTATTTATTTATTTATATTTAATCTATGTTGATGTGGGAATGTGTTTATGTATGCTGTGAATCTCAATCTTTAAATAAAGGAGCTGTTTTGGGCCATGGCAGGCACCATAGAAGAAGTAGGAGGAGAAATCAAAGCATAGGTAGGAGAAAAAGGGCGGATTCAGAGACAGACTGAGCTGAAGCTGCCCAAGAAGAAACATATAAGGAGCACGGGTGAGCCACAGGCCACGTGGCCGACAGATTAATAGAAATGAGTTGATTTAAGATATAAGAGCTAGCTAGCAATGTGCCTGAGTCATAGGCCAAACAGCATAGACTTAATATAAGTGTCTGAGTTATTTCTGGGGGTCTGAGCGGTGGGCAGCTAAGCGGTCTCGGGTGGCAGGTCTGTGGGTCCAGGTCTCCGGCCGCCTGGGACCCGAGAACCCCACTACTACACTATGTATTTCACTCTATTTCTTTTTGTAAGGGTTTTTTTTCCCTTTCTCTCCTTTCTCTAAGCCTATGTATATATATTTTCAACACACTCTAAACCACTTAGACTTTTTACAAAAACTGTCTGTACTGTATATTTATTTCTTAACTTTTTCTGTCTCTGACCACACCTTTGCTTGTCTAGGGTGATTGACTCCACCCAGATTCTTCTATTTCTTTCTGTTTCTGAACACACCTTTAATCTGCCAGGATTAAAGGCTTGTATGAAAGGTGGATGGCTCCACCCAGCTCCTAGTCTAATTTCCTAGAATTTATCTTTTTAACCCAGGTACTCTGGGGAATTTTAGGGTCCATATAATGACCAAGTCAAACTGCCATCTGCTGTTCATTAACTCTATTTAAGTATTAGGTAGCAGGGCCTTTTAAAAGACTCACAAGTATTTTGCCTTTAAGGCTGATTCAGGAAGCTTCTCTTAAAAAAGTCAAGCTTCAGTTTGCCTCAGGCAAACAGAGCTGATCTATGAAAACATCCACACTAGAAATCCATCTTTGATTCTGTTCCCCTTTTCTCCTTATGAAGGTAAACCTTAAATAAATCATTTATAACCTTCACAAGTATTTTGCCTTTGAGGCTGAATCTGGAAGCTTCTCTTCAAAAAGCCAAGCCTCAGTTTGCCTCAGGCAAATGAGCTGTTCCATGAAACCATCAACACTAGAAAGCCATCTTTGATTCTGTTCCCTTTTTTTCCTTATGAACAGAAACCTTAAATAAATCATTTATAACATTTTACTTATATTGAGGGTCCTGTGAGACTTCAGGAACCAGCCATTTTACACCTTAAGCTGCATTCCAAAAGCCCGCCATTGTATCTCAAGCCATGTGCTTTACCAGGGTGTCTCTGTACCACCACTCACGTGGGAGATACAATTCAGAGGCTGCTTTGGGCTCTAGACCATTTTTTAAGGTTTCTATAGCTTTTTGTGGGTATATTTGCCATACATTGGGCTGCCATTTGTAGTAAAAGGTTTCTGGCCCAGACTTTTGGGCCTAGCCTCAAGGTTTATGACCACAGACCCACAGACCCGCAGCCCCACAGTCCCACAGTCCTACAGAGAGACACAGATGCTTTCATTAGTTTTTGGCTGATCAGCCTCAGGTCCAGGCATATCATGTGCTAGCTCTCTACCCTTCATTTAACCCATGTCTTTTGTCCAGCCATGAGGCTCGGTACCTTTCTTTAGAGCAGCATAGTTGTCCTCGGCTTCCTCTGGCTTCTCTCTGGGGCTCTTCTGGCACTCTGCTCTCAGAGATTTTCTTAGTCTGGTAGCCCCACCTACACTTCCTGCCTGCCTTTGGCCAATCAGCTTTTTTATTAAACCAGTGGGTGGGACAATTACTTACCATGAAACAACAGAATACCCCTACAGATTTCAATTCTGACTTTTGAAGTAAGACCTCTAGAGACTCAGATTTTCTACCCCCATTTCTATGCTTAGGCTTTTAAAGTTACTATTCAACATACACACTTTAGAATTTTTTCTTCAAACATCATTTTTGCAGTTAAAAGGCAAAAGCTACTTTCTTGAAAGCTCACACCGCTTATTTCCCTCATCTTTTGTACTCATGTTTGACTCCTTTTAAACACATTTGAAGGTTTCAGTTTCTTGTTAATACCCATTTACACACAGTACTATGTCTTTGCTACTTTTAATTATTTTATTACTTTTTAGAGCTCAGTTTTTGAAAGTTTATGTCACTTATTGAATTCTTTACTTAGGTATATGAGAATTTTCTATGGTAACATGACTATATCAAGTGTCACATTCATTTCTAACAATTACATAACATCTCTAGTTTTATTACTATTTTGTATTTCTATACACACACACACACACACACACACACACACACACACACAGAGCCAGAAAAAAATATGGGGGTTGACTAGGAAAAGGGAATGGAGGAGGAATAGTGATTTGTATTAAAAAATAACCTTTTAAATAAAAATAAATGAAGAAAGAAAGAATTTATAAAAGAAAAAAATCTTTCCATCGCTTTCCAAGGAAGAGAGGCAGGTGACTTCCACTGTACTCTCTCATTTTCTAATAATTATGAATGAGGTGTGATAAATTGTAAATTAGAATGAGAAACACATAACTAGCATAATAGTATTGAATTTAGTTGATAATTTTGATAATAAAAATTGCCTGTAAATTAGATGCTGACCTACGTTCAGCAGTGTTTATGTCAATGCGACAAAACATTTCTGAAAGTCAGTGTATAGCAAACATGCCTTGCATGATATTTTCAGAAGTTTCAGTTCCTGATGAACTCATTCCACTACTGTATGCCATAGCCAGGAGAAATATTATGGCTTTGGGTGTGTAGGGTATGCAAAGTGAATGAGCTCATGGTGTTCAATATGTAGAGACAGGCAGGGGATAAAGATATGAGAACAAGAGATGACAAATCAGAGTTTTGAAAGCAAGCTCTTAGGGGCCTACTACATCTAACTAAGACTATTATATGTTGAATTTATTGAGAGACAAACCACTTGGTGATGTTGGAGTGTCATGACTCAACCACTAATCTAATGCCTATCAGCTGGCAACAACATTCATACATAAATGCAAATATAATATAGGCTGCAGATCTCAATAGTACGATGCAAAATATACCTTACGGTTTGCAATATATATGTATATGCTTATATAATTAAATCCAATATTCTAGTTAATTGTGGTCCAATTGTAATCATAATATTGGCACTAGGGATGTTAGACAGAGATAAAAATGTGATTCATATTCAAGTTATGTAGTACTTTCTGGAACAAAGTTAGTGTATTATGACACTGGCATGTAGTTTAGGACTGTGACATTATTCTAAACATCTCTGAAACTATCACTGGACATTTATTTTAAAATGACAAGATTATCATGACTTGGAAATTGTACATTTGTGAATAATAAATAAATGAGTCCTGATAAACTCATGGATTATAAAATTCCTGAAGAAAAGAAATACTGTTATGTATTTTTCAGTGAATTTTATTACCTGTTGCTAAAAATATTAAACATGCTATTAATAACTGTCAAACACAATACAATGTGGCAGAAATTTTTATGATAAATGATACTCATTAAATTATCTCATACTTAAGATGTATTAAAATGCTTTTCAATATCTAAAAGACAGTAGTTTATATACAGAATTTTTCATTAAAGTGTTATAATCAAGAGTACTAGATCATTGCTTTCTGACTGTTAATCATTTTCCATAAAAGGATAATGTGCACATATTGAAATCCAGGCAAGTGTTGCTTGATGATGAAACTGAAGAAACTTTTTACCAGTTATTCAAACTGATCCACTTATTAAGTTATATAAATAGAATTATAGAACCAATATTCCATAAAATTTTGGATGGTATAATGTATCTTGATGAAAATTTGAAATGAAAGTATTAGTGATGATATGATTTTTATTTTTTTATGTAAAAATTATATATGTTATAATGTAAGACAACATCACTTTAATTAGAATCAAGATGGTTTTTTAACTAGTGATCTGAATTCTGGTGTATGGATTAAATTAAAGCACACAGTAAATAGCCAGTGGCTATTTCTCATTATTTGCTCTTTTAGGTGTTAAGTCTATTTATTTTTATTTTTTCACAATTTCACTAATAATCATTTTTTGCTGCAGGGATGTACTTTGTGGTATTCCCCAACCTCTATATGACTTTTCCTACTCCATGAGAGACAACTTTTTTCCTTGGCACTTGTGTTACAGAATCCAGTGAACTATTTTGGCTCCAGTCCTACAGACCATGGGTATGATAGAATCTTTGGCAAAGAACTGTTAATAAAATATGAATAAAACCAAAATGAATGCTTTAGCCTAGTATGGTCCAAATGTACATCTGTGATATCAGCACTAGAGCATCTGAGGCACTGAGATCAAAATTCTGATGCCAGCCTCAGCTGTTTTACTATATTATAGTATTATGTCAACATTCAATTTAAAGCTGTAAATTCCCAGGAAATGAATTTTAATCTGCTCCTTCTCAAACAATGTAAAATTGGACACACTCCTGGTCATTTTTTCTATATCAATATCA